>VDFB02058242.1:374222243-374822243 GCA_007258455.2 Sequoia sempervirens | reverse complement strand
CCATTAGTTTATACTATAATTACAAATATTAATTAAATTCGCCAGTAATATTATATTACTACCATTAATTTCGGGGCAATATCGCCACAATAATAAATTACCATTTAATTTTAGGGATATTTTAGCCTTGAATAGGGCTTTAATTTATTGCCATCAAATCATCGATTATCGTTTTAATCAGATGGCTGCAAGTTGATTCTACGCCCTAATATGCGCGTGCCTTTTAAAAGGCTTGTTGAGGCTCGAAAATTGTTTTGGTCCACACGATTAGGTTTAATCGTGTGGACCAAAACAATTTCTGGGCCTCAACAAGCCTTTTAAAAGGCATGTGCGTATTAGGGTGCGAAATTAGACCAAAACAAATTCTAGGAGTCAATAAGCCTTTTAAAAGGAACGTGCGTATTAGGGTGCGAAATCAACCTGCAGCTGCCCCTTGACCCTGCCGGTGGCCACCGCCACTAGGCCCCTACTTTAATATTACAAAAAATAAAAAATATATGGGGGAACTCCGCCGACCAACTATGCAAATTTTTTAAGGGGAGATTCGCCATTGTAATTAAATTTTTAGTGATTATTCGGTAGGATTCGCCACTTCGATTATTATTTTTACCAATTATTTATTAAGATTCGCTAATATTTTACATATTTTTTTAATATTGTACATAGATTTGCCAAGAAAATTAATATTTCTTTTCAAATAAAAGGAAAGATTCCCCAGGATTTTACACCTTCGTTGAGGGGGGGGGGTTTCTTAAAGTTATCCCTGCATTTTATCTACTTTATATTTTTATAAACCTAACATTTCACATGGAATTAAGTGTGCATTAATAGGGCTACCCACTAGGTCTTGTAGAGCCTAAAATGTAGGATAGATTTAATTATATGTCATTTGTTGGCCCTTCCTCTTAATAATTTTGATCATAGGGATTTGGAACTCCTTAAAAATCATTGAAGGTTGAAGAACCAACCTAAACTATGAAAGAAATCTAGATTATTGTATAATGTTACATTCAAATATTAACATTGAGAACAATCATCTTGAAATTAATTTCTAGAATCAATCCATTCTTATTTATCTTTGGTGCATCAAGATAAACTATGAAACTATGATATTTTATAGTTAACTACTCCAAAGATTGCATAGATATAAACTCGATGACAAATTATATTTATGGGAAACAATAAATTATGAAGTGGGTAGGCTCGTGCAAACCTAAATGACATAAAATAACAAGGATATTATGCATATTTTAATAGAAAAATTAACATATGATGTATAGGTGTGCAAACAAAAGTACTATGTCTTTAGTGCATGGGAGTGACTACAAAAGATCATTATGAAAAATAAGGGGCAAGGAAATCATTGATGTAGAAGAAGCTCAAAATCTTGAATGGATCTGATGACCAAAAGTTAATGAACCTTGTATACTATAAATTTGACATTACAAGATAACTATTGGAATGATGGATGTCTTTTTAATTTTTATTATATATTTTAATATTTAAATAGAAAAATTAATGTAAGTCATTTTTCTATTAAGGGGTAAATGCTTTTGACTCGATGAGGTCACAAAAGGGGGACTGCATCCCCAATTTAAACATTCAACAATTACACCCCCAATGGGGTTTGAACCTTGATGGCAAGAATAACACCACAACAACTTAACCATTATACCATGCCACTATTGGCTATAATAGTTTAGAAGTCATTACCCACTCCAAAGTAAATAAAATTTCCAAAAAGTTCCAAAACACAAAATTTTAAAGAATATGAATGATGCATCGATTTCAAAATTGTCTTCAATATTCCTCTTAAGGGTTTTGGACAACTCAATTCTATTATTATCTAGATATCCTCTTCTTATTAGAACTATTCTTAGCGGAGGTTCTATAGGATGCAACGATAATAAAGTCTTTATTGACATTGGTGATGGTGCTAGGGTCGATAATGGTTTTAGGCTTATGGTTGAGGTACTTCTTGGACACGTTGTTGGGGGTGCATCAATCCTAAATGGAGATATGAGAGCTATTTTGGTTCCCAATATACCTATGCAGCCATAACTAGTTCAAGGGCTCCTATTCGATGTTTTTAGAATAAAAATAAATAAAAAAATGGGCCTCTTTCCTTCTTACAAACCTCCCCTATCATGGTTTGTAAACATGATGTGATTAAAGATGAAGAATTTTATCTTAGCCAAGGTTTGGTCTACAAATTTAAAAATTTGTGGCCTTCTCTTTTTGATTTACACAATTAGGTTTGGGAATCTTGGAAGCCTTTCAGTGTATGTAAGATTGAGATTTATCCTTGTCCCAGGGGCTTCTTCATTGTAAATTTTGACTCTTTAAGGGACAATAATTTGGTGCTTGATGATAAGTAATGGATGTGGAGAGAGCACTCCCTTTTGATCAAGCCTTGGATTATCTCATTCAAACTCCTCTTAGAACCTCTCAATACCAAACCAATTTGGGTTAGGCTACCAAATCTTCCTCTCCAACATTGGAAAGACTCCTTCTATGAGGCCATTGCAAATACAATTAGTCAATTCTTGAAGGTTGATGCTACTACCTCCTTCATGGGTCACTCTACATTTACCCATATTTGGGTAGACATAGATATCTCCAAGGCTCTTCATAGGGATATTGTTTTCATAGCTGGGGATAGGATTTTAAATCAACCTCTTGATTATGAGGGTCCCTTCGTCAGGTGTAGATGATTTTTTTCCACTGGAAACTTGGCTTATGATTTTCCACTCTCTCAGTGCAAGGGAAAAACTACATAGTGAAAGAATTCTTACAATGATCACTTATTGTTAACGCCTTTGAATCTTTGGCTGATGGGTCGTCTAAGGATTATGTTATTTCTTAGGATGTTGGGTTGTCTCTTCCTGTTCACCCAAAAACATGTCACATTCTCAAGGGATTTTCTATGGTGGCTTGCATGGTGTTGGTGTTTTTTTCCAGCAAAACCTTGCAATTCTCTAAAGAGTAGCCAACCCTTATGATTAAGAATCTGCAAGGCTAGTGGCCAACATGAGTAAACGATTTTGAGGTCTTTACTCCTACACATTAGGCTCTGTGGGACCTAGGAGGGTGTTCTATATTGTGTTCACATGAGGTATATCTAGTTGGTAACACATTTATACACAAATTAATTCCTATTTATTGCAAATAAACAAAATTCACTAAAGATTTGGGAGATCTTTGAGTGAATGAATATCTATTTGCTAAGAAACAGGGGTATTCCAAACCCATACACTATAATTGAAAATATTTTTAAATGAATGTTGTTCTCATTTTAAATCCATGGCCAAGTATGATAATACCTCATTTTCATGCAATATTATCTAACAAATAGACCAGTGCTTCATCAATTGGGACAACAAAGTCAAATATACAAGAACTAATAATATATATAAGTTATTTAATTTAGAAATTGGTGGACTATTTCCACCCTCTTCAAGAATTTAATCAACTCTTTGAGTTAAAGCTAAAACAAAATCATACATTCAATGGAACAACTTAAGATAAACGAGAACACCATTAATATTTTCATTTGTAACTTGTAAGAAAGATACATAGGAGAGTATTTGTTTCTGGACTAAGATTTGTTTCAATATCAGTAGCTTCTATAAAACCAATTTAAGACTATTACATTCAGGACTCATAGCCAAGACAATTTACTGTTCTATTCATCCATATTCTCTACAAAATGCCTTTTCTAAACTTAGCTCTTCACCTAGACCATGTTTAGACCTAAAAATCCAATCCTTTCTAATGAGCCCTAAAATCCCTTTTATAGAATAAGGGAGCAACAAGCATCAAGCTCAATTATATTTACATTTCATTTCATTTGAAGATCATTTGCACTAGAATTTGAGATGTTCTTCAGTTAGTTACATGTAATAATTGCGAAAAATGGAAGAGTAAAAGACCAAACTCCACATCCTTTGAAGGAAGACATGCTAGCTCTTCAAAAGGAAATTTTTTTAGCTGAAGTAGCATCACCTTGTCCCTGTTGACCAAAGAAGATTCTCCATTCATAGCCCAAAAAAAAATTTGTATACCACTTGGAAAAAGCATACATGCCATCAAAGTTAGAAAGTCAGACACTTCTCCAACACACCAACCCGAAAAATTACCACATCAACACTAAAAATAAAAAACCACAAACCTGTTGAAGAGGGACAATCCTGACAAGGTGGACATGGTGTCATCAAAAACAAAACTGGGGTAGAGTCATCACTTTGAGTCATCAACCTTAGAGTATGCTCACCCATGTCTTGTTCATGGTGGAACTGGAGGAATCATCACCACTTCCTCGATAGAGTCTTTAGAAGGTACTAGGGAAAGGGGATAATGGTCACTATTCGGATCAGTGTCACCTCCACTATTTGAAGGGCTATCGGAAACCTCAATGGGAAAAGTATGTCTCCCTAGATAAGTCTTATGATACTTGCACCTTTTCTTTTAATTTCTTTCATACTCAACCAACTCTTTCCCCTAAAATTGACCAATTCTTCTAAAATAGTTTGGCTTCTCAAGTGATAATTACTCCTTACACCATATTTCTTGAATTTCCTATGTCCCCTTCTACTCTTTAGTGTTTTAGGAGCTCCTTGTGTCTCAATTTCATCTTTAGGAGCATTCTCCTTAGATTCAAGCAAACTCAATCTCCTAGACCTTTGGACCGACCTAACAAACTTGCCTAACTTAGTCATCTTCTCAATGATCAGAACAAGAAGACCCAAAAAACCCCCACCAATTCTGCTCTCAGAATCAAACTCAATTGTTAGTTTTTGAATGCAAATTCTAAATGAAAAATATGGCCCTCGGTCCTCATTATATCGAGCCATGTAAGTGTGCCAACCATTAATACTCAAGAAAAGCTTATGTGTGTGGGCTAACAACATTCTGCTTTGATTTTTTAAAATCTCAACCGTTGATCATTTTTAAAAAATAAATCAACGGATAGTTACCACTGGTGCAACTAATTATGAAAAAGCTTAATTGTGTGCCGTTAATGCCTTTTCCTAATTAGAAAATCCCCAAGAAGATATACATCCATTATGTGTACATATTTCGACCACATACTCAACATCAATTAAAACTTGTCGTGCCATGGTTACCTACTCACCCATGGGAATTAATACATTTGTATTTCTTCGTAACAGAACAATGGGGAGTGATGTTGATTCAATCTTAGAATATTGATTCATACCCTGCCTTGCTTTATTTTCACCTTCCCACATGTACCAGTAATTATTAGAACTGACAACCGTAATCCAAAACATGTGCATTAAAGAATAATCTCAAAAATGGTGCTATTTTTATCATAATTCCCTCTCGGCTAAAATTAGTAGCATTCTATCTCCACTAGAGTCCATTGGAGCCTTCAAAATATTCCACATGGAACTCGCTTGCTTGCCTCCTGAAAAACATGGGACACAAGTGGGTCCCTCACGAGATGGTGGGGAGTGGTCAAGATCAACCCACATCATCTGCCATTGACCATCAATCTCTGATCTCTAGGAACATACTCCATCTCCAAAGCTTAGTGGGTCCCATAAAAAGTGATAGATGTCACCTTGCCTGCTAGCCCGTGTGATTATCTCTCCTTAATGCACAAGACAGACTGGCGCACGAGGAACGGTCTCGATGAGAACACGTGTTGCAATGTCCATCGTCAATCTTTCTCAAAGCTACGTCCATTGGCCTTCAAAATGAAATGGTCCCACCATCAGACTTGACACACGACCATCACCCGCTAGCCTGTGTGTTTAGAATAATACGAAATAAATCAACACGGGCAAGCAGGGAGTGGCCAAGATGTGGCCACGTTACACAATGACAACCATTCATCCTCATCTAGTGGTGCTAGCTATCTTCACCAAGGGGACAGGGCCCACTACTGTACAAGACATGTGGCTGAAGCTTGACAACCCGTGCGAATAAAATAATAAGGAATAGAAGCAAACAGGCACACAGGGAACAGTGGTGATCGAACCTTGATGATCGAACGACCAACATGAAAACCTATTTCTGCACATGTCACAAAAGTTAATTTTAAAAGGGGGCCACTACTAGGCTCACAAGAACTTGACCCTTAGGAATGGGGATTAAGACTTAAGTATTGAAAATCAAGCCTGATCATAGGATAGTTTGAACACTAAAAAGGATTAAGGTGACCAACAAACCTAACCTTGGGGGCCGATGACCACAACTATTTCAATGGCATAAGAGGTAACTTAGACAACCGAAGACTGATAACATCTGATCAATGTAAAATTAGAATGGCCAAGGGTTTTTTGGACTCAAGTTAATTGTGAGGGATTTTGGCTACACAAACCCTAAAAAAGTGATGAGGAACGTAACCCTTAGCCTAAAAATGAGGGTCTAAGCCAAATGCTACAAAATTTTAAAATGGAACCAAGATTTTTTTGAGGGGTTCCATCGGTGGCTCTAGTTGGGGACACATGCCTCTCACAGGCATGGTGAGATCCCAAAATCATGGGTAAAGCATACCAAGCACAAAAGACACAAACAAAAAATATATATAGTTTTTACATAGGCCAAAAAGACGTAAAACAGGAGATCCAATCTCCATTTTGCATGAAGCCTTCACTTGAGGTGCAAATTTTTAGTATGCACTTTGTAATCTAACCAGTCTTCAATTCCATTTGGTGGCACCATGCCACTAAAACTTAGGGCTCGTTCTTGCCCCTGTCAAAAACCAACCTATTGAAAGAAATGATTGTTCTCCACCCACAATTACCTCTGCCATACCATTGCAACACATATAACCCTCCTCTTACAACTAGGAATATGTGATTACCCTTGAAATCTTCCCGATTACAAACATTGTCACTAGCACATCTCTCAATTTTTTTGAGCATATTATTGCTAATGTAATCTCTGTCATTTTGCATTATATAATCAAGCAATAAAATGAAAATTTTCATCATCACATGACACGTTTGTGTTATACTCATTACATGAAACATGTCCATACTAAAAATAACGTCCTGTGCTTTTCACCTTACTGTCATGTTCCATCAAAATACCTCCTAGTTAAACTAGAAACTAAAAGTATTCATACCCTCCCAAGTAGTTGGCATCATGATACTCAACCTTATCTATAACATCTGTATCAAATGTAAAATAGTCATATGTAACACCCTCCAGAAGCTCATCAATGTGCTAATTTTTTTTGCTCAAGACCACATTCTAACTTTCTATAAGATATTATCAAAGTTCTCAAAAAAAAGTGGATTATCTCTGCACCAATAAGGATCATCATTTCTCATCTCTAGTGAAAATGGAGGCTCATCATCTAAGGGATTTTCCATTACATTCATTTTTGACATAAAAGCCTTTGCCTCCCTAACATGCAAGTCTAATTCTTCCATATCATCATTATACTCTGGAACACCCCTTTCAAAACCTTCTTCATAGGCATAATCACAATTAGCCTTGAACTTACAACAACCAATGTTGTCCTTCATTTCATCATCAAATTTTTCAATACATATATCTAAATATTTTCCATATCCACATATTATGAGATAGCATGGTCAGATGCCTCTTCAAGTTTCATAGCACTATCAACCCAAAATGGTGGCATCCTATTATTTAGATTCTCATCATAATGCATAACTCGATCATCTAAGATTGAACTCATGTCATCAACATCTTTCCTGCTAATGTTATCCTCATATAGTGTAAAACTTTCCAACTCTACTTCATGGTGAGATTCATGACTAATAGAGGAATGATTATACTTAATTCCATCATCACCACTACAGCCAAAAGACACATCAATATTACATCTGTGTTCAAAATCTTTAGACCAAATGCTCAGTCTTATGTCTTCCATAAGACTGCAAGTATTGAATCTTCAAAAGAATCAAAACTATACATTTCATTTGTTTCACTGAGGCACACATTCTCAACCTTGGCTCTACTCTCTTCTTCTTTATGTGATATATCATTTCTTAACTCACGTGGAGCAACAAAATCATTATTCTCACAGGTCAAAAACATGATAGTTTCCTGATGATAATCTCTAATCTTTTAAAAAAGAGAAAAGTATTCACATACTTGGTCAAGCTCAACAAGATTAAACTCCTTTGGTAGAGCACTCAAACTTGGTTCATAAGATTCATAAATTAAATCAATGCACATTGAATTTTCAAGTCTGCGACATTCATAAATTAAAGACAGAGTACCCATAAACCTTTCATAGAGATCATATGATGATTCTCCTTCATGTCTTCTTATGCAAGAGAGGGCTTGAACAGAGGCTATAGGATCACAAATGCATGCAACTTCTTGACCATTTGTTTGGGAGTCTATGTGATCCACATCATGGAATGATGTGCAAGCTGAAACAATAGGGGTGTGGGTGCTTTGACAATCATTTCTACTTTCTACCTTACACCTTTCATCAATATTTAGTGTTTCAGGGCAACAAACACTTGTATTCAAATAACTCCTTGGCATTCCATATTTCTTGTTGTTTTCAATATTCATGGCTATATCATAGGCCTGATAGAAGGTTTTATGATCCTTATCTCTTAGTAGATAGCTCATCTTACTATCAAAATACCCCATATAAACAACCAATCACATTGCATCACTTAGTCTCAAAACCTTAGGAATATCCCTTAATGTTTTAGAAAATATTTGGTTGAATGCTGGAACCAACTTGTCCTCTTCTTTCTCAATGCCCATAAAATTATTGATCATGGAACTAGCATTGACTCTTTCACCAAAATTCTCTACGAATACTACTTTGAATTCACTCCAAGAATAAATAGAGCAGGTTGGTAAGTTAGAGAACCAGTCCCTTATGTATCCTTTCAAAGATTGAAAAAATAATGTCATAATTATATCCTCATGATCTACCTCATAGTCATCCATTAAATTGTTGAATTCTTGTAGATACTTGCTGATTCACACTTTGTACCATTGAATTTTGGTAACTTATCTTTGATTTCAAGTGGAATAACATTTGGGTAACCATTAATTCCACTGAAATTGATGGCTCTATATCTTTCAGAGTTGAAACTTCTCTTACAACCTGACTAGAGTTGATTACGAATCATGGTTACACTAGGAACCATACAAAGGTGCATACATTAATGATATACTTTCTTACACCCTTACAAGTCTTTTCATACCAACATAGAAACTACAAAGGGTACTTCAAAGTTATTTTACAACATAATATTAAGCTTTTATAATGCATATTTCTATCTCGATTTGCTTAAGACCTTCTAAATGAATTTCTCAAACAATAATTTATACTTCACCTCATAATAGATTTTGCAATCTAGTAATATAGAAGTATGCAAAACAATCAATACTATTCCCTTTCTTAGTGCTTATTCACTCAACAGGGAACCAAAATTTTCAAGACTTTCAAATGTGGTTTTCATATACAGAATGTATGTTTCTTGAAAACCAAAATATGGAGAATACCTGGATATATTGTAGTTGTAGATTTTTCTTCCTGATTGGAAATATTGTAGATCTGAAACTTTCTTCACATCTTCAATAGGTTCTTTAGACAGAGTCGCCACCTCTCCTTATAGAGGATTGAACTTCAACCTATATGAAGCTCTTTTTTTTTTAAATGTATTTCATTTTGGGTCTTTTCCCACAACAGAGTCACACATAATTTTTTTGAAATTGCTGCAACAAAATCACTTCCAGGTCTCAAAATTTCTAAATATTTGAACTAGATGTTTAGATTCACCAAATTATTGACTCTTAAGGCTAGATGATCTTCTATCAACATTTTCTTAGAGTTGTCCCCAGTGGAGTTTCCATTTCTGTTGGTGTTTTTTTCTCGCAGAACCTTGCAATTCTCTAAAGAGTAGCCAACCCTTATGATTAGGAATCTTCAAGGCTAGTGGCCAACACAATGAGCAAAGGATTTTGAGGTCTTTATGCCTACACTTTAGGCTCTGTAGGACCTAGGGGGTGTTCCATATTGTGTTCACGTGAGGTATATCTAGTTGGTAACACATTTATACACAAATTAATTCCTATTTATTGCAAATAAATGCACTTCACTGAAGATTTGGAAAACCTTTGAGTGAATGAATATCTATTTGCTAAGAATCAAGGGTATTCCAAACCCGTACACTATAATTGAAAATATTTTTAAATGAATGTTGTTCTCATTTTAAATCCATGGCCAAGTATGCTAATATCTCATTTTAATGCAAGATTATCTAACAAATGGACCAGTGTTTCATCAATTGGGACAACAGAGTCAAATATGCAAAAACTAGTAATATATATAAGCTATTTAATTTAGAAATTGGTGGACTATTTCCATAATGCTTTGCACTATGAAAACTCAAAATTCCTGAAACAATATCTTCTTACCAAATCTTATGCAATTCCTTACAGATCTATAACCCTCTTCAAGGATTTAATCAACTCTTTGAGTTAAAGCTAAAACAAAATCATACATTCAATGGAACAACTTAAGATAAATGAGAACACCATTAATATTTTAATTTAAAACTTGTAAGAAAGATACATAGGAGAGTATTTGTTTCTAGACTAAGATTTATTTCGATATCAGTAGCTTCTATACAACTAATTTAAGACTATTACATACAAGACACATACCTATTGCGCCCTCGGCACACACGCCCCGTTCTAAATGGGGACCCTCTTTTCTTTTGCCTTATCGGGTCATTTTTGTCACTGCCTCGTTTCACGTGCCCTATTTTGGTGTCCTGGCTAGTCAATGTTGTTTCAAAGTTTCACCATAAGTTGATCGTACCTTTCCCTTTTAATTTTGTCAAGTTTTGGTGCCTTGCAGAGGCTCACTGGTAGTTTGCCTCTGCCAACAGCCCCGAGCCCTGCCGGGCCCGGTCCTTCAGGTTTCCCTTGCCGAGTTTCCTTGTTGCATCCATCGTTCCTGATGGCGATTGGGTCACGTCCTCCTAGACCCTGGGGTCCAGACCCCCATTCTTTGTCTACTAAAATCCGTGAAAGTCTTGACTACTTTCTGACCTTCCGAGCCCGGGACTTCGAACTTCCGCTACCAGGGTTTTGTAAGTGTTTCGCCGTTCCTCACGGCGGACCTTTGCCAGAGTTTCGCCTTCTGGTCCCCGACCTCCCCTTTGCCACCGGTGATTTTTGAGTTGAACTTATCAAACGGCCTCCGTCCTGCGCCTTCCCGGTTGCCGGACCCCGGGCCTCCTGTCGCCGTCGGTGAATTCAAATTCACCAAATTCCTTTCTCGTCGTACATGCATTTAATAGGGCCACTAATGGAAATTGGGGTATAAATACAAGGTTCAATCCTATCATTTTCACTTTTCAGTGTTGTAGAGAGTGATCAGAGAGCTTGCTAGGGGAGCCCACCGTCTTCAGGACCTTCACGCTCATCGCCCTCACCATCACCTCATCGATCGTAAGTGGATCCCACACCTCCCTGCATCGAGTGTTCAAGATAGGTTCTCCGTTCACCCTCCCGAACATTGTTTTCATGATTTCTAGGGATTAAAATGGATAATAACCATCAAAAGGACATATGAATGATAAAATATGGCACGACAAACAAAACCCATGTCCTCGAAAGTTGAGATAACCAACATAACACCCTCATGACTAATTTGGAACTTTATCTCCGCGCGACCGTTCTTCACAGGGGCATTCGCACCCCTCGAGCATGGACGCTCCCTTAGCCAGCTGAGACTTAGCGGAAACTAGAAATTTCAAAGCAGCCTTTAGGTCTCTCGGGCCCACGTATCTAGGATTCTGAAACTCATTCTCCGCCGGCGAGACAAGTCTTTGTCGGCGAAGCTCATGGCAGGTTTCTTTCTCTTGCTGAGTTTCCTTTCTGTCACTGAGACCTCCCCGTTCGACAAGACCTTTCGTCGAGCATATCCTGCTCTTATCGAGTGATATTCTATTGGGGAGACATTCATGTGTTGCTGAGACCTTACTATGAGCTTCTTCCATCTCGTTGATGCCTTCATTCTCGGCAATACTCCTAACGATCGCTAGGACTTCCTAGCGAAATCTTTCTCTTGGCGAGCCGGGATCCCTTGTCGGGGTGACTTCATAACATCGACTGGAGGTTATGCCAATGGAGCTCCTCGTCGGTTAGACATAATGTATTCGCCAAGATCTTTCTCTGACCTAGAGGTTACACCAAAGGCTTTTGTTATCGGGAGGACTCTCCGTATTCGCCAAGACCTCGCAGTGACATCACTCTTCTCTTGGTGAATACCTGACATCCTTCCGACTGTCGGGCCCCGGTCCCCCATTCGCCACTGGGATCCAACTTAAACGATGAACAACCTCATTTGTGTCGGGCTCCGCCATCTGGGAGTCCTTCCCTCATCCGCCATTCCGAAAGGGAAAATCTTGCCTGCCCCTCCGAGCTTCGGCTCCGCTCTCCCAACCGTTGTAGGTCTCAAAATGAAATCAAGCGGCGGACACTCGTGCCGGGTCTAGTCTTGATCTTGGCAATCGGCGAGACATTGCGAGTTCATTGAGATGTCACCTCGCCGTGGAGACCTTATGCTGACTTGCCTTCCCCTTTGCGCTGGTTGGTGAGACCCGAGGTGTTCACTATGACTTTACATCGATGATTGATCTCTTGCCGAACCTCACGCCGGGCCCTGACTGCCACCTCTAGACTTCCACCTAGCAATAGCTGTTCCAAACGGCAAAGGATGGACAACTTCCCGACGCCTCGGACCCAACCACTTAAATGGAAAATTGCAATCTCCTGACCGCCCTGCAACCCGCCGGACCCCAGACCTCGGAGTTCCATCTCCAGAATTATGTTTCTGATCTACCGTTCCAAACAACCATCTCTTGACGACTTTCTAACCTGGTACCTCCAGATGCTCCTAAACTGACCCAAATGAGCCTAATTCGAAATCTAATCTCGACCCACATGCTTAATCTTGGTCCTCTTCATTGTGAACCTTTTAAATTATCAAAATTCAATCAGAGAGAATCTCCCAGAGCCCTCCGCCCCATTTGCCTCTCTGAAACGACATTCCTGCCAAGGAAGTCCAGCCTTTCGGGCCCAGACTGTCCCAAATTCCTCAACCAAAAGACTAATGATTTTGGAAGAGAAGACTATCATGATGGATTATTTAAAATTGATTTCATCTTTCGCATTTGGACTAACATGAACACTTTCATTATCAGCTGCGCTGACTACGCTTCTACTTGCAGAATATATGGAATCGGGTGCGGGACCTTCTGGGGTAGCCATCGAAAAGGACAAAGGAAAGAAGTCAGGAAAAAATCCTCGAGGGAAAGAAGACAAGGACCAAATGAAATACCAATTCCAGGGTGAACCTCTACACTCGAAGGTTACCACAGATTGGAAGGAGATCACCAATACCAATATTTTCCATGTCAATATTGACGAATTCACGCAAAGGGTCAGGGTCAATCCAAGGACCAAGAATGCAAAACTAATAAGGAAAAGTGGAATCACAAAAGCTGTAGGATTCCCTCCATCCCTCGTGGCCCTCGAGTTGGTCATGACTTGTCGGGAGGCATATCAACTCGACACAAGGACAATTATTGACAGAGAGGGTAACATCCTCGCCGACATGTCAACTGAGGGAATCACAAAGACTTTCCACATCCCCACTTTTCAAGAGATGGAAGTCCCCACCATAGAAGAATGCCAAGCAGCGTGGGATGATAACCCGATAGGATGTAAAAGGTTAATAAATCAGCATTGGCTCAAGAAAAAGAGAGGCAACGCTGCGAAGGTTCCTCACGAACTCTTCCACAGTGATTTCCACAAAGATTACCATGACTTGGTCGCAATGCTAAGCAGGGTCATGGGTCTTCCTACGACGGCCTTCTTCCAGGAATGGATGGTGTACTTTATTGAGCAAATTCTTTGAGGGAATGAGGATGTCACCACAAAGAATTCATTTTACTAGGGAGGAATCATAAGTAACTGCTTCCATGAGCAGTTCGTCAATGTGAAGAAGAGCTCCAAGTTCTATATGACTTCCTATCTTGTCTATTCCTTGGTAGATCAAAGAAAATACAATGGGTTGTTTGTGGCACTCGATCAGAAGCAGGGTCGAAGACTCAAGGCCTATGATAGGTACTCGCAGCTCCAATACCGAAACTTCAAGAGGGAATACTATAGAGTGAATGATGCCTTCATCAGACATATTATTAGAATGATTGCTGGAGACTTTGAGAGGAGGCTCTCCCACAGTGCCAGGGCACTCTTGAAGCAGTATGCCTTTCTCTTCATCCAATACCTGAAGTTCACATACATCCGTGCCCAAGGCTTCACCGATAGGACAAACAAGTTGCCTCGATACCCCAATGACCGGATCATCCTTCTGGAGCTTTCTTGACAGCTCCAACACTTACAAGCAATCTTTAGTAGCAAACACATAGCGGGGATCTCTTATCCCATGACTCTCGGCCAAGGCATGTATAAACTACAAACCTCCCAATGCACTGCTAATTCTGAGAAAGAGCTGAAGGACTATCACTTTCACCTGCACACGGCCCGCCCACGAATGGACCCATATAGGAATGTAAGGAAAGCGCTAGGTTCAGGGTATGCCCATCTTCACCATATCGAAGACTTCTGGGCAGATTACCAAGATGATAAGGAGGTACGGGCAAGGCATTATATGTGCATGAATGCGTATTTTATAAGAAAGGTACAACCATTCCCTATACCAGATCAAGTCAAAGAGGATGAGAGCACCTTAATGGATCCCAGGTACCCTGCGGTCGCCAATTTTCCAATACATACAATCGACTAGGACGAGCAGGAGGTCGATGACCTTGATATTATAACCAAGCCAATCTTGGCTCGCACCAAGGAGTGGGTTGATAAGTAGGTAGCCCAATTAAAATAGCAAGAGATAATTTTGACTTATGAAGGGCTCAAAAGTGAACCCAGTGCCACAGAAGATGCCACTGCCACCACTTCAACTGGTGGGACATCCAAGTCTCCGCCAATCACCAGGTCCAAAATGAGGAAGGAGACAGAGACGAAACAGTCTCCCAACCCTAAGGTCTATACAAGGAAAGAAACGGGGGGCTCACCCTCCAAAAGGCTCAAACAAACATGGAGTGTCATGGAGCAGCCCTCAACCCAAGAGGAGGAAGCAAAGGGTATGGATCAATTGGAACCCCTCTTGGCTCTCCCTGCCCCTACTGTTGCACCACCTACCTCTCTAGCCATGGTCACCACTTCCCCGCCGGCGGTGGACATTTCTGTCCATCTCGCCCCTTCACCTCCAGCTGAGTCTGTAATAGTTGTCGACTCTTCTTATTCCATAACTACTCCCCCCTCCTTCGCTGCCATGTCACCAACCACGTCGCTCCCTCTAGCTACAGTGACAACACCTATACTCACTTCCACCATGCCTGAGGCTCTCTCAAGACATATGCAAAATCTTCCCCCCGAACTCTCCCAGATCCTAATGGATCCCACCCTTCAGGCAACCCTTGCACAAGTCATTGCTACTGATCAACCTTCACAACTGCTAACAGGGCCACCGGCTATGGAGGCCACCATGTTGATCTCTAAAGAGTGGGAGGAACGAGAGCGAGAAGCCTCAAAGCCCTTTGAAGAGGAAGCCGATGAATACCACGAACACTCAGAGTACGAGCACTGAACCATTGACAGGGTGGTTTATGAGGAGGAGGGAACAGGTTCTTCTGAGAGTGGGGACGAGGCAGAGGATGGTGGTAAGACCATCGTGCAAACCTTCAACAATGATCTTGAGGAAGAGCTGGCTCAGTAGCTAAAAGGCACTAAAACGAAGGTAGAAAGGTCACCCCTTGAAGAAGGAGGACAACCACCAGAAGATACCCTAGGAGAAGATATACCTGAGAGTGGAACCCAAGCTATCAAGAGCCTCGAAGTTGAGAAAACCAAAGAACATGTGCGCAAGGTTGAACATGCTGAGGAACAAAAAGAAGAAGAGACAACAAAGAAAGAAAGTCCCATGCAGCAACTATCTACTAGACTTCCTATCAAGCACCCCGTGTTCATCCAAAACTCCGATGAGGAAGAGGGGGATGCAACCAAGAGGGAAGAAAGGACCTCAGAAGGTAAGGAAATAGAGGCCTTGACCAAGAGGGGCGAGGGTGATCATGGGTCACCTAAGGAAAAATTTGCTGTGCTTGAATGGTTAGAAAAGCAGCTCGAAAGAAAGACCCCTATACTAAAGGACCCAAGGGAAAAACTAGAAGCCATCTTAGCTCAAGCTCATATGAAGACAAAGAAGGAGAAGAAGCTGAAGATTCGATCTAGGGTAATGGTGGATGCCTCTGGATCTCAGGCCGTGCATATAGCAACACCTATAGTGGGCCAAGAAGGGGTAACTTACAACATCTCCACCATGGATCTGGGGACCGCCACCAGAGAACATAAGGTAGGGCACCTTGAAGAGTCAGTGGCCACGGTGGTACATTTGATAAAACAAGATAAGATTTCAAAGGATGAGCTCAAGGCACAGGTGGCTGCTTTAACAGATTATATCCAACAATGGTCTTCAGTGGATGACTTGCCTACCACTCCCACAACCATGCCCCAACTGCTATCCAAAGAGCAGATTGATAAAATGGAAAGGAGGAAGAACTTGGAGAAGACTATGGAGAGTTGGTTCTGACAGGTCTTGTACGTTAGAAACATGGGAATTAGCTAGGCTGTGCGAATAGCCAACAAGTTCTACGACCTGCAGTAATCTTTGGAAGGGATGAGAAAGCTCTACACTGAGTTCCCTGTGACCTACGACTCCACCTTCCCTAAGATCGAAGCTATCCTTCAGTTTCCAAAAGCCACATGGGAAAAGGAGCTTGCGTTCAGCAAGGATGATCATTGGTTGATGGATGTGTGGCGGTGAGACTTTGATAACCAGAAGGAAAGGCTGGAACAAATCATGAATAAAGTGGATCCAGATATCGAATGGATCAAAGAAATCAGAGCAAAATGTGCCCGGTACCTCAATCTAATGACGGGATATGACATGCCCTCAGTACAATGGACCCGAAGAAGGTGAAGCCTTACTTCCAGAAGAAGATGGAGGACGGGATGTCTGACGAAATGACAATGTAATTCATGAGTTTTGCTGCTCTCACCTTTGACCAATTAGAGCTATTCAGAGATCAAGATATAAAATACGATGAGGACTGGAAGAGGCTAGAGGATAATGCGAAGGAGTGGAGCTACCAAGTGCTACGATATGAGATCATTGAGGTGGACAAGCTCCAAGCGGTCATGCTCAAGTTCATAGAATATACAACATCAAAGAAGTAGGAGGACAACCTTGTTGATGATAAAGAGCTTCCCAAAGAGTAGCTACAGTAAAACAACAATTAGCAAAAGATGAAATTGCTACAGTGCCGTCATTAGAAGACAAAATAGGGAAAAGATAAAATGTAATTTTAAAATTGTAAAATATTGAGGGTTGGTGAAACCCTATTTCGTAATGAATCTTGGCCACACAATGAGAATTAATCTTGGCCATTCATTTGATCTTTGAGGCACTATAAATAGAGCTCTCCTCTCATTTGCAAAGAGAGTTGAGTTGTTGTAAAGACATGTTGCAAAAATTTATAATGAAAATACATTGACTTGGTGCATTTTCAGAGTTTCTTACATGTTACTTGATTCAACCTCCATTGTTAGATGCTTGACTTAGATTTGCTTTGTTGTTTTAGTTAGTTGTATTCTCACTTTAATAGATTTTAGGAATGCTTTTTTGTGGTTATGAAAATTCCTGCTGTGTAGATGCCTTCTTAGTCCATACTTTTTGCTGTTTGCTGATGGTAGATAGCTGTGTAAAGTTAGTCTGGACTTCAAATTCAAAATTGCTCCACACTTTCATTTTTGTTCATGCATGTACATGGTGAATGAAAGATGAAATATCCGTAGGCCTTAGAAGATAGCACAAATTTCATGAGACTGTGAGGTTTCTGGTTAAGTGGAATGTTGTTTCCAAGAAGCTGTACATTGCAGGAACCCCATTATCACTGTTCGTAGTTAATCACAGATCTGGGAACCTCCTCTCTTCCCTCCCCTTTTATTTTTTCTTTACATAGTGGCCTATGCTAAGGTTCATTGCACACTGTAAAGCTGAATCCAATGATAAAATTGAGTTCCAGATTGTTGTTTGAACCTACAGCGAATGTACAACAACTTGCCCATCTTAAGAACTCCATTTGTAGATCCAACTTCCCTTGCTTTGTAACTCATCCGTAAGACCGCCTTGTGATTCCAGAAAATCACATCAAACAACTGAGAAATTCCATGCAAATCATGACCTGACACTCGAGAGACCTTGGGGAGATCTTAAACACCTTGTCGTGGGAGATTTCTTTTCAAGAGAGGTAGTACATCCATGTGCTAACTATGTTGAGAAAGTGTGCAAAAACACCCATCAACAATACCCATAACAATTTACTGTTCTATTCACCCATATTCTCTACAAAATGCCTTTTTTGAACTTAGCTCTTCACCTAGACCATGTTTAGACCTAAAAATCCAACCCGTTGTAATGAGCACCAAAATCCCTTTTATAGAACAAGGGAGCAACAAGCATCAGGCTCAATTACATTTACATTTCATTTCATTTGAAGATCATTTGCACCAAAATTTGAGATGTTCTTCAGTTAGTTACATATAATCATTGCGGAAAATGGAAGAGTAAAAGACCAAACTCCACATCCTTTGAATGAAGACATGCTAGCTCCTCAAAAGGATAAATTTATTGTTAGAGTATCATCACCTTGTCCCTGTTGACCAAAGAATATTCTTCATTCATAGCCCAAGCAAAAATTTGTATACCACTCAGAAAAAGCATACATGCCATCAAAGTTAGGAAGTTTGGCACTTCTCCAACACACCAGCCCAAAAAATTACCACATTAGCACTAAAAAAAAAAAACCACAAACCTACTAAAGAGGACAATCTTGACAAGGTGGCTATGGTGTGATCAAAAATAAAAATGGGGCAGATTCATCAACCTCAAAGTATGATCACCCACATCTTGTTCATGGTGGAACTAGAGGAACCATCACCACTTCATCATTAGAGTCTTCAGAAGGTACCAAGGAAAGGGGATAATGGTCACTCTTTGGATTAGTGTCACCTCCACTATCTGAAGGGATATCAAAAGCCTCAATGGGAGAATTATGTCTCCCTAGATAAGCCTTATGATACTTGCACCTTTTCTTTTCCTTTCTTTCATACTTAACCAACTCTTTCCCCTTAAACTTGACCAATTCTTCTGAAACAGTTTGGCTTCTCAGGTGGTAATTACTCCTTACACCATATTTCTTGATTTTCCTACGTCCCCTTCTACTCTTTGGTGTTTCAGGAGCTCCATGTGTCTCAATTTCATCTTTAGGATAATTCTCGTCAGATTCGAGCAAAATCAATCTCTTGGACCTTCAAACCAACGTAATTGACTTGCCTGACTTACTCATCTTCTCAATGATCAGAGCAAGAAGACCCAAAAAACCCCCACCAATTCTACTCTTAGACTCAAACTCAATTTGAAATTTCTAAATTCAAATTCTAAATGAAAAATATGGCCCTCGGTCCTCATTATATCAAGCCATGCAAGCGTTCCAACCATTAATACTCAAGAAAAGCTTATTTGCGTGGGCTGGCAACAATCTACTTTGATTTTTTAAAGTCTCAACCGTTGATCATGTTTTAAAAATAAATCAATGAATAGTTATCACCGGTGCAACTATTTATGAAAAAGCTTAATTGTGTGTTGTTAATTCCTTTTCCTAATAAGAAAATCCCCAAGAAGATATACATTCATTATGTGTACATATTTCGACCACATACTTAGCATCAATTAAAACCTGTCGTGCCATGGTTATTGGCTCACCCGTGGGAATTAATACACTTGTATTTATTCATAGTAGAACAATGGGGAGTGATCTCAATTTGATCTCAGAATATTGATTCATATCCCACCATGCTTTATTTTCACCTTCGCACACACACCAATAACTATTAGAATTGATGGCCGCAATCCCAAACATGTTCCTTAAATAATAATCTCAAAAATGGCTCTATTTTTATCACAGTGCCCTCTCGGATAAAATTAGTAGCATTCTATCTTCACTAGAGTCTATTGGAGCCTTTAGAATATTCCACGTGGAACTCACTCGCTTTCCCACTGAAAAACATGGGACACAAGTGGGCCACTCATGGGATGGAGGGGGTGGTCAGGATTGACCCATGTCATCCACCATCGACCATCGATCTCTAACCTCTTGGAGCATACACCATCTCCAAATCCTAGCGGGTCCCATAAAAAGTGATAGATGTCTCCTTACCCGCTAGCCCGTGTGATTATCTCTCCTTAATGCACAAGACAAACGGGCACACGAGGAATGTTCTCAATGAGAACACGTGTTGCAGTGTCCATCATTGATCTTTCTCAAAGCTACGTTTGCTGGCCTTCAGAATGAAATAGTCCCACCATCAGACTTGACACACAACCATCACCCACTAGCCTGTGTGTTTAAAATAATATGAAATAAATCAACACGGGCAAGTGAGGAGTGGCCAAGATGTGGCCACGTTACATAATGAAAATCATTGATCCTCATCTAATGGCACCATCTATCTTCACCAAGGGGACCGAGCCTACTATTTCACAAGACACGTGGCTAAAGACTGACCGCCCATGCTAATAAAATAATAAGGAATAGAAGCAAATGGGAAAAAAGGGAATGATGGTGATCAACCCTTCATGATCAAATGACCAACATGAAAACCTAATTCTGCACATGCCACAAAAGTTAATTTTAAAAGGGGGCCACTACTAGGCTCATAGGAACTTGACCCTTAGGAATGGGGATTAAGACTTGAGACTTAAAAATCAAGCCCAATCATAGGAAAATTTGAATGCTGAAAAGGATTAAGGTGACCAACAAACCTAACCCTAGGGGCTGGTGAACACAACAATTTCAATGGCATAAGAGGTAACTTAGACAACCAGAGACTAGGAACATCAAGTCAATGCAAAATTAGAATGGTTAAGGGTTTTTTGGACTCAGGTTAATTGTGAGGGGTTTTGGCTACACAAACCCTAAAAAAGTGATGAGGAACATAACCCTAAGCCTAAAAATGAGGGTCCAAGCAAAATATAACAAAAATTTAAAATGGAACCAATTTTTTTTTTAGGGGTTTCATCACATGGATATAGAGTCCCACTCCGATGAATTTTTTGAATCTCATTTGTGACTCCCAACAAGCTCTTGATTTAGTTGTTCGTAAATTGGATTCTTCGATTAGACATTCCTTTGTTTGTGCCCCATGGATGGGTCTTTTGAGGGATCATCTCCCTCCTCTCCTAGATATGAAGAATTAAAGGATAACATTTCCTAGATAATTGTTTAGAGGAAGAAAGCTCTCCCCAATTTTTTCTCTCAATTGCACACTAGGGTTAAGGGTGTGAGGCTAGATAGAGAAGGGTTTTTCATTGCTTAGGTTAGGTCCTTGGATACTATTTTATGCTTGGAAACTTGGGTATGTTGTGCTTGTTTTGGATTGGTATCTTGAATATAGTTCTTTTATATTCTTCTCAACTAATATAAAGGCTTTATTTCCTTTCAAAACCAATTTACAATAATCAAAACACTCCTCTTGTTTTAAAAGGAACACTTTAATATGAAATATAACAACAAATGTAATTTTTATTATCAAATGAATCTTATGCAATTGTAACTTGACACTATCAAAATAATAATATATGAAAAATTGAAAGATATAGATCAAGCATTACAAGGCAAGTGCTAGTGTTGTATTGCACTTGTTGTACATGTTGCTCCTACTTTTTTTCTAAGATGTTTTCTTATCTTGTTACTAGTTTCTTTTTTTCATTACAAATGATTTTCCATTTCCCAATGTGTGTACTAATTACCCCATATATCAATTATTATTGAGTGACCAACATTACCTTCATCCACAACAGTTATTTGATTAAGGGGCATGCAAATGAAAAAGATATATGGGAGAAATCATTGATCAACTAATGAAGCAATAAAGTGCAAATAAAACTTTGAAGGAACTAGATGATATCTAAGATGTGCTCATCTTTTCTATGGTAAAGTTGATAAAAAATATGAGCTCACAACAAGAGTTAGAGATGGTTTTGTGCTCGTTTAAAGTCAAGCAAAAGAATTTGGAAAAGGAAAAATTGACAAGCCTCACAACCAAATCCAAAAGAAAGATGATGGAAACATGTTCCTTGGGTAAATGCAAGTTTCATTGAAGCAATTCCTCAAAAGAAACACATTAGGGTATGACCCAACTTGAGTATATTCTTTGGCCACTAGGACCCTTGTTCTAATTTTTTACAGTGTATGTTGCATTATGTTCCTTTTTTCTTCACAAAGCAGAGGTATAGGATTTAGTTTTAGTGGACTTATTGTTCTCAATTTTAATTTGGGATGCTTATTTTGTGGCTAGATGGGATGACATGAAAAATGTTAGTAATACAAAAAATCACTTTATTTCATTTAGTTTGTGTAACAACAATGCACTTAGGTTATGTGGATGTGTTTTTTGTTGGGTTGGAATAGGGTAACCCCCATTTATCAAACAAAAAGGAAAGAAACAAATATTATAGTTTAAAAAATAATTACAATGTTGAGCTCTAGAATTAGGATTGAAAGAAACCGCTATTATATAGACCTAATCATCAACCCAATTACCCTCCACAATTAAAAAGGGTCATAACTTGAGAAATATAAAAAACATTTTATCACTAACAAATTTAAATTTAGAATTAATGTGACATGCCCTATCCTTGTTGATGCTTTTTTATCTATTAGACTTTTTCAATGCAAGTCTCATGGAGGAAATTCATTTAAAGGAGACAATATTGGAGTACAACTTAACAAAGAGGGTGGTTTTGGGATTCTTTTTGAATTAGATTCTTTTTATCCAAGGAGCAGAGGTATATGTTTCATTTTTTTAGGATCTCTTTTTTTGGTTCTAATAAGGATTTTCTTATTTATAAGTTCAAATGTTATGTCATGGAAAAAAAATACAACTTCTAGCATGTTGTATAATACTTATTTTAGTAATTTAGAAACCCATTTTATTTCATTTTGTTTGTCTAATGGTATGTTGTAAATCAATTATTTTAGTAATACAAAATACTCCTTATATTTGATTGCATTTGAAATAGTCACACAATTATGTTATGCAAGGCTATGTGCCATTTTTTGGTTTGAGTGCTAAGTAAACCGCCCTTCGTTTGAGAAATAGTTACAAAAATGTTTTAACTCTAGAAATTGGATTAAAAGAAAGCATTGTTTTGTAGCCTAATCATCAAACAAGTTATCCTTTATGATTATAAAAATAACATAAGTTGAGAAACAAAAATAGATGATCACTAATAGATTTAAATTTAAATCCAATACAATTTACCCCATTCTTATCAAATGGTATATTTCCTTGGACTTTGTACATGCAAGTTTCTTCAAGATAGTTCACTAAAGGGAGATAGTGTTAGTGTTTGACCAATCCAAGGGTAAATTTATCCAGTAGGACCTCCACTTTGAATGAAATCAAAATCCCCATTAAATTATGTTCCTTTTCTCTCTTAAGAGTAGAGGTATAGGTTTTAGCTTTTTTGGGTTCCTTGTTCTTGGTTTTAGAATGTGATGATTATTTCTATGGCTAGATGGTATGACACATAGAGAATGTTAAAAATATTATAGTAAGTCTTACAACTATTATTCTAGTAATG
The DNA here is from genome assembly GCA_007258455.2 of Sequoia sempervirens. Taxonomy (NCBI): domain Eukaryota; kingdom Viridiplantae; phylum Streptophyta; class Pinopsida; order Cupressales; family Cupressaceae; genus Sequoia; species Sequoia sempervirens. The sequence goes on along the minus strand of VDFB02058242.1, from coordinate 374,798,467 downwards.
TATTTAAACTCATTCTATTATATATGGTTTGTGCAATAGCCATGCACTTAGACTATGTGTGGTTATGCATCTTTTGTTAGGTCGGAGATTGTATAAGCCCCCTGTTCTAGTAAAAAAAAAAAGATAATTAAAAGATATTATGGTTTGGGAAATAATTTCCAAAACATTGAGCAATAGAACTAGTGCTAAAAGAAAGTATTGTCTTGTTGCCTAATCACAAAACTAGTTTTTCTCTAGAATTAAAAAATGAACAAAACTTGAGAAACATAAAAATGTTTTATCACTAAAAACTTTAAATTTAATCAACACTTCTCAATCAAGGGTTAAGGGCTACTAATACTTGAAGAAACAACAATGGGTTAAAAGAGCATAGTTACAACAAGGACTTTTAGTCCCCTCCTTTGGAAGGTAGTTATAAATTGAATTTTGGAGGATCATTGAGGGGTAGTCCAAGATTAGTTGGAGGTGACTCTTTTTTACATAATTTTCAAGGTGATATGCTATGGTGGATTATTATTTTTAGGTATTCAAAAATAATGATGTGGACTAGGAAGTTATATTAACATGTTTGTGGATGAAAAAGATGCAAAATATAAAGTATAATTATGGAGGGGGATTCTTTGATTGTGATAAATGTATTTGCAAAGAAAAATAATTTGATCTATAAGTTGAACCATTATTTAGAGAAGGCTCTTGTTATAAAGTAAAAAATTGATACTATTAGGTTTGAGCATTGTAAAAGAAAATTAAACTATGTGGCAAACTATTTGGCTAATGAAGGGACTATGCAAGCACTACTAATGGATTATTGGCCTAACCTAGCATCAAAACAATCTTTTAAACCCCTTATAAAAAGTGGAGTGATAAGTGTTAGGGGTGGTTGTGGTTTAAATAGACTAATACACGTAGGGGTTTTGATAGGTAGTTTTGTCACTCTCCTTATAATTATGGGAAGGTGAAAAGCCTAGGTGATATGAGGATGATCAGTGTGGAGTACAATGATTTAATACACCTTTACAAATTGGTGATGTAAGGATCCAAGTCATTATAATACTTGCAAAATTTATATTTTATTCACAATAAGGTGGTTATAGGTTCATTGGAAACTCTACATTATCTTCAAGGATCTACATTTTTGGTATTCATGGTGGAAGAACATGATGGTTGTAGTAGAGAAATTTTCATGCAAGAAGGTATTCCAAATAGGTGGTTGCAATGTATCTTCTCCTACCATGACCTATTAGTGAGGCTTTATAAAAAAGTGTTTTGGGAGAGTAGGTGTTGTGGGTTGAACATTACTCAAAGGTAGCAATACAAGGATACTTTTAAACGTGTTCCTTCTAGACCAATTTATAGAGATATTTTTACAAACAAAAAGAAAAGAGACAAGAACAAAGAAAAAATATTTGAGCATAAAGAGAAAAGGATCAATGTCCACTCCTCTCTATCACATGGGATCTTAGGTTGAGTGGGTAGAGTTGCAAAATAGAGTTTTTGTCTTGCAGGAATTGTTTGGTAATGTGGGCTAGGTCTTAGTGGGTTTGGATATGCACCACTGTGGAGGGAGGAATGAAATTGAGAGTGATTTCACCAATCCACACTTTTTTCCCCTCTCCCTACATTATTCTAGGAGAAAGGAAGATACATTCTATAGGATTAGGTTTCCATATTTGGTTTTCTATGAGTCTAAGAGGTTTGCAAATTTTGTTAAACCTTAGGTTGAAAAAGCGATAGATATGATACATACTTCAAATATTACCTATGAGTATTGGAGGTGGTTTGAGTTTTATATGTTGTGTCGTATGCTCTCTTTTGGTAGTTTATGACTTGGATATTTATGAAGTAATGAACGAGATTAAGCTGATATGGTTATTTTTTAAATCTGTATGTTGGTTTTGATTGTTAGCCATATGATAGTGTTAGCTTTGAGCAACTTTTTGTTGTCTTCTAGAAGCAAGTATATATGATACTATAGTAGTTTAGCATAATTCCAAGGAAAGGGTACCCTATAGAACCTATAGTAATATATCTAGAAAAATACACATAACATACCAATGTAGGAATATTCTAGGTGTAAGAGAAATAGCACCTATCAACTAAACATATTCATTTTATGATTATTTATCTTTTGTGGGTTTTGTTCATTGCTGCAGTCAATTTGTTCTTTCCACAAATGCTTATTCCTAACATGGTCTTCATACTAAGCACATAAACCAATAGAAATTCATTCTACTATGCAGTGTAATTGGTTCATCAAATCACCTTCATGATGTAACTAGAACATCTTAAGGGTGTTATAAGCATGTCCACATGTTTAATTTTATATTTAGTGAAATATTATAAATTATTTTTTGCTACACCTACTTAAGGAAGGCCTATTTGAGTTGTGCATCACCTATTTGAATTTCACACCAAATGATAATTTCAGTTAAGGCATTATTATTCACATGGAGGTTCATGTTTAAGATCATACTAAATTTTAAACCTTACATATTGCCACACTTATGTTTGAAGGATCATTCACATTTTTCACAACCAAGTATCTAATTCCAAGGTGAATTTGCAAGAGTAACCATTTAATAGTGAACCCATTATTCTTATCTCATATGCATTGTGTGTGAGAAATATTAGTATCAAAATGAGATAATAAAAACACACCAATGCAACATTAAACTAAAGAAAGCTAAATAAAATGAATGAAAGAAATCAAACAGAGCTTCTTCAGAATCGTTCCATTGTCCTCTATCTCCAGTGATTCACTTGAAGCTGCTCTCAGATTGTATAAGCAAAGCTTCTCAGAATGGCAACCTACAGAATGGGTATGCAAAGGGAGAGTACTTCTCTATCCTATATACTGGTGAAGTGAATACGGATATGCATAGGGGCTGTAGATTATGCACAGGAGCCGTGGATTATGAATGCTATTGAAACTATGATATGAGGTTGATAGGACATGATATGGAATGCTAATATGCTGGGCTATGCTATGCTAAAATCTAGAATTCTATGAATGCTAAAAGGCTGTGTTATTGCAACTTGGCTATAGTTTTCCCGTATGAAAGCTTCTCCCTTTTCAAAGACCTGACAGTCCCTTTTATAGATTTTTACAGGCAAGAGCCTGGTTGGCAAAGATCAATGGCTATGAGATTGTTTGGTAAATTTGAATGGTGAGAGATGGAGAGGTTGAGAGGAAGATGGAAGATGTTGGGAGGTTGGAGAGAAGAATGGAGATTTGTCTTCAACCCACGGGAACAACTTTGCTCAGAAATAAAGAAATTTGTTAATTTTTTGTTTTGAAGTTATTTCACGGTTGTTATAGATAATCCAAATTAAATAAATAAATTTATTTAATTTTATGTGTTATGTGGGTTGGGGGATTTAAAATATTTTGAAATATTTCATTTTAGAACTATAGAAGACTCAATTAAATATTTGAGATATTTAATTGCAAATAGACTTTAGAAGAATTAATTAAATATTTGGAATATTTAATTGTGAATAGAATTCAGAGGATTTTTAAGAGAAGAATATTTAATATTTATTTGAATAAATAATTCAAGCCAAGATTATGTGATAATTAATATAAATAAATTGTAATGTTTTATTTAATTAATTAAGAAACGGATAAGAAAAGTGATTAAATAAACTTATTTATTTAATTGAAATGAAAGAATGAACAATATAAATAAATCATTTAAATTTATTTATACGTAGAATTAATTTAGAGATTCAATTAAATATTAAAAATATTTAATTAATTACCAGACTATTGTGATGTGACCATTTTTAGATGTATACATGCATAGGGAAATGTATTGCATTTTTTTAACACTATGTTAATCCTTGTATAAAAAGATCAACATTGTCATTAGAGAGGGAAACTAGGTGAGGAGAGAGCTATAAAATAAATAAAGTTGGATCTATATCAATGAAAGCACTAGATAAAAGCTTCATTCAATATCTTAATGCTTGAGAATTTGCATACTTATTTGTGAGTAATTTATAGTTGTAATTGAAGGTTGAATCTTACTCCTAAATGTAATCCCTAATGATAGAGTTCTAATGTAGTTTTAGGCTATGAATCAACAAAGCATTATTCGACATATTTCTTATCTATATGAATTTTACTATGTGAAATTATGAGTTATTTGAGCTATATTGCATGGTTGGTTAATCATTGATTGGACCCTTTGTCCATGACTACATAAAGTGGTATCAAAGGCTAGTTTGAGTCATAAAGAAAGAGAAGCTAAAATTTTTCCAACATCAGGTTGTTGGGTAAAAGATTCCTAGGATAATTAGAAATTTGGTTGTAAATAGACCACCAAATTGTGAGGTAGTTTACATAATATCTAAATCGAAATGCTTTCATGAAGAGTAGTTAGATACTAATGAGTTGTTAACATTTTTGGAAGATAGAATAAATGATTGATATGATGAGAAATGCACAAAACCTATTTAGATGTTCTTGAAGAATATTCACACACTTGGTGACTCCAAGTTCAAATCTATTAGCCCAAGCGGACTAACTGCTTAAATCTTTAGTTTATAAAGAAGAAAAACATAATTTTGTCTCATTTCAAAGCATTTCTAAATGGATTTCTAACTTTTTTGAATGCTTTAACATGCTGAAGTTTCATGGACAATATGTCTTTCCACCTCCATTTCATGAAAGTGCTGCTTATATACCCTCTTATCATCAATATAAAATTGAGCACACATATGGTTTTAGCCCAAATACCTATGCCACATGAAGAGATTTACATGTTCAGTATACTTACCACCCACCCCTACACAATCCTCATAGTAGCCTACATATGCTCAAATTCAACCCTAGTAATAACATTTTGTTTCCAACCAATATAGTTATTCTCATTGTTAGCCTCAAAATGTGGATAATATGAGCATTAGGGATATAGTGTTGGACTTTCCAAAGCAATTGAATGAGATTGAAGGAGACCAAAAGTATAACTTGCAGCAAGAAGATTTGGATTTCCCAACTTACCACTACCATCAAGAGATGGAAATACAAAAGGAGTAATATAAGGAATCCCTTGCAAAAGAGATGACTACTAAGCATGAAAAAATGAAGCTATTATTGGCCCAAGAAAAAAGGCTAGAAATATAATTAGCTTCTTATGTTCCTAGCTTCAAGCAAGTAAATTTTACAACACTAGACCAACATGAAGAGGAAGAGCATCCCAAGTACAAAATTTCAAGCTTCAATCAAAGTAAGTCTCCTAAGTATTCAAATTAGTCTCTTGAGCTTGAAATTTCAAGTTTTAGGAGTCTTCATCCTTTGCAAAACCTTGAACATAAGGAAGATTAACCCAATATTCCTCAAGGGAAGCCTTCTCCAAAACTTATAAATCATCAAGAAACTCAACAAGACCTCTATGATCATCTTCCTTGTCCTAGCACCATTTATTTATGTAAAGGTGTACCCATTGTTTATCAAGATGGTTTAGTGGAAAAAAGGAGTTTTTTGAGGTAAAAGAGGAGAAATTTGTAGCTGATGAACTTTCAGGTCATATAGAAAAGGAAAAATAAGACTTTCTGTAGAGTCTAATTAATGTGTTGTAAACTTGGTAAAGTCTACTCAATTCAGAGGGTTAACTAGCTAAACAATCCACTTCACATTGTTAAGAATACATTAAATCATCAACCAAGGTGCATAAGCTTATGATGGTACTGCACTATATGTGCCTTCACGGACTCATGTACAACTAAATTATCCTATGCAAACTAGTTCAAACTATTCTACCTTGTTGGAATCTTACAGAATTGAAAAAAATAGTAAAAGTAGTTACAAAACCTAATGGCTATGGTTACCTTTAGTATAGGCTATAGGTGATTGCTAATAATAAGTAAGTACTGAATCAATCTAGAACTTATTCAGAATAACAAAGCAATAAAATTTAACCTTCAAGGTGCTAAGATTCACTATTTATAGGACTATTCATGAACAAAAACTACTGTAATCAACCATAAGAACTATTCTACTTTACTTGCAATGTATTTATGAAATAATATAAACATTATTAATAGGAATGCATAAATGAATAAGTAAATTAAGTGAAAGGTAGTACCTCAAATGGCTAGCTTAGGGGACTTTCACACTTAACTAAGAACCATATCTAACTTAGAATCTTACACATCCATGTAACATACAACTCCATTAATTGCATATCACTAGATATCCAAACAAAATCCTTCTTTCAGATTATATTTTATAATGGAATTTTAACATGTTTTACATAAATTAAAACTGGAAAACGATTAACTGCTTGATAACTTGTAACAACCAACTAACTTTTCTATGAACTCATCCCCTAAATTTATACAAAAATGGGGAGAGATTTAGTCAAAATAATAACTAACTACAACCATTAATCCCACTCCTAGATATGAGGATATGAAATTAAGATTGGCTTATTTATTCTAATTGAAAAAGAAGAAAATAACTATTCAACAAAGAACTTAAATGAAATAGCTTGCATGTGAAACACATAATAAAATGTTCAAAGTTATAGAACAAGTATCGTCCTTAAGTATTTATTCCTTCCATGATGGTTCACATCCAGCTCCATAGCTTCCTACACTTAAGGCGGTCTGAACTTCACTGGTCCTTGTTTCACTGCTTTGGTTCTTGCTACAAATACTCTATGCTTGTTGCCTTGTGCTGAGCTAGAGAGAGGTTAATCCATACAAAATACATATAAAAATAACCTTAATAATTAAATCGCATAATTCTAGTCATATGCATACATTATCACATTTAAATCATGCAATTGCTATGAATGTTATCACCATATTTCATATTCTTCAAACTAGGTTCAAAGTTGCATGGTATATTATGAAAGGATAGCATATTATGGAAGTTTTTGTCAGAAAGATAATTAGAAAATATAAAGTGTCTAAAATAATATGAAAAGTAATAGAATAAACACTAATTATCAAGTCCATCACTTGCTACAAGAGGATGATGAGCATGGTCAACTAGGACAACAAGTTGAGGATCAAGTAAGAGATTAGTTAGGACAACAAGATAACAAGAAAGATGAGGAGGGTGATGAAGAAGGTTATAAATTTTGGTTTGATGAGTTTCCATCTTTTGATGAGAAAGATGAAGACATGCTCATGCCAACATCACAAATTTTAGAACTAGAAGAAATTGATACACACAAGAGCTACCATGAAATCAAAACTAGTCCTCTCATGCATAAAGGAAAAAAATATTTTGAAGAGGAATTTCTTGGGATGAATTAGAAGCATTTTTTTACAACTTAGGTTTCAAATCAATACCTCCTTTAAGCAAAGGATTTTGGCACCCAAGACTCTCTAACTCTTCTAGGGTGTTTCACCTGAAAGGAGAGAGGTAGGCCAAAATGCATAATGCTTCACTCAAGATTAATGTAAGAATGGATGGGAAGTAGATGTAATGTACCTAGATGCAATGTTTGAATGGAAGAAACTAATAAGATCAATTGATTAATGAATGTAAACCAAGGAAACAAAGAATGTTTGAAAACATATTGTGTAATGCAACAACACCTAGAAATGGATGCAAAAAACATAAATGAACCAAACTGAAAGTGTGCACTTGGAATGTCGATAAAGACTAGAAATGGCATTTGAAATTCTACTGACACTGATTTTTAGGCTAGGTGGGACTCATTTGCCATTCTGGGCAAATCGGTCCCAGTTCTGCAAAACTGAATTGAAGCCTATTTTTGACAAAAGGGTATCTAAAAATGCATAAAACTAAACACTGACCTTGGAGTGGGACTAATTCACCATCCATGGTGAATCATTCCTCTTTTAAATTTTTGAATATTCAAAGATGGGATCCGAAGCTTTCAGTTCGCACTTTGGTTTCCTACAAGTGTCCACTTCTGAAACTGTCGGATTCGAGCCTGAATGTGACTTTTTGTTAATATTTTGACTTAAATAATGAAGAGATGACTTGAAAGAATTTGAAATATAGTCTTCAATGATTCCTAAGCTTCCAAGATGCCTAAATATACATACACACAAGACAAGAGAGATAAATGTTGAATGATAGGGCATGGGGGTTTGCCTTGGTCAAATACCTTTTAGGTAATTAAACCAAAATGATGAAAGAATAGAATGGAACATGCAATAATGAAGTTTTTTACCTTTCCATGATGATTGATCATGAATGTATATAGGAAAAAATGAATAATATGCCCTTGAATGCCTTAGAAAGCTAATTTGATGATTTACAATGATGAAACCCTAACTTGCTTGACTTGAATGAGAAGATAGATGATGACTTAATGGTGGGAGATGTAAAAATGAGTTATGATATGTAAATTAGGGTTAAAATACTCACATTTATAGGCATTTCACCTTATTTTCTTGATATTCAGATCCCTAAGGCTGACATGTAAAAATAATAAACTTAAATTTCACTTTTTCCCACTCAAAGGTAAAAAATGAGCTAAATGGGACTCATTCGCCACCCATGGTGAATGGGTCCCAACTAGATGGGACCAATTAACCATGCATGGTGAATGGGTCCCATAGGGGCCATTTTGACAGCTAAGATGTTAGGAGATAAGGAAATAAGATTTAAACTTGCAACTTTGTCAGTTATTTTATCAATTTAAGCCTCGAGATGCACAACATGGGTTAATTGGGGCCTAGTAATGATTATATGAAGGTCAAATAGGGCTTGGAACACAAAATTAAATGTGAAAGTTTGATTAAATACACTTTAGAACAATAACATGAGGTCCACACAACCTAGGAAGGCACAAGAACAAATGTGAATGTGCAAAAAACATTACAACACTCATTTAACATTAAGTTTATTTTACAAGCCTTCTGGATTGATGTGATAATGCAATTAAACATGCTTTATAATATTGAATTAGGAGAAAATGGGTTCATTAAGTCTAGAAAAGCGTGAAATTCCTTTACAAGAGTCTACAACAGCTTCACAAGACATCAATAAACACATTTTATTTAGTCTGGAAGGGTCCAAGACCTAATGTGGATGCATAAAATGCCTCACAACACTAGATCAAGACCTCATTAAGTCCAATTTATCATGAATGATTCCCATGTCAAGCAAGAGATACTTTTTTCTACGGTACATTTAGCCCCCATTTTAGTGAGAAGATGAACTTGCTTTAAACTCACACTAAAGTAGACATTCAAGAGTGATCCAAGTGTATAGATGCAGAGATCAAGAAGGCAGTGAAGCCCCCAGGATCAAATCACACAATGGCAAGAAGGAAAACAGGGTGGGAAAGATGCACTCACTCTGGGGCCACAGAACATAAGGTCATCCACAGGGTGAGTTGTCCCAAAGAAGTAATTTGAAAAATAAAAGGTGGATCAAGCTTCAATTGTTTGTCCAACTAGTTATGGATTAGATCTAGGATGTTTGTCCAAAAAAGAAAAATGCATACTCACTCTAGGTCGATGGAACTTATGGCTATCCATTGGGTGAGAAGGCCCAAAAGAGAAAAACATACACTAGTTGGTATGCACTCACAAACACAAAGGTGGATATGGAGAAGTCATGCCTCAGAATGGGCTTCCCACTCAACCATACCAAAATTATTCCTCTTGATAACTTTAATAAGGCACCACAAAGGAAAAGGGGTTGGACAAAATGGTACCATAGGCATGCAAGCTGCATTATGCAAGGTGGTAAAAAGGTAAACATGTAAAAGTGAAAAAAGGAAAAAGGAAGATGAAAAATGTTCAAACGAGTCTTGTTAAGATCATGCAAGGTCTATCACTTAGGGAACATTGTGTCTAATGTCTCCAAGAGAAGATTGATCAAATATTAATAGATTCATATCTTAGGGGATGCAGTGCGTCACATCAGGCCACTAAGAGAAATGTAGTATGCTAAGATAGATCACACTTATGAAGGAAATCACACCCAATGTTATCCAAAAATTAATAAACACATCGAATGATATAACAAGGCTAAACTAAGAAGAAATAAAAAGAAAAAAGAAAAAATTAATAATGCCAATGGATGCCTCCACTTTAAAGGGATTGCTACACACTGTTCTATGAGAAATTACTTTAAAGTAGCAAAGGGAGAAATGCAAAGAAAAAGAATTGAGAGCCAAATCAAAAAGTCCCTATGCCAAGTCATATGTTCTTGAATAGGTTGCGTCATGAAGAAAGGTAGTATATCACATGCAAGTCAATATTAAGATATGTCGTCCATAGCTCAAGCTTGCTCTTATATGTTCATGGAAATTTAACAAATAGTCAAAAGAGACAATGACAAGTGACATATGGGGATAAGGTTGTCTAACCCTTCACCTCTAATGAATGCAAGAGAAAGGTGAGCCTGGAGTGGATGATGGTATGATGGCCCTTGCAATGGATGCAAAACATGCAATAGTGAGTATGCAATTATCCTACAACTATTACATGGAAAGGAGCAGCAACTAATGTTATTTATTTGGATAAGGGAGCAAAGTTTTGGCTTGATTGGATTTGATTGTATATATTTTGTTATATATGTGAGCAATGTCATTGTAACTTGGTTGGTATGAAACATTATTCTTAGGTGGGTAAAGGATGAGTTTGGTTTGGTGTTGAGTTTTTTGCTTGTGTGATGGTGGGTAAAGAATTAGAGGATTCTTAGGATGTCCCATGGGGTATGTATACGGTTCATTCATTGAAGGGGATCTAATGGACACTTGTGCATTCATAACCTCAGCGGTCTTGCTTTGATGTATCCCTAAGGAAGAAATATCATTTTCTTCTACCATAATAGTATTCCTAGGAGAAGAATTTGTAGGGGAACGACAATCCAAATGTTCTTGAATTTCAAAGATTGGTTCTTCCAAAATGTCATCATCGTAAGGGAACTATCCATGGTTGAAATGTTTTGTTCTATGATGTTTTCATGATTCTCATCAATTGGATCTTGTAACACTATAATATTGTCTTCAATTATAGGAGAGATATTAGGAGAGGGGAAAATTTGATTGTTGACCATAATCTCATTGTGTTATGCCACAACATCTACCCTAGTAGGAGATATTTTAGGAAAGTGACAATCAAGAGTTGCATCACATGTCTTGGTAAGATGTTGTAAAGAAGCTTCATCACAAATAGGGAAGACATCAAGGGGAGGACAAATAAAATTTTCATGTGTGCCAATGATTGGATCTTATTGTTCAAATAGACCCTTCTAATTGTTAGGAACATTAGGAAGGAGAGAAATAATGTTATAACTCTCAATCATTGGGATTCTTGATACCAACATATCCTCCTCACAAATGTGTTTTCCATGATCATTCAAAAAAGCATTGTCACAAATAGGTTTGGTGTTGGGAGATGAATGGAGATGAGCTAAAGTGGTGGAAATGAATTCATCTTGTAGTGTTATACTATATTCCCAATGGAAATGAGGAGAAGAACAAACAAGACCTTCATGATGCTTAACAATTGTACCTTCTTTCGCCAAGACACCTTCGTCACTAAAAGGAGAGGTATCAGGAATACAACTATGATCATTGTGGTTATCTATGTTTGTATTCCCTTCTAACACATCATACACACAAATAGGAGAGATAGGAGGGAGTGTAAGTTTAAGATAAGCGTTAACATTTTCATTCTCTTGTGCTAAGAGACTATCATAACTAGGGAATGCATTGAATGAAGGACTACAATGCTTGTTAACTAGATTTTTCTTTGAAAATTTGGAAAAGATTGAAACTAAAATTTTGAAATAACAATCCATGATAACTCAAAATGAAATGTGAAAGGCTGAAATGAAATGTAATTTTCAGATAATAATTGATTGATTATGCTTTGTAACAATATGAGAATGAAAATGCAAAATTAAGCAATGCATGAAATGAGATAATTTAGGCTAAATATCATGAAATGCATGCTACAAAAACTCAGCTCATGTATGCAGTTAGGTAATGGTAGGAAACAAAAGCTAGAAAATAGGGTTTTCAGCTCAGTAAAAGGTAGTTTTAGGGGTCAAAAGCGACTGATTTTCCCAAGGTGGCAAATGAGTCCCAGTATGGATTTTTTTTAGAATTTTTAGAAATTTTGGAGTGATTTTAATGTTTTCAGAGTGCTATGATGTAGACCTAAGTTAAAAATGTAGAATTTCAAAAAAATTAAATGAATTTAGATGCCAAAAATGTGACCTAAATTCACTTTTTATGAATGTAAAATTTGAAACCTAGCATGCAAATTAATCCATGCAAACCCTAATGCAAGGTTGATGCAAGGATAGATCTATGATGAAGGACTCAAAATAAAAAAAGGTGTTTATCAATGCAGGTTCACCAAAATGAAACAAAGGATTTGGGCACCCAAGCTCTAACTCTTCTAGGGTTTTTCACCTAAAAGGAGAGAGGTATGCCAAAATGCACAATGTTTCACTCAAGATTAATGTAAGAATGGATGGGAAGTAGATGTAATGTACCTAGATGCAATGCTTGAATGCAAGAAACTAATAAGATCAATTGATTAATGAATGTAAACCAAGAAAACAAAGAATGTTTAAAAACACATTGTGTAATGCAACAACACCTAGAAATGGATGCAAAACTAAACAAAAAAGAACCAAATTGAAAGTGAGCACCTGGAATGTTGATGAAGATTGGAAATGAAATTTGAAATTCTATTGACACTAATTTTCAGGCCAGGTGGGATTCATTCGCCATTCTAGGCAAATTAATCCCAATTCTACAAAACTGAATTGAAGCTTGTTTCTGACAAAAGGTTATCTACAAATGCATAAAACCAAAAATTGACCTTGGAGTAGGAATTATTCACCATCCATGGTGAATCAGTCCTCTTTTAAATTTTTGAATATTCAAATATGGGATCCAGAGCTTTTGGTCTGCACTTCGGCTTCCTATAGGTGTCCGCTTCTGAAACTATCAAATTCAGGTCTAAATGTGACTTTTTGTTGATATTTTGACTTAAATAATGAAGATATGACTTGAAAGAATTTGAAATATAATATTCAATGATTCATAAGATTCCAAGATTCCTAAATATGCATACACACAAGACAAGAGAGAGAAATGTTGAATGTTAGGGCATGGGGTTTTTCCTTGGTCAAACCCCTTTTAGGTAATTAAACCAAAATGATGAAAGAATAGAATGAAACATGCAATAATGGAGTTTCTTACCTTTCCATGATGATTGATCATGAATGTCTATAGAAAAACATGAAGAATTTTCTCTTGAATGCCTTAGAAAGCTAACTTGATGATTTACAATGATGAATCCCTAACTTGCTTGACTTGAATGAGAAGATAGATGATGAATTAATGATGAGAGATGTAAAAATGAGTTATGAGATGTAAATTAGAGTTAAAAGACTCATATTTATAGGAATTTCACCTTATTTTCCTGATATTCGGATCCTTAAGTCCGACATGTAAAAATAATAAACTTAAATTTCACTTTTTCCCACTCAAAGGTCAAAAATGGGCCAAATGGGACTCATTCACCACCCATGGTGAATGGGTCCCAACTAGATGGGAATGATTCACCATGCATGGAGAATGGGTCCCATAGGTGTCATTTTGACAGTTAAGATGTTAGAAGATAAGGAAATAAGGTTTAAATTGCAACTTTGTCAGTTATTTTATCAATTTAAGCCTTGAGATGCACAATATGGGTTAATAGGGCCCTATTAATGATTATGTGAAGGTCAAATAGGGCTTGGGGCACAAAATTCAATGTGAAAGTGTGATTAAATACACTTTACAACACTAAAATGAGGTCCACACAGCCTAGGAAGGCACAAGAACCAATGTGAATTTGCAAGACACATTACAACACTCGTTTAACATTAAGTTTATTTTACAAGCCTCCTAGATTGATGAGATAATGCAATTAAACATGTTTTATATTTTTTAATTAGGAGAAAATGAGTTCATTAAGTCTAGAAAAGTGTGAAAATCCTTTACAAGAGTCTACAACAGCTTCACAAGACATCAATAAACACATTTTATTTAGTTTGGAAGGGTCCAAGACCTAATGTGGATGCATAAAATGCCTCAAAACACTAGATCAAGACCTCATTAAGTCCAATTTATCATGAATGATTCCCGTGTCAAGCAAGAGATACATTTTTCTATGGTACACTCCTAAATCAAATAATCACAAGCAATGTGAAAAGGGGAGAAAGTAGCCTTATTTCAACCAAATGAATCACATGAGTCAATTTATTCTAATGAGAAAAATGATGAGGCAACCAACTGTGCAAGAAGGAGACCAACACTAGATTTCCAAAGTTTCTACTTTCACAAGGATGTCCCATTAGGCATCTGGCTATAATGGAGGCCAACAAAGCATCACAAGTCATGCTTGCACCCAAGCATAAAGTTGTGGCTGAAGAAGGATGCATTCAGTGTACCTATGCACTCCATGACAACATCATGTATGGTCAACATGAAGAGGTAAGTGGGTTTGATATCATTCTTCAAGAGGTATTGCAACAACTAGTAAAAAATTGTTATTTCTCCACCTCCTCTTAGAAACTCATTAACATGTGAAGCATTACAAATTGATGAGAAGAGGAAGCTACTTCAAGGAGCCAACCAATGGTTTTATTTGAGTAAATTTAATTTGTTTGTCAGTGTAGGTTAGGAAAGGTTTTCTTTCAAGTCAATAAGTGTTGTTGCACAATGTTTTAGATGGTTTTTTCTCCAAGTGTTGAAGCATAGTTAGTTAGTTTCTATTTTTGTTGTTTAATTAGTTATTTTGAGGTGTTGTAGTTGGTTGTCAAGTCTAGTTTTGAGTTTTTTTGCAGGTCTCTTTTGACTCCTATGCCCAATGGATAGTCTAAGGCTATTGGTCTTAGATGCTTAGCAAGTAAGCTTCCCATAGAGGTCGCCAAAGATGTTAATATTTTCATAACTCATTAGTGTAAAGGTTTCCTTTTAGGTAGGTGCTTGTTTGATTTTGAGTCCTAGTTGCATTCCAAGTTTAACATTTAGGGAAGATTGCCGAGATTTGATGCTTGTCTAGACAACCCCTAAATTTTGATAAAGGTTTTGTTGAGGCCAAATTTTTGTAAATGTTTTTTTTAGGGTCAATTTCTACAAAGGCTTGGTCATGGTGTTTTTCACAAAGGTTGATAAAACCCCAAATTTTTGCAAGGTTGAGCGACCCCTAAATTTATGCAAGGTTGAGGGTTGTCCTTTTTTCTCCAAAGCGAATCTAGCTATATTGTTATGTTTGCAGAATTTTGATGTGGATTTTTAAGGGATGCCCAACCTTGTTCAAGTTCCTTTGTTTTTTCCGCAAGGTTTTCCCTGCATAATTTTTCCATAAATATGATTGCTAAGTTGAGGTCATGTGCATTTTCCATAGGGTCAAATTTAGGTAATTTTTCTACAGACCTAGGTGTTGCAAATTTTGAGGGTATACTCAACCTTTCTTTGTCTCTCTGGTTTTTCTACATGCCATTTTTTTGCAAGGTTGAGAAACCTACAAATTTTTGTAAAGGTTTTGTTGAGCTCAAATTTTTGTAATGGATTTTTTAGGCTCAAACTTCCACAAAGGTGTCATGTAAATATAATTCATGGAACGATAATATTTTCCAAAAAATATTTGCAATTATCCCATGGCGGCTTGCAGTAATCACCATATCTTTGTAAGTTTGTGTGCACTCTATTTCTTTGCCATGCTATTTTCTTTTAGGTCATGTGGATTTTTAATGCATTGTGGAGAATCTAAGACTGCACAACTTTAGTCTAAGCACCCTCAAATTTCTGCATAGTCAAAGCACCTTCATATCTCTACAAGGTACATCAATTGTTCTTCATTGCAAAAATTTATCAACCCCTGGATATGTCCTAACCGCCTCAACTTTTTTGCAATCTGAGTTACCCTAAAAAGTCTGCAATAGGCATTTCATTCCAGAAATTGGAATTCCAACCATACTTTGACTTGGTCTCTCCCACCAAATCCCTACATTATCCATCATGCTTCCAAATTTGTGCCATAATCCTTTTGTTGAGTCTTTGACCTTATAAATGTAGTTTGAATAAAATCTTCTACTGTGGTAATGAGTGTAAAAGAAGATAGAGGTCTATCTTATGGGGTGGTTTTCGTAGAAGTTTTGATATTCATTTTTATCCTAGTTATCTTTTCTATAATGAATCCATGTAAAGGAGGATTGAAATGAAGAATTTCAAATGGTAGATTGAGATTAGTGACAAAAGCATTAAACGTGGTGTCAAGAAGGGATAGTTGGCTAAGGTCCAAGGATTATGGATATTCAAAATGGAAATCATGTTAATAATACAAGTGACCTTGAAGTTAGTAATTAAATGTTTAAAATGTCAATGAAACTCACTTTGAAGAATTCATAATGACAAGTTAGACATGATAGTTTGTTAGTTGTTCTCATAATAGTGGTAGAAAAATAAGATAAGAGAATCATAAATGTTATTTCACAGTCATGGTTGTGTATATTGGAAGAATGTTGAAGACTCCAAAAGCTTGCAGATTCAGTGACATATGAGGAAAAACCTCATCCTTGAAGATTTTCTATGCCTCCCTAGGGAATTTAACTATTTCAAACTCTCATCCACATGTCCTATAACATGTTTGAGGAAGCTCCAACAGTTTGAGAGTTGAATAAGTGGTTATAACTACTTTCCATGCATTTATGAGCAATTGGATGCCATCTAGGGTCAGTTGGATGAGTTGTGCAATAGGTTGAGAGACTATAGGAGGCAGTTTGACCTAGTTTAAGGTAGTTGAGAGCATCTAGGTGCTGCTTAAGGAACCTTGGTTGATAGATAAGGTCAAAACAACAAGTTTCTTCCTTCAACTAGCATTTTGAAGCATTTCAAGGAGTTGAAAAATAGGGATAAAATTTTTGGAGGCCCAAGAAGGTTTGAACCAACAAGTTGAAGTAAACACGTATCATTTTGTCCTTGAACTATACTCCTAATGTCTAGCAAGTTATTGAGCAACTTAAAAGGAGGACTAAGGGTAGATTTTCATTCAATTTTGGCTATTCTTAGCTATTGTATTGTAAAATTTTCAAGGTTTTTTTAAGTTGGGACAACATTGTAACTCATTTTTAGGCATGTGCAATAGTATGCAAATACCTTTTCAATCAACAAATTTAAGTATTTTAGCCTTCTCAGAAGCTATACTTATTATGTGTATTCAAATGATTGATGCAAATTTGTGAGATATATGTGACAATCCTTGATATTGTGTATCATTGTCAACACCTTCAGGAAGAGAATGTATGTATTATTGTAGGTTGTAGGTTGTGTAAATGATGCAAATAGTCCTTTGTGAAGAGATACTACATTTTCCTTCTAAGATTGTGAAATCATAACCTTCTTACAAAATATTGATGCATGGACAAATAAAACCTTTGAGTTGTGCATAAAGTAGTGTTATCATTGATAATTTAAGTGTGTAAAGGCACTTTTGCAGATCTCAAAGAATATTTTCTGCATCACCTTATTAGTCTTAGGTTTCATTTCATTTTTCCTTCACCTCTTTTCCCATTAAGCAGTAGTAATATAAGTTAAAATAGGCGAGTATCAAGGGAACCAACCCTCTTTGGAGATTCACTCCAAGCTATGGGCAACCCACAGGCCCTGGAGTGTTTCCTTGTTTCACTGGATTACTAAGTCAAGCACTTGGCAAGGGTGCAAATCCAAGTGGCAACAAAACTAATGAAAATGATTCTTTTAATAATGACCTAGACTAACTATTGCATGAGGTGGATGCAAGATAATGTTTTTTTCCTCATGTAGTTTGAGGGAGTTTATCATCTAGAAGAGGAAGACAAATGGTGATATTAAGGTAGTTGATCAAGATAATTTGATAACCCACACACACTTGCATAAATTTAACTATGAGATAAATGCATTTTAGGCATATTATTGATTTTTCTAAATTTCTCATAAGATCACTCTTTTCTTTCAAATACATTTATGATATTTGATTTTATGTATGTTTTATTTGAGTCACATTTGATGTAGCATTTACATAAAATAATTATCTTATTTAAGATAGATTTAAAAGTTCAAGGAAGTAAAATAATAATATTTTTTTTTAAAAAAATATTTATTTTATGGTGGAGTCAAATTTCAATCAATTTATTTTATTTAAAATCATAGTCAATGGAAAAATAAAAGAGAATGGAATTATTTATACAACTTCTACATTGAATAATATTTGTAATTGATAGAAAAGTAAGGGATTTTTTGAAAACTTATAATCAATTTTGAGTCTATTATTGGAAAAACTAATTTGGGCAAGGGGTGATACATTTTAAGGTGAAATTAAATGATATGAGTGCACGATAATTGAAAACCCTCTCTTCTATTTGCATTTTGGAAAATTATTTTTTAATTTTAGGAGTAGTTAGACATTGGATTTTATTGCTATATTAGGCTCTTTCATTTGGAAATTTCCTTGGTTTTTGGGTGTGGAAGATTTGATAAATTTTCTACAACTTCTATATTGGGCATGGGAGTTGGGGGCATGAGAATTTAGACACCATATTTGCTCCTCTTTTGCACTTTTTCACTAGATTTGTCTTGTTAGGTGTGGAAGGATGGAGTGTCTAATTTTTTTACATCCATCTTCATTTAAATACTAATATTGGATTTGGTTAGGCCTGAGGATTTGTGTGAAATTTTTTTGAGTGAAAAACAGTAAGTTATTGTTACCATTTCATTACATTCAAGTTTTTTTTTAATAATTGATAAAATCAAAATTTTGGAATTGCATTCAAATGTTTCTAAGGTGGTAGAATTAGTCTTAACAATATTGTTCTTACACGTGCTTATATTGTAAATAACTATCTAGTTTATTTCTCAATTAATCGTTATCATTGATATATGGTTAGAGATGTGATTGTTTTGTTTGTTCAACTACACCAAAGCTATGGCTTATGCAAGCATTTATAATCCTTATTGAAATCTATTTAAACTAGTATAATTGTATAAACATCATCATATTCTAATATACATGTATTTTCTTTGTCTAACAAGAGAAGTTGACATGGGTTATGTTAACAAACATTTTCATGCTTGTTGAAAATACTTAAAACCTATATTAATGGTGAGCCAAGATCATTCCAAAGCCCCCTATGGATTGGGATAAATACATGCATGCATTATTAGAATTTAAACCAATATTATCATTATAATATCTAAATAATGATAAAAAATGACTATCATGTGGTATAAGCAGTTGTAGTTGCATACCTTTGGATTTTCATTATACAGTGTGACATTTTGTCAAATAGTTTATGCACTTTGTGCATTCATTAGAACTGCATTTTCAAAGGCATTTGATATTAAATTTTATGCATTTATTTTATATATGATATGGGTTCATATTTAATATTTTGGTATTTTTTTCTAGATTCAATTATGTTGTGAATTTATACAAAAATTCACAACATAATTGAATCTAGAAAAAAATAAAGTAGTGATATGGATTGTGGAAACTTGATATGATTAATTCATAACTACCATTTTTTGTGCATGTGTGTTAGAATATAAGATAATTTAGAGTATATATATATATATATATATATATATATATATATATATATATATATATATATATATATATATATATATAGCACATTATCATTAAACTACAAAAATTCACAACATAATTGAATCTAGAAAAAAATAAAGTAGTGATATGGATTGTGGAAACTTGATATGATTAATTCATAACTACCATTTTTTGTGCGTGTGCGTTAGAATATAAGATAATTTAGAGTATATATATATATATATATAGCACATTATCATTAAATTTAGATATGAACATATGATAAAAGAAAAATAAATAGGTGAACGTATGGTATTTATTATTTTTATATAGAAATAAAAAATGTAGATGTAGATGAATAGAAAAATTGATATTTTACATAGGTAGACAACAAATGGATTCTACTTGTTCTCTTTTGAGCACCATAGATTGATGGTGAATAAAATATGCAAAAATAATAAGTTGAATCAAGGGCAACTTATATTAGGAGTATGGTAAATAATTGTTTAAGTTATATAAGTATGCTAGTTATAAATTGTGTTTTTTATGGTCAATTCTAGATGAGTCAAGCAAGAGACAATAGTGTCATTAATGGGTGACCCATATTTTAATGCAACTTGAAATTAATTTTTTTTGGCCAAAGTTGTGTCAAGGATGTATACATTGTTAATTAATAATACATTTCAAGATTTCATGTTAATAAAAAATTAATAGTAGCTAGAGGTTATCGAGGGTTTGCATGATTGCTTACATGGGATAGTGATTGTACATTTGGGTAGGTGCACAAATATGGGGGACCAAAATGGGGGTCTTAAGTGGCCTTTTCTCTTGAAATTAGGAAAGACTAACCTTGGATGAGAAATTGAAGATAGTTACACTCAAAATTTGAAGAAGCAACAAAAACAAGAGTTATACTGATGTGAATCTACTTTCTAAACTATTTTTTTTTAAAACGGTAAAGATTAAGGGGTTCAAAAAGGGGGCAACACAAAGTGGTCTTGTTTTTGTCAAAAAAACATAACATAGCGTCCAGTGTGCCCCCCTAACATATTAACTTTGTTTTAGTATTTCAAAATCACTTCAGTGAGAAAAGAGCTAACACCATGTAGTTTATGCCTAATTTTTTGCTAATTTTTTAATGAATATATGATTTTTTACTAATTTTCAAAATGGACACATCCTGAAAAAATAGAAAATTGAGTGTGCTTCCCCTATTTTTAAAAATTTATCAAAAAATATTTTGTTAAAATATGTGTAGAATGGAGTCTAGTTTCTTAAAAAATAATTTATTTGAAATTTCAATGAATGGTTAAAAAATATAGTAAAAAATACCACACATTAGTTTTTGACAAAAAATAGATACACTAATGAAAGAAATTAAATATGAAAAACTTAACATACTCAAAACATGAAAAAAATTACATGGTTAGAAGGAGAAGAGAGAGCTTAACATTATTGTGGTATTTTTGGACTTGACATTGAAACATGTGCAAACCTGATGGGGAGCACGCTCGAGATTATGCCAATTTTTTTACTATTTGCAAAAACATGTCTTTGGATGTTGAAAAGTCACTCCAAACCTTTGGGTTAGAAGCCCAATGAAAATCCAACCCAAAGGCTTGGAAATTTGTAAAGAAAACATTAAGATGAGCATGTTATAATGCGCTCATGTTATGTGACTACACATAACACGAGTGTGTTATAACACACTCATGTTATGTGATTGCACATAACATAAGCACATTATGATGCACTTACACTATTTTTTTCTTTCAATATTCATCTCCCTCATATTCTCTCTCTCACTCTCCATCAATCCTTCCCTCTCTGTATCCCTTTGTTCTCTCTCTCCCCTCTCCAGGTTGTTACCTTTTTCTTGTTCAGTTAAGGGTATAGAGTTTAGGATTGAGTGTATAAGGTTTAGGGTTGATGGTATAGAGTTTACGGTTGAGGGTATAAGGTTTAGGTCCTAGGGTTGAGGGATAGTGTTTATACTTTAGGTTATAAGGTTGAGTTTATAGGGTATAGGGTTTAGGGTATTGGGTATAGGGTTTACGATGGAGGGTATAAGGTATAGGGTTGAGATTGTAGGGTTTATGGTTGAGGGTGTGGGTTTATAGTTGAGGGTATAAGGTATAGGGTTTAGGGTTGAGGGTTGAGGGTTTACGAGTTAGGGTATAAGGTATAGGGTCGAGGGTATGGGGTTTAGGGTTTAGGGATGAGGGTATGGAGTTTATGGTTGAGGGTTTAGTGTATAGGACTTAGGACTTAGGATTGAGGGGTGGTGTTTAGGATTGAAGGTATAGGGTTGAGTGTATAGGGTATAGAGTTTAGGGTTTAGGGTTGAGGGTATTGGGTATAGGGTTGATGCTATAGGGTTTACGATGGAGGGTATAAGGTTGAGGGTGTACATAGGGACATATTTGTGCATTATATGATAGATGATTTTATCTTACATACAATAATAAAGGGCTAATATTTTTTCTAGTGTTCACAAGAGTCCAACATAGTTATTATTCATTGGAATCCAACCCAATTATTTTGTAACTTTATTTATTATTCCTTCTTATGATGAATATTGAGATGAAAATATTTGAGGTAACTAGACCACCTTTGATCTTGATCATTCTACAAAATTTATTATATTTATATAAATTTAAGAGGCTTATGATCTATGTGAATAACAATTTCTTTCCCCAAGATATAATAATTCCATGTTATATGCACACTTGAACAATGGATATAACTCCTTGTCATACATGAGGTGTATATATGTAGCATTAGATAAAATATCACTACATGTTAGGATAATGGATGACCACACTGAGTCAAAACTACTCCAAGTGCATGTTTGGAGGCATTAACCTCAATTTCAATTGACTATTTCAAATCAATAAGAACTAGTGTAGGTCTTAATTGAAGTCTCTACTTCAATTGTGTGAATGGTTGTTAAAGTATCTCTATCCAAGGGATTTTTTATTTAACTCTCACCTAAATTCTTTGTTCATAGGTCATACCAAGTGTGAGAATCCTAGTTACACAAAACTCCAATAAAAAGTTGGAAAATCCTAAAGGTCTATAATTTTGTATGATATTTTTTTGAGGTGGCCAATCTCTAATTACCTCTATCTTTTTAGGGTCCACATAAACACCATACTTGTTCATAATTTATCTAAGGTACTAAATCATTTCAATACTAAAGGAATACTTTATAAATTGTTACCATAGATCCCATGCTTTTGTGGAGTTTAAAGTATCTATTGAACATGATGTAGATGTTCCTCCTATGCATTTCTTCATACAATATATTATCTAAATATAAAAATTGATAAAGAAAACAATGAGAGGCCTAAGTGCATCATTCATCATGCACATGAAGGTGGCAAGTGTATATGTCAAGCCAAAGATCAAGGCTAGCTATTTGAAAAATCCATTTAGATTTGAAGGTATTATTTCACACATCTAATGATCTAATGGTAACTTGGTGGACCCAAAGTTCAGTGAAAAAATTAACCCTCTTAAGTTGATCTAAGAGGCCATCAATTCAAGGAGTTGGATACCTATTCATTACAATGATCTTGTTCAAAGCTCATGTTTCAATGTAGAGGAATACATTTCTATCCTTCTTAGAAAGAGTCACTAATTTTTCATATGGTGAGGCACTTGATCAAATGTGCCCCTTTTGAATCAATTCCTAAGTTTGGCATTTGATTTCCTCATATTCATCTTCTATATCTAGTGGACCATTTAGTAATGTTGTCCTTGGAATGAGATCAATCAAATTTTGTATGCAATAGTGTAGAGTTTCTCTCGTTAGTGATGTGAATACATCTTGATGCCATTTAATAATATTTATTCCATCTAATTTTTTTGGGTATTCATAATGGTTGTTTTGGCATGAGTGGTTACTATGATTGATCTTACCTCCTTAGGTTAGAACAACGACAATACAAATGCTCTAATTTGATAAATAACATGTTGACATTATTTTAAAATAATCAAAGGTATAATATTTTCAAATTACCTCCACTATTTGATACTTCTATCAACCTAACTTATCTACCTACATAAATATTTTATCCTTAGCTCACTCATCCCATGGACTTTTTTTGTGGGTGTGATGTGTCTATAGGTTCAATCTCTTAAAAAAAAGTAGATATTGAACTTTTTTACTTCTATTTTTAATAATGAATTGTAGATCCTTCCCATTCATCCACATCTATGAGTAGGATAGGAGTTCCTTGTCTTCTTCAAGTAGCACTCCCAGGTTGAGGGTACAAGGTATAGGGTTGAGGGTGTAGGGTTTAGGATTAAGGGTATTTGTTTTATGGTTGAGGGCATAAGATTTAGGGTTTAGGGTTGAGGATATAAGGTTTAGGGTTTAAGGTTGAGGGTATTGGGTACATAGGGTCAAGGGTATAAGGTTTATAGTTGAGGGTATAAGGTATAGGGTTGAGGGTATAGGGTTTACGATGGAGAGATTAAGGTTTAGGGTGTATCATTAAGGGTGTAAGGTATAGGGTTTAGGGTTGACGGTATAGGGTATATGGTTTAGGGTTTAGGGTTTAGGGTTAAGGGTATTGGGCATAAGGTATATGGTTGAGAGTATAAGGCATAGGGTCAAGGGTATAGGATTTAAGGTCAAGGGTATAGGGTTCAAGGTCAAGGGTATGGAGTTTAGGGTTGGGGGTTTAGCGTATAGGGTTGGGGGTTTAAGGTTGAGGATATTGGGTATTGGGTCAAGGGTATTGGGTTTATGGTTGAGGATATAAGGTATAGGGTTTAGGGTTGGGGGTATATGGTTGAGGGTATATGGTTTATGATTTAGGGTTGAGGGTATAGGGTTTAGGCTTTAGGGTTGATGGTCTTGGGTATAATGTATAGGGTATAGGGTTTATGGTTGAGGGTATAAGGTATATGGTTTAGGTTTGAGGGTATATGGTTTAGGGTTTAGGTATAGGTTTTAGGGTTGAAGGTATTGGGTATATATAATCAAGGGTATAGGGTTTGAAATTGAGGGTATAAGGTATAGGGTTTATGGTGGAGGGTATAAGGTTGAGGATGTAGGGTTGAGGGTATAAGGTAGAGGGTTTAGGGTTGATGGTATATGGTATAGGGTTTAAAGTATAGGGTTCAAGGTTAAGGGTACTGGGTATAGGGTATAGGGTATAGGGTTGAGGGTATGGAGTTTAGGGTTGAGGGTTTATCATATAGGCTTTAGGGCCCAAGGTTGAGGGTAGTGTTCAAGTTTGAGGGTACAGGGTTGAGTGTATATGGTATAGTTTAGCATTGAGGATATTGGGTAATAGGTTCTAGGGTATAAGGTATAGGGTTGAGGGTATAGGGTTTAGGGTTGAGGGTATAGATTTAGGGTTGAGGGTTTACTGTATAGGCTTTAGGGCCTAGGGTTGAGAGATAGTGTTCAAGGTTGAGAGTATAGGATTTATGATTAAGGATATAAGGTATAGGTTCAAGGTTATAGGGTTTAGGGTTGAGGGTATAGGATATAAGGTATATGGTTGAGCGTTTAGCATTGCAAGATTGAGGGTGTTAGGTTTACAATTATATGTGTCCATAAAGGGGTGATCCCACAATACCGGTCTACAATTTTTGGCCAAATTGGACATTGAATTGATTTTTTCTAACTAAATGTTCACTTTCGGGCACCTATTGCAGCTAAACCATGAAGAATTTGAAGATGATGCAAACTAGTGATTTGAAATTTTGTCTGTAGATTCTAAATGTATTTTTTTATAAAACTTTTGGAATTAGATTGCACTTCTTTTTCCATTTCCTTTGAAAACTAGTTTTTATCAGTAAACACCATTTTTAAGGAGTGATGCTCACTACATACAACATAACTTTTTTCTATGAAGGATAAAATTATAATTTTTTCGAATTTATGTTTGTAACTATGATATCTAACCCTTTCATTTGGTTTCATAGTGTTTTATTGATTTTTTTCCCTCAATCAAGTTTCAAAGTCAAACTAATTACAATTCAGACATAGGTGGACCGTTTACAACATAAATTATTTTTTATGTATCAAAATTCATTTTTTTTAATTGGATCAAGGACATCAATACCTAGCGTGTACATATTTTTTAGAATTTTATTTTGATAATCTGCTATTTTTCCACATGTGTATAACAAATAGCTTGATTTTTGGTGAAAAACCTATGTTTAATCAAACTAAAAAAATACATAATAAAACCAAAACATATTAAAATTATATTCGACAGATATCTTGTTCTAAGGACTACCATCATCCAGTTGGGTTTGTGAAATCTCCTCCATTTTCATTCTCAACTCAAGCTTTGAAGGGGAAAATTCTGCAAATTTTTGGTGCCAGAGGGGGAGAAGGGGAAAGAAGGGGGTTTCTAATGAACTAGGGTTCACTAGAACCAAGGGGTTCACTCAAACCCCCCCTTCTAACAAACCCCCCTTTAATGCAATTAAAAAATAAAACCCATTAAAGGGGGGTTCTAGCAAACCCCCTAGTTCTAGTGAACCCCCTAAAGTGTTTTCCATCCAAAAATGCATTTTTCCTTCCTCGATGGAATTGTAAACCAGTTTTGTGGGTTTACCGAAAGCACATAACACACTCATGCTTTGTAAAATTTAAAACATTCTCGTGCTTTATACAAGTTAAAGTATGCTCATGCTTTATACAAGTTAAAGCACGCGTGTGCTTTATACAAGTCAAAGCACGCGTGTGCTTTATACAAGTTAAAGCATGCACGTGCTTTATACAAGTTAAAGTACGCGCGTGCTTTATACAAGTTAAAGTACACACA
Organism: Sequoia sempervirens; assembly: GCA_007258455.2. Lineage (NCBI taxonomy): Eukaryota > Viridiplantae > Streptophyta > Pinopsida > Cupressales > Cupressaceae > Sequoia > Sequoia sempervirens. Next base: position 374,772,131 of record VDFB02058242.1, on the reverse strand, counting down.
CGCTTTATACAAGTTAAAGCACACTCATGGTTTAACATGAGTGCATTTTAGGAAATACTAAAATGGTAAAAAAAGGCATGTGACCCATGACTAAGGACCACATGCTCTATTATTCTCTACTTTCTATGCATTATCCGATAAAAAATGCTTTTTCATGGTGTTGAAAAAAGCACAAGTATATTTTACATATTCCACCACCTTTTTTTGTTTGATAATGTAGGAGGAAATACCTAAGTTTTTAGATCAAATTTGATCATATGAACTAATATTTTCATGTTTTTAGTGTTTTTTTGTTCTAATTTCATAATATAGGTTTGTTCTTTTCATATTTTTTACTAATTCTATTGGATTTATATAGAATTAAACATTGAAAACAAAGGAACTTGGAAAAAAGCTTAAAATTTTGAGTTTGAAGAAAAAAAATGAACTAGACATAATTGTGCAATTTGTCATTTATTGAATCTAAAACTTTAAGGTACATTATATTTGTCTTTCTACCTTTTTGTGCATGCTATTGTGTCCACTTCCTAGTTCTCAAAAAATTGTATGTAAAGGATTACACATTTTTTGAAATAATATTATTTGTATATTGACAAATATACGTGGGCAATATCACTTCCTCTCTACAATATGGTTATAATTTCTACATTAGTGACACATCAGATAATAACATATCTTATTATACATCCACACACATTAATATTATAGAGTATCAATACCCATGTGGTTATACACCTTCAATACAAAGCTTCATAATTATTCTTATAGATAGAGTGCACAAGTTCTCTCAATTTCACTCTTGTACACCAATGTTATTGGAAATAGATACTATAATCATGCCACACTAGACAAGATTGAAATCAAGCACCACTTTGATTAGATCACCTTGGGATCAAATTTATGTAATTCTAATTGGTTTATCCTAGAGAATATGCTAGCACATCAAATCTATATAATTTTGATTTCAAATGTCGTAGCATTCACATAATTGTATTATATTTTTGATATCCTTATTGGATTCCTCCAAAATAAACAAAACTACAACATTAGTGTTGAATATCTATGTAATTCATTATCATGTACAGGGAATATTCACACATGCCTTTTAGAGGACTCTAAGTTATGCATACACCTCTCTTCTTAGTGTTAGAGCACAAGTATATCATATACATCCCCTTGCATTCCTAGGAATTCACATTAGGGTAATTGGCTCAACCCATCACCTACGAGCTTAAAAATAGCACATAAATTAATAACAAGTGATATGAGTACAAGGGGGTTTGTCGAGGAATTTCACTTAATTTTGAAAATCAATAATTCTTGGTTATAATCAAATACATCTTCATAATCCATAGATAAGTATAACACACTAGGGTTAGTGGTGCAAAGTGAATATTATTGTTCTATCCACTAGGAGGAAATCATTTCACATAATCATACAAGCTTCAATAGTCCTTTGTGTTGTGTGCAAGAACTTACTTTGTTACACATGCTATTGTATAAGCTTGAACAACTCTTTGCACCCTATGTAAGAATGTATGTGTTTTCACATGCTATCATGTAAACCTCTTTATACCTTTATATTCTTACACAAGGACCTAAGTTTTTTAACTTTTCATGACCTCACACATTGTTTAATCATGTTCCATCATACATGACCTCATGCAACTCTTTATCATCAAGAAGCCTCATGCATTTATCTTCTAGTGAGCTATCATGTATAGTTGGCATGACTTTATGTTACAAATACCTTTTCAATTTAGTATTTTTGTTTGTGGACAACTTTATGCACGTGGTACAATGCGAATCATTAAGAATCACCATTGATATGTAGTTAGAAGGTTAACTATTATGGAGTATTTATTATGTTTCTTATTCTTGTTTTGTAATTGTAATGTAATGCATTCTTTATAATTACATGGATTTCTCACATTAAATGAAAGGAAGAATAATTTGTAGTCATGTGCAAACTAGTTTAATGTGTTACCCCTTTCTAGTCACGTAGATCTTTATTATTGGTCACTTTATTTATAAAAATCCATTGTCAACCTATGACTATCCTAATGAAGTTATGATTGTCCTAATGAACCTATGACTGCCCTAATGAAGTTATGACTGTTCTAATGAACCTATGATGTCACATCTCAAGTTATGACTATCCTAATGAATTCATGATAGTCTTAATGAATTTATGATTTTCATAATGAACCTATGACTCACATCTCAAGTTATGATTATCCTGATGAATTTATGATTTTCCTAATAAAATTATGACTATCCTAATGAACATATGACTATCACATCTCAAGTTATGACTGTCCTAATGAATTTATGATAGTCCTAATAATGTTATGATTGTCCTAATGAACCTATATCTATCATATATTGAATTTTTGACTATCCCAATGAAGTTATGTCTGTCCTAATGAACCAACAACCATCATAATGAAGTTATGATAGTCCTAATTTTATGATTATTGTGTGATTTATGTATGATATTGATTAAATCTCATGATGGAACTAATTTATATGTATTATTAATAATACATATATAATTCTTCATCATGCAAAGGAAATGACCAAAGAAACTAACACCGAATGAGCGTGAACCTAAGAATGCAAAGAAAAAAGAAGGAATGAGGCCACTTCATGAAATTAAGAAATTGAACACCATTGAAGAAGATATGCAAATTCAAGAGGAACATGAACCATACACTCAATGTAAGAGATATATAGAATTGGTAGCACAAAGGAAACAAATAAAAAACCTTAGTGCAATGAGAAATTTGAATCCCAAAGTTGGAGGCACATCATCTACCACATGTCAATTTGGAGACACACCATCTACCACATGTCAATTTGGAGACACACCATCTACCACATCTCAATTTGAAATTACATCATCATTAAAATTTGAATATGGAGGTATGCCATCTTTCAAATTTCAAGTTGGAGGCATTCCAACTTTCACATCTCAAGTTAGAGGCACACCAACTTTCACATCTCAAGTTGGAGGCGTGCCAACTTTCACATTTGAAGTTAAAGGTATACCATCTTTTCCATCTCAACTTCAAGTTATGTCATCTTTTTCATATCCTATTGAAGGTATTCCCTTTATCCCATCTCATTTAAATATTGATGAAATTCCTAATGTTGAGGAAAATTTTCCTTTGAGAACATCTCCTAGAGTTTTGCATAGAAAGCTTAATTTTTATTGATATTAATGAGAATATTTTGACATAGATGGTTGATAAGATTCCAAAGTGTGCTTGTCGAAAATATGCTAATAAGATTTGGAGACTATTTTTTGAGAAATTAAGTAAAATTGGAAGATGTCAACTATTTGTTGAAATGATGAGAAATCTAAAACTTAGGTCCATTATGAAAATTCTTGGGCTGAGAACATTAGATTCTTCAAGTGAGAAATCTATTGTAAAAAATATAATTAGTGCATATAAGAGTATGGGTTCCATCTCACATCAAAGATATTAATGTCACACAACATGTCATTACATCAACAATAGTAAGCAATCAAAACCAATAAATTTCGTCTCATTAGAAATACAAGTCAAGCATTGATAATAAGGAGAAAAAATCTAATGAGAGTTGTCAAAAGGCATCAAATGGTGGAGGACCCAAATAACAATGAATTATGGGCATTCTCCGGTAGACCCCCATAGAAAGAGAAGCTAATCATTGAAGCCTTGAGATACCTAATTGATTTTTTTGGAAGAATAACATAAGGTTATATTCTAATCAAAGAGATGTTGTAAGGAGAATTGATAGTCGAAATTGTGAGCCACATCCAAATATTTTTTTGGATATGACTCAATTTTTTTTTTTTCCAAATTTCTAGAGATGTATCCTCAAATTATTATTTTTCAAAGGTATTTTGAAATGGTAAAGTCTTTTGTTGTCAAAATAAATCACACATACACAACTTGTTGTTGTAGAGTACATATTGAGTTTTCTAACATTATGATGTTTATCGACATATATGTGTAGATTTGCATACTAACAACATTTTGCAGGAGTGTAACATACATGCTCCACCTAGATTTTCAAGATAAGTCATATTGATTATTTCATGTGAAAGTGTGAATGGTCAATTATTCTACAAGAAATTATGCTTGGATAACACATGTGATCATTGTGGTGGCCTGGAATATTTTCCAATTTGTGAACATATGAAAATTACACATGTAATTGGAAATGAACTAGTATAATTTGGAAAATATAAGATAGTGGTTTACAATATAAAAGATGGTAAAGAAGAAAAAAGGTGTGAATTGGTCAATGAAAATATTTGAGTGTATCAGTTTATATCTATTTTTCAAGAGACTATAGTATATGAGTATGCAAGGAATAACCATACAACTCAATGGTTGGTCTTACAATTTAGGCTATGTAAGGACACTTCTTCAATTGATACCATTGTTTTAGTTGTCAAATTTGTAGAGAATTACACTCTACAGCCACAAAATAAGGTACAATTATAGTATTACAATTCCACATAGGTTGCTATGTTTATGCATATAACATTCATTCATATGAGTGACAATATATAGGATGAGAGAAAGATATTAAGGGAGTATCATTTTTATATCAATGATGATCACACACATTCTACAGAGTTCGTGCAAGGTTGCTTTCAGTTATTCTACCATGATTTGGCTAGAATGGGCATATCATTCCATCAACATATCCTATGGTCAAATAATTATGTATCACAATTCAAGAACTCACAAATTTTTTATTGGTTGAGTAGGATGTATAAGAGCATTGGTGTTCAACATATGTGGAATTTTTGTGAGGTAGACAACGAAAAGGGGGAGCATGATGGTGGAAGAGCATGTATTAAAAGGGCCTTACTATTAGAAGAGTTGAAGTATAAAGAAAATGCAAATTTCATATATGTGAAATCTATCATCAAATGATGTAATGCTACAATGGGTCCTAGTAATGAAGGTAACTCTATAGTTCATATTTTTTTTGGTTGGTAGATGATACTAACATTGGAAAATATGAGGATTGTTGTACATTGACAAGATCAAGTGAAATGCACTCTTTTAGAAGCTCTAATGTAGGTTAATGGATTATTCATGCATGAAAGATGGTATGCTTTTTCTATTCATGTACAAATCAAGCTCGAAATGAGTATGATTCAAAGGAGTAGGCTTATGAAGGATTTATAAGAAGTCTAAGCCCACTTGAGACATATCGACTCCTAGCGGAACTACAAATCATAGAGATGGAATCATCAGTTGAATTTGATCACATATTAGATCTAGTTCAACAAGGTAATATATCTATTCACATAGTCTAAAAAATTCCTAATTTTATCTTATTTTATAGTTTTTTTTTTGTAATGTTGACTAAATTCATCTAATTGGATGTGCATATCAATGCAAGACATGTTTATGGATAGTTATTGCAAATGAAGATAATGAAAAAATTATTAGTTGTGTTGCTGTCTTGAGAAAAATAATTTTGAAGCCCCTTTTATAGATGGATATAATTATATATGAATATGAAACATCCCTCCAAGAGCCTTTACTTAAATTATGTTAGTAAATGATGGTCATAGGTTCATTAGGATAGTCATAACTTCATTAGGATTGTCATAAATTCAATGGGATGGTCATAGGCTCATTAGGAAAGTCATAACTTCATTATGATTGTCATAAATTCATTAGGAAAAACATAGCTTGAGATGTGACTATCATAGGTTCACTAGGACATTCATGCTTCATTAGGATTGTGTTAAATTTATTAGGAAATTCATAACTTGAGATGTGAAGGTCATAGGCTCATTAGGATAGTCATTAACTTTATTAGGACAATCACATGTTCATTAGGATAGTCATAAATTCAAATGTGACAGTCATAGGTTCATTAGGATAGTCATAACTTTATTAGAATAGTCATAACTTCATTAGGAATATCATAAATTCACGAGGACAATCATAAATTCATTAGGATTGTCATAGTTGTAGATTTAAATGAAACAAAGCTATTTTATAGCTCTGTAAAGTGCTCCATGATGCTATTTAAATGAAGAATTATCTTTATTTACTTTGACCTCTTTCATTGATGATCCTATTTAAACAAATTGGAAGGAGGGTTAGGACTAAAAGACATAAAAAAATGGCATCTCCTTGTCTGGTAAATCTAGATCCCTAAAGCCTTAAAGGAAAATGAACCATGGAAGGTTTTGGTCATGAACATCATTTCAACTATTCAAAAACAAGCTAAAAGTTGGAAAAAATCTCAAAATGATATTCTTTTTGGAAGTTTTCCTATAATAATTGCTATATCAAATGTGTTCAAGAGATTATGAAAAGCATGGGAGAACATTAGATGTCAAATTAGGAATTTTGAGTTTTTGATCCAAAAGAAGGGTACAGTGTACCTCGATGGGTCAATCTAGTGGAACCTATCTAAAAATGACAAACCCCTTGCTTTATTGCAAGGTTGCTCAACTAAATCCTAGCATTTAAAGGGAATTAGATGCTTTAAGGATATATTAGATAATAAGAAGATTAAGGAATGGATAGATTTGAGTACATAACACAAGCTTCCTCCATCACATTGGAGAACCTACTCTATTCTTAGGGAGGCTTGCAGGAGCATTCATCTCCTAGGTTGCAATGTAAGGGACAATGAATTCCTTTAAAAAATCACCCAGTCAGATGGTTCTAAGATTTTAAACTTAAAATCTAAAATAATATACAAAACCTTAGCTTCTTGTCCAGACCTTCCCAATTATCTAAATAGATGTTGGAATCTAGATCTCTCAAGAGCATAGTGGACAAAAAACTTCAAATTGTTATGGTCTAATCTACTTGAACAAAAGATTTCCTATTTTAAATGGCTATTTATGTTGCAAAAAATTCCCTTTAATCTTCCCACTTTAGGGTTGAGCATATGTTCAGTATGTAAACATCATGAGAACATTAGGCATATATTCTTTGAATGTTTGTTTGCAAAAGAAATGTGGAACATGTTTTTGGTCAATCTTGAGATGGGATGGGAGGATAAAGGTAAGGTCAAATGGTAGGAGATTCTCTTTGGTTCTGTGTAAAATTTAAGTAATTCATTTTTAAAAAATCGCTTGTCTTGTCATCTAATATCTTATGGGAAATATAGAAGATTAGAAACAAGGATTTTTTTTAGGGTACTAGGAGAGTACTTACTAAGTCTTTTAGAAGACCCATCTTTCACAATATTGTGTTGTAGGTGACAATCATTTTGGAGATCTCAAAAGAAAAATTTGTGAAGTTGTTAAACGAAGTATTGGTGGATATCAAAAGGGATGAGGTTAGATATGGAAGGCATTGGTTTTTCAATGATGTTGATAACATTCCCTTCATGAAGAGCTACTTATAATTTCAAAAGAAATACAATAGAAAGTCCCAGTTGAGACCTTGGAAAAATAATTAAATTTCTAGAAAAGGAAAAGGTTTAATGTAAATCATGATAGTCCAATTTTTGATACACCAGAAGATGATCAAGGATGCAAAAATAATAGAATTTGCTAAATGGATGATGATAAAATGGTTAGCTATAAAGTTATATTTCTCTATATCATGTCTATGCTAATGTATCTAAACATAATTGTTAGCTATGTATGTAAGGGGAAATATAATGCATTAGACATACTCTATGTAAGGTATAGTAATTACAAGGGACAATATATCACTACATGTTGTAATGGAAAATATAGGTAAAGGAAAGTATATGTATAATGGATTGTATATGTTGATAAGACCCTATGTCCAATCTAGTAAGTCCTTTGTGTTTGGTAGTAGCTGATGATTTTTGTATCTATGTATGGTATACAATATTTAATACAAAAATTAATTTCACTCATGTGATTGTACATAAATTTAATAAATCTAATCATTTATGTACATAAATCTAATAAATCTAATAATTTATGTACACAAAATCTAATAAATCAATTCCACTTCTTAGTGTTTGGTGTCTCCATATTGTAGGATGTATTTTCTTTCTTGTAGTAATGATGATAAGGAATTTTTTTCCCTACTAGTTGAATGTTGCATGATCTTAGGTGGATCTCTCTTCCTAGAATGAATTTATTCTTTTGATTAGTCATGTGGACATCTTGGAGGTTGGCTATAATTATATATGTATTTGAAACATCCCTCCAAGAGCCTTTACTTAAATGACATTAGTTAAATGATGGTCATAGGCTCATTAGGATAGTAATAACTTCATTAGGATAGTCATAAATTCATTGGGACGGTTGTAGGTTCATTGGGATAGTCATAAATTCATTAGGATTGTCATCAATTCATTAGGATAGTCATAACTTGAGATGTAACAGTCATAGGCTCACTAGGATAGTCATACTTCATTAGGAAAGTCATAACTTGAGATGTGTTAGTCATAGGCTCATTAGGATAGTCATAACTTCATTAGGACAATCATAGGTTTATTAAAATAGTCATCTATTGAGATGTGATATTCATAGGTTCATTAGGATAGTCATAACTTTATTAGGAAAACCATAGGTTCATTAGGATAGTCATAACTTCATTAGGACTATCATTAGGACAATCATAACTTCATTAGGATTTCCATAGGTGTAGATTTAAATGATGCTATTTAAATGAAATTGTGGACTAAGGACTGTCAGTGCGGGTTGATTACGCTTGATCCATGATGAATCAAAGCATAATTTAGCCACTAAACTTCAATCGAAAACAAGATCATTAAAATTGAAAGTTAAACTAAGCATTTATTGAAACCAAAAGTTACAAACTACAAAAATAGTTAAATTCCTAGTCTAACCCATTTGAAACTTATCTTGTTTTGGAATTGGTGTCGTGTTGATAGGGAAAAACCCTTTCCAATCCCATGATTTGTGAGCCTGTTTCAATCAATGCTATGGAAGAGAATCGATGAAACCATTGTGATAAGTGGATGAAAACCTGATTTATGCTAAATCAAACATGATGCAAGCTAAGTTAACATGATTTTATGCTAAAATTGATCTAACTATGCAATTACTAAGCTAATCTAAGCTAATTCTAAGCTAAAAGATGGAAACCTTAATTTACAAGCAAACTAAGATGGATGCATGAAATCCATTAATGAAATCTTAAAGCTATTACACAACTAAAAATGAACTAAAATTTGCTAAAAGTGAGTAAATTGAGAGTGTGAATGAAAGTGAGTTCAAAAACATAAGTTTGAAATTAAAATATGGATCCATTTGTCTCCAAATAGTGTTCTATTTATAGGAGAGCAAATGAGAAATAGAGGGTTGAGATTAAAAAGATTAATCAATGGTCAAGAATGGAGGAAAAACGGAGGCATGGATCATGGATTCTCATCAACGGATAAGAGTGCAAGATGAGAATTAATCAAGGGCTCACATTTATTCCAAACAAATACACTTTTGATCTACACACATAAGTCATTAGGTGACTTGCTCAAGAGGTTAAAGGTTTAGATTGTTCAAGAAGCAAGTGAGATGATTGGAGGAGAGAGAATATTCTTTGGAATATTCTCATGGGTGAGGATAAAGATATTTTACAAATTAAAAGAAAGTTATAACTGTGCAAAAAAGGATAAGGAATATTCCATGGGAATATTCCCCTTTTGGAGGAAGATTAGTTTAATTGTTAATTAAACATGGTTTAATCATACAATTAGGGGATTAGAAGAATTAAAGGGATATTCATTAAACTAAATGATTTAATGAATGGGGGAGAAATGAAATGATATTTAATTAAATAACTTAGGGTTATTTAATTAAACAAGATGACTTAGGGAATTAAATTAAATAGTTTGATTTATTTTATTTAATGAGACAAATTGTTAGTGTGAAAGGGGGTGAATTAACCCTATTACATGTGTTAGGTTAGTAGATGAAAATGATGCAATTAATTAATTAGCTAGGATAATTCAATTAATTAAGAAAAAAGAGGATGGGTTTCGAGAGGAAATGATGTTATTAAACTTGATTCAAGTGTATGATATCATATAGTATTTTTTTCAATGTCTACATTTTTCCCCTCTTTGAAGCGAGGTACTTACTGCTTCAATTCAAAGAATAATGCTCCTCGAGTTAAAACTACTGCCCATATCAAAAAATAAATTTTTTCTAATTTTTTAGATGCCCCAATGGAAGGATAAAGTTGATTCCCTACCCCGTAGAGAAATCAAGCAAAAAATTTGAATTTTGGGTTGATTTCTTGATAAAGGTGAAAAGTTGCCCCAGGGGTCTAGAAAGGCTTTAGGATGCAAGAATTATGCCAAAAATGAAAAAAAGATACATAATAAGGTCTAGATTGGAAAAATTGGTGAAAATGATGATAAACCCTAGCTTTAACGTAAAATTAGGGCAAAAAACCCTAATTTTCTAGCTTAAATAAGCCAAGAAGGGTCATTTTCAATTCATTTGTGCATTCACACTTTGGAGATTTTTGTTGTTTCGAGCTCTGACCTTCTGATGAAATGGAATGACAAGAGCTTCCCAGACACATTTTTGATTGATTTCGAGAGTATCAATAGATTCTAGGCTCAAGACCACCGGTATGTAACTCCAAACTTGATTTGAAATTTGACTTTTTGATGCATTTATTACTCTTTAAAGTTTAAACTTTGGCAGCGTCACTATATAGCAACTCCCATTTGAAAATCAGCGATGCTAAAATGATTTATAGCGATGCATATTTACATGGCAACACACTTTGTGATTTAAAATTAGGGTTTCTAATTTAAATTATGACACATATTTATATAGCATTTGCCGATTTGAAAACTAGGGTTAGGGTTTCCAAAGTTTAAATCGCGATGCACATGTATATGGAAACACACTTTGCGATTTGCAATTTGAAATGCCTTCGAGCGTCGCAATTTGAAATTTAAAAATAGTGATGCTATTGTGATTTTTGAGCTGAAAATTCCAAACTAAGTCAACTTTTTTTGATTTTTGACATCATGTACTTTGTGAGTGCAGGAGGTCATTGCACCATTAATGTCACATGAGCACAGACCCACATTTTTGGGGAGACTAGATGGTTTGTCCAAGTTACGCCAAGAGCACCTGGGAGAGATCGACCTTTAGTATGTTGCTTATGCACTCGTCATTCAGACTCATCTAGCGATGATGATTGTGTTGTGCGAGAGATGGCATAGTGAGACCTCATTGTTTCACCTCCCGATAGGCAAGGTGATAATTACCTTAGAGGATGTATGGAATATTCTACTTTTGTCGATATGTGGCAAGTGGGTGATCTTCGATGTCAATGCTGGGTATGATGCCTATCACAAGGTGATGGATTTAGAGAACATTGCCTTAGTTACATTGTAGATTGACCTCGAGATGTATAGAGGTCACATGCCCACGTTCTGATTGATTATTGCAACCATCATTTTAGGATTGGTAGCTCCAGACCGATGGAGTAGAGGGTTTAGCCTAGGATGGGGCCTAGAATGGCACAGGATGCTCCAAAGGAGGATACTTTTTGCATGGGGGCCAATGATGTTGGCCTCACTATATCATGACATGTATGACTTTGTTTGTTGCGACGGGAGAGCTATTGGTGCAGGGGTGACTCTACTTCACATTTGGGCATGGGAGCATATTGTTATTCTCTAACTGATAGTACAGATGGAAAATGTCAAGCCATATGATCTTGTGATTTGGTAGTATAGAGGCGTCATTACTTTGAGGCACACTGGATAGATTGGGTTCCCCTACTAGTGCATGATATTAGATGACATGACAATATTTTGATGGTGACCTTGGCTACAAATGCCACCACAGTATGATGATGCTCAATATTTATTCTTGAAAAGATAGACCCGATACATGCAGGGTCATGAGCATACCATCATCGAGTGATACCTACCAGACAGAGTAGCACTATAGTTTGTAGAGTAGCAGGACATGCCAGATGATGCCTATAGGGCTATTTTTGCGAGGTTTGCTTAAGAGGTTCATACATGGGGACCCACCATTCTAGCTCTGGAGGTGGTAGAGGGATTCAAACAGTTGGTGGCTTAGCCATGGGCCTATGACCAGGGTTAGGCGATAGTATAAACTACTCTTGCTTATGTTGCTTGGTTCACACCCCCTCGGCGTTTGAAAAATATAGTGGGTGCTCCTCCATGATGGAGGCCCAAAGGTAGGGGAGCCAGTAGAGGACGAGGATAGGGTGGTTAGGACAATAGAGATGGAAAAATTCTAGGGGCCCCACTAGTTGGACAATAGCCTCCCCAGTAGCAACATGCATAACAACAGCCTGGTGTTTAGGCGCCGCCACCATCACCAGATCCCAGGGATATATAGATCCAGTAGCTACAATAGCAGGTGCAAGTTTTGACAGGTGAGTGAGATCAGACCTGCCAATTTTTTTTGGCTCTTACTATTGAGCGAGATCAGGCTAGGCATTAGGTTTAGGCTATCACTACTAAGAGAGACCAAGATATTAGGCAACAACAATAGTTAGAGGCCTTCATAGTAGCTACGCAAGGTAGGATTGTATTTGCTAGATTATATAGAGAGGTCATGATAAAGGAAACTTATTACATGATGCATTATCACCGGGATGTGTCAACACCCCTGAGACAACCTGATTATTCACAACATAGTGATGCATGACCCAAGGTTGAGGATCAACTAGAGAGGTAGGCCAAAGAGGGTAGCAACCATTAGGGCTAGCCTAATTTTGTATAGACACTTTTTGACTTTTGTTACCCGATTCTTTCACACATATATACATTCATGGGATCCTTTTTTATAGCCTCATGGATATTGTATTTATGATATACATACATTGATCCATATTTTGTACCATGACATTCATTTTTTGATATATATGATACAAATACAAATTCTATATGATGTGTTCATCTTATTGTATGCTTATGATTTATGGACGCATATGATATGAGATTCTTATATTTGATGATGTATGGATGCACTTTATTTATGTTTATGCAATATGTGATGCTATGAGATGATCTGCAATGTTGTATTCATTTTTAGTATCTTTTCATGATATTCCATGTGGTTGAGGATATGATATGCAAATGATATGATATGATGGATACATTTCTTTTTATGTATTTTCTATGCATTTTTAAGATGTTATGATTATGTATACATATGGATGTATGGATGGATAATGCAAATTTTATCCTTTATGATATGATATGCGATGTATGCTTGTGCAATGATTTAGGATGCTTAGAATAACAAATCTATATTATTCATTACAACTTTAATGATAATGTAGGATGTATGATGTATGATGTGATATGCTATGATGATGCAAGATGGATATTTGATAATTATGCTATGATTATGAAATGCACGTATGCTGATGATTTATGGATGTAGGATGGATGCATTGATGATATTTTTGTTGATTTCCATGATACTAGGTTAGAGTGGAGAGAAGATAGAAGAACAAGAATGAATGGCCATTTATTTTGATGATTTCTTCAAAAGATCCAACAAGTCTATGATCCATCAAGACTTTATTAGAGATGGTGATGAGACATGCATGATGAGGATAAATGCAGGATGATGAGTTGCTCACATTTCGGGATTAGGATTTTCTATCATTCCTTATTGTTTGATATAACACATAGAAACAATGCATCAAGTATTTATAACTAGGACGATGTATCTAGTGTAATGGAATTTGACTCGACAATCATATAGGATAGTTATTGTTCACATCTTGACATATGGAAACCTCGTTGGAATAGAAGTGAGAAACTTAGAATATGTTGGACCAATGCATACAAAAGAGTCAACAACATACTCCAAACAAATTCCCTACACACAACTAAGCAAGTATGCGCCAAGATTATTAAACAAGAGTACCCACAAGCACAACAAATAAAATATAATGATTGATGCCCCATTCCTTTCTCTCTAAATAATTTTGATAGACATCATCGAGAGGTCCTCAAAATGGGTCAATAAGATAAATCATAAGAAAAGATCAAAGGAAAACAATCAGTTTTATCTATATCTCTTGCCTAGTTTAAGTTTAGCTAAGGTGATTTCTAATATTGATGTCCATTGCAGGAAGGATACATACCAGGACATGTTGATCAGATGGTTGTTTAAAGTTAGGATGATGATGCTAAGATGAGCTTTTGATATACACTTCACTGATGAACTTACCTATGATCAAGACTTTAGATTTTGACACTTAGGTTCTCAATTTATGACTTGCTATACTTGTTATCTATTTGTTCTCCAAAGGTTGAAGGTGACAATTGATTTATTATGGGTGAAACCAAGATGGGATGGATGATTTTGGATTTTTTCAATGTTTTTGGTATTTTGAAATGTTTTTAGGTTGTTTTTGAGTCTTTTTGAAAATTTATACGAATGTTTAGATTTTTGGTTTTTTGAGGCTATTTAGGGTTTTTCGAATGTTTTCTACTATTTTTGGATTTTTATTTTTCTAATGTTTTTGTGCTTTTTGATATTTGGATGTTTTTGGGGTTTTCAAATATTTGGATTTTTTGGATTTTCTGAGAGTTACAAATGTTTAGGGGTTTTCGAATATTGATTTTTTGGATTTTTTGAGAGTTACAAATGTTTATGGATTTTCAAAGTTATCTGGATGTTTAGGGGTTTTCAAAGTTATCTAGATGTTTTGGGATTTTTAAAGTTTCAACCAAGAACCTAACCTAAAGACCTATCCTAGGGATCTCGAGGGTGCATCAATGATGGCCTTACCTATGTTCAAGCTCATAGATGACGTAGTTCAACAAGGGACTTAGTTTTTTTAGATTTTTGATGTTTTGACCTTTTTAGGGATTTTGATGTGTTTTGGATGTTTAGGATTTTTGCCTTTACAATTTTATGAATGTTTTTGGATTTTCGCCATATAAGATTTTGATGTTTTTGGAATTTTTGATGAATGTTTTACAATTTTTTTTGGTATTTTTGATGATATTTTAAGGAAAATGGTACCTAGATCATGATGTCAATGCCACATTGTGAGATATAAGACATGGATCAAGAGTTACTTGAAAACAAGAGTGGAATAACCTGCCCCCATTGTCTAGCAATGTTTCATAGATCAATGGACAAACCAAGATAGGTAATGTATATGCGAAGAGTTTAATAGAGTTTTATCATTCTAGATATGGGCTATGGGACTTCATGAGATAAAATGGTAAAGAGCCTATCAAATGTTTGCTATGGGTAGAGTTGAAGTATATGCCGAATCTTTGTCAAGATCAAGATAAAGTGGGATATATGGATAAATCTGGATTGGATGGTTGGAGGGAACATTGGATTTATCATGAAAAGAATGAGATGCTTCTATCTGAGTAGGATCATATAGATGCTCAATTTTACTCATGATGCCTATTTTCTAGGTTTTCATCATGGTACTTACCGAAAGCGCCAC
This sequence comes from Sequoia sempervirens, assembly GCA_007258455.2. Classification (NCBI taxonomy): domain Eukaryota; kingdom Viridiplantae; phylum Streptophyta; class Pinopsida; order Cupressales; family Cupressaceae; genus Sequoia; species Sequoia sempervirens. The sequence continues at coordinate 374,756,709 of VDFB02058242.1, read as the reverse complement.
CGTAGTAGTTTTCACTGGAGGATGATTTTTAGTTTTACTATTTTCTTGATTTTTTGTTTTTTTTTTATGACTTTTTGGAAATGTTATCCTCATGTTGAACCACCTGGTCGAATTGATGTAGAGGCCACTGTCATAACGTGCCAATGATATCCTACTTGAAGAAGCTTATTTGCTAAGATACGAGCACTTGAATGCAACCTTGAAGAACTATGATCTGCCTTGTGGATACCAGAATTAACCTTGTCTATGTGCGCACATCACGATAGAGTGCCTTCAGAATCCTTATGATGAAGAGTAGCTACCAACACACGGTCAATGTGAGAATTGGATATCATAAATGGAGTGTATGGTGTCATGCATGAAGGGATATGAGATGGATTGGTATATGGTTCAAAACCTTTGACTCTCCAAACTAGGGAATATGAATGGCGATGGGTGAGAATGGAGGTTTTCATGGAATTAGGACCAACCACTAGATATACTTTTTTCCTTGCTTGATAAGCTTTATTTTGTATTTGAGGAGTCTTTTGATGGATACATTTCCCTTTTTTATTTTGCCACATAATTTCTTTGAATATTGAAGTTTTTTAGGGATGATTTTATTTATTTTTCTTTGGTATCCATTTGTATTTTCTTTGTCCTTTTTTCTTGATTGCTTCATTTTTTTTATGATCTTTTCCTTGCTTTGATAGGAATTATTCCTTTTATGTTGGTCCCAATTTGTGTATAAGATGATGGGTGAATGCCAACTCATGATACAACTAGTTGTAGCATTGACAACATTTTCATCATAAGGATCCTTCGTGCCCCATATGTTGATGTTTGTTGTAGACAAGATTTCCCCTAGTGTTGTGAAGGTATTATCAATACCTAATCCTTTGCCCTGATAATGTATCCTCTGATCCATAGCCATTGAATATGACTTTTCATGAACACATGATATTGCTATGTGTTCTTGTTGTTAAGGAATATGAACTATTTGATCTGGTTCTATGACATCGTTCTTTGTTGATATTGCTTCAAAAGATGTTGATGCTAAATCAAAATATGTCGATGATGCATAATCACTATAAGAATCAAGAATCTCAACCGTTGCTTTCTCTTGTATAGGAATATCAAGAGTGGGAGACTCTTGTTTTGGATGAACAACGTTTATGTGTGGAAGAAACATCTCAGGGGTGATATCAATGACATCTTTGGAGTTTAAAATGGTTTGGAAGATATCCCTTAGCTCTTGTTGAAACTATGGGGATAGGGGTTCTTGATCTTGAATCTATTTGGAATAAATTTCATTATCCTTAAGAGCCTCCTCTTGACATGATTTTCTTGAGTGGATGATATATCATTGGTAAAAGAATCTTCACAATATTTTGTGCGTAGGGGTGCAACAAGGGATATTTCTGGCTCGTTTGGAACTTCTTCAACATGCCTGATCATTGAGTCATATGTGGGAGAGATATCACAATCTGATATCCACTTGATGTCACTATGGTATAAAATAGTGCTAAACATTGTTGATGGGTTTGGAATTTGTTTTAAAATAGTATCTTGATACATGTTTGATTCCTTGTGTTGTGATAAATAAATATGTCCCACCGTGGTATCATGGGTATTATTTACATTTTTTGAGGTTGAGGCCTTTCCTATTTTTTTTGATTTTGTATGGTCAGACAAAGGGTTTGTGTAAATTTTCATATTTTCATTCCTCGATTTTTTATCGACATGAATGTCTCCTTGTTCAATAAGATCTTCTATTAGATGTTTGAGTCTAAAATAATTTTGTGTGTTATGGCCTTTATATCAGTGAAATTCACAAAAATGATCTTCTCTATAGCTGTGAGGTTTGACTTGTGGCTCTTGATAGTTTGAGAAATTTGGGAGTGTGATAAGATTAGACTATATCAACTGCTTCAACACATCCTCCATAGGTTCCCCTAAGGGAGTGAATTGTCACTTAGGAGCACTATTTGTTCTTTGTTGTCCATGTTGAGTGTTTGTAGCATTGATCATTGGTTGATTGTTTGGTGGTTGCACGTATAGTTGTTGTGTGTTCATGGGTTGGGTGGTTTCTTGTCCAAGAGAAGTTAAGACCACCTTTGCATCAACAACACCATCACTAGTAACATTTTTGTTCTTGGCCCAATAGTGGGGCTTGTCATTAAAACTAGTGGATGGGTGATTATATTTATATACTTGTGTGTTTCCCTATGATATTAGGGCTCTCTCAATGTTAAGGGCTCTAGGGAAAAGCTCGTCATAAGAGGTAATGCACTACATTTTCAAGTGGAAGGATAGATCTAGATCTATATTTTCTATGAAAATTTGCACTTGTTGTTCATCGGGAAGTGGCCACTTGCTTTTACTAGCTCTGTCTCCATTGTTGCATGAAATTGGAAAAATATTCTCCCTTGTTTTGTCTAAGAGTGTACAAATCTTCTAGGCTTATGTACATGTAAAGACTAAAGGATAAGTGATCAATGAATTTATCAGTGATTTCTTAGAATTTTTTTATGCCTGGAGGTAATTGTGAAAACCAATCCATGGCAGGACCCGTTAAACTTCGTGGAAAGAAGCGCATTAAGTAGGAATCATTATAGGCCACCTCCATGCACATGACATTGAATTCTTTGACATGGTCCACAAGGTTTCCTCTCCCTTTGTATTTATCAAATTTGGGGACCTCAAATCTAGGAGGAAAAGGTACCATTGTGATGTTTCGATCAAATGGATAGGGACATAAGTTCTATAAATGGTGCTTCTTTTTCTTGCCCATCTGAAGGTCTTGCATTTCTTGTGACAACCCCTTAAGTTGTGATGCTAGATCATCTTATGGGTTTGGTGGGGGAACATATGTTGCATATTGTGGGATGGTAGATAAAGCATACATGGGATTCTAAAATGATGAGGTGTCGTATGGTGTATATGGTGGTGTAGGATAAGGTGATGATTGTGTGGGTGTATATGTTCCTAACATGTTTGGATTGATGATGTTCTATTGAGGGTTATAGTAGGAACCTTGTTGTTGCGTGATCAATTTTTTTTTTGGGCATATTGTTGGGCTTGTTGGGCTGCTAGGGTTGCTTGTTGTTGTTGTTGCACTGCTAAGGCTGGTTGTTGTTGTTGTGCTGCTAAGGCTACTTGATATTGTTGTTGTGCTACTAAGGCTGCTTAATGTTGTTGTTGTGCTATTAAGGCTGCTTGTTGTTGTTGCTGTGCTACTAAGGCTGATTGATGTTGTTGTTGTGATACTAAGGTTGCTTATTGTATTTTTTTGTTGTTGGATGACTTGTTGATAAGCCTGTTGTGCTTGATGTAAAGCTAAGGAATATGATTGCAATGTACGATCATTTGATTGTTGAGACATCTGTGATAGGTTTTAGGTGTTTTATGTTTTGCGTGGGTTGTAGGTTCTTGATGAGAGGTTGGGGGTTCCCTTGGTTCAACATTCCTTGCAAGATGGTGGATTGAGATGAAGAAATGTAAGTTTGAGGTCCCATTTTATTTTGCATGGTGAGAGGGATTGTGGGGAAAGATGATGATGCCATTAGATATTGTGATGGTAATGGCACATTCAGACTTGTAACTAATTGAAAGGGTTCCCTTGACCAATGGGTAGGGGGTTCCCTTGTTGTATTTGTTAGTGTAAATAAGTATTTTACTTATTACACTTTACTTAAGCTTACTTAGGGAATGCATATCATTATAGGTTGTACTTGTGACACCTAGTTATTTGCATCTTGCATCTAGGTTTGTGCATACATTGAGAGATATGAGTTGGACACTTAGGGAAGTGTGTGTAGGAGAAATTCCACTCTTTGTGGTGTGATCTAGTTATCACCTTTTTATCTCCACTTTTTGTGGCATGATAATTCCACTTTAGGTGGGTGATCCACCTTTCATGGAATTATCTATTATTTCTCTCTAGCTACCCTGCACATAATTGGGACACTTGTCTGATTCATATCCCTTCATTTTGTCCTAGCTTGCCTTTATAAGCAAGCCTTGTACATGCTTGTAATCGTCTATCTTCATGCATATTGAGAATACAATAATCATATTCTCTCATCTCGTCTCTCTCTTTTGTGCTATGTTTAGTCTCTTGATCTTGTTGTTTCTTTTCATAAGTTCTTACAATATTTGAGGTGTGATCAAGGTATTACCTTGGTTGATGGGATTTGTAACCAAGGTGTTGTTTTGATTTGGATCGATGATAGATGGGTTTGATGTGGATGGTGGATTGAATTGAGTAGCTTGGGTAACCACTTGTTTTGATGTGTCAATGGGGTTGTTGGAACTACTTGTCAAGGGTTGACTTTGTGTGAGAGTGTTAACTTACCCTTTTTTTCCTACTTGAGGTACTTGGTTCACATTACCTTGTGTTACGCTAGGCACACTTGGGGTATTTGGGGTGATGGATGAAGATGGTTGCACTCAAAATGTTCAAGCTATTGTGGTATCATGGAATGTAAGTGGTTTTCCAAATGTTGGTGTCCAAGTTGTGTCTTGGGGAAGGTTGGTGGTTAATGTAATGGTTGTTTTGTGAATACCCAAAGTTGTGTTTGTTCCTAGACATGAAGTGAGAACAAGGTTGGTTCCTAGCCAAGTTGCAAGACTAGATGTTAAGGGCTAACTTGGCACAAGGGATGTAGTTGGTTGAATCATAGATGGAGTCAAGCCTTTTGTCAATGATCAAACAACAAAATATGGGGAAAATGGGAGATCTTTGCAAACATTTTGGGACAACACTTTTGGCTAGAAGTTGGATGTTTGGATGTTTGGATAAAGGATGTTTATGAACTTGAAAATATTTAGGGTAGACTCATGAACTTCAAGATAAACTAGTTCAAAGATGATAACTAACTCAACTAAATGCATGGAAAAGGATACATTTCACATACAAAATAGCCAAGTTAGGGGGTTGGTTTGATAGATGTCTAAGTCAAAGAGTGTTGGTGTGTTCAAATTTTTTGCAAAGTTTGGTGAAGTGAAGGATGAAATATGATGAAGGATGGATGAAATGTTTGACCTAGAGTGAACCTTTGTTCTGCAAGACCAAGGTAGTGATAAATATGCTAGATCTCTAAAGTGATCAAACCATAAGGACTTAATGATTTTGGTAAAATAGACCTGAAATGATTTTGTAAAATAGGACCCAATGATTTTGACAATAGAATTTGGACTCAATGTTTTGCAACATGTTTTCCTTAAATGATAATTGGCATAAGGTTTGGTTGTTTCAACAGAGTGATCAGATGCCGAATGGCCATGTGGGGTTCAGTTTTTCAAGTTATCTTGCTTAAATGAGTTTATTTTACCACAAAAACTTGTCTTGATTATGTTTTCAAACTACATGTCCATGTCGAAAACATCATAGATTCCTTAATGTCCATTTTGTGAAAATGATGAAATTCAAGCCATAGTTGCTTAGGTTAACTTTGGAAAATATGGGTTGAGATGTAAACCAAAATATTTAGAAGTCTCTAAGGATAGAAACCAAAATATTAGTCCTGGTTGGGTGTTGTTGAACACGATAGCGTTAGGATTTGAAATCTAGGCATCACTCTAGTGAATTTGGGCATTTCTCTACAACAAAAACAAAGAGCACAATAACATCATGATTTTCTTAGGCATCGCTCTATTGAATTTGGGGATTTCACCATTTGAAGTCTTCAATACCTCTATATTAAATTAGCGTCGCCAGATTTAAATCAACACTAGTCCATTTAATTGACATCATTGTTTCAAACTAAGATAGCATCACTATATGGTGATGCTCTTCAAAGTGTGTTGTTTTATTTTATTTGGGTGTTGTTGTATCCTGCAAAAAAAGAAAACGAATGGAGTTTGAGATAAAAATTGACTAAATTGATGGTTTTCCCTCTTAGCGCCAAAATGTGGACCGAGGATTGTTAGTGTGGGTCAATTAAGCTTGATCCATGATGAATCAAAGCATAATTTAGCCACTAAACCTCAATCACAAACAAGATAATTCAAATTGAAAGTTAAACAAAGCATTTATTGAAATTGAAAGTTACAAAATATGAAAAATAGTTAAATTCCTACTCTAACCCATTTGAAACTTATCCTTTTTGGAATTGGTGTCGTGTTGATATGGAACAACGACCCTTTCCCAATCCCATGATTTGTGAGCCTGTTTCACATGATTCTATGGAAGAAAATTGATGAAACCATTGTGATAAGTGGATGAAAACCTTATTTATGCTAAATTAAAGATGATGCAAGCTAAGTTAACATGATTTTATGCTAAAATTTATCTAACTACACAATTGCTAAGCTAATTCTAAGCTAAAATATGGAAACCCTAATTTATAAACAAACTAAGATGGATTCATGGAAGCCATTAATGGAAGCTTAAAGCTATTATGCAACTAAAAATGAACTAAAATTAGATAAAAGTAAGTAAACTGAGAGTGTGAATGCAAGTGAGTTCAACAACATAAGTTTGCAATTGAAAGATGATCCATTTGTCTCCAACTAGTGTTATATTTGTAGGAGAGAAAATGAGAAATAGAGGGTTGAGATTGAAAATATTAATCAATGGTCAAGAATAGAGGAAAAAAGGAGGCATGGATCATGAATTCTCATCGATGGATACAAGTGCAAGATGAGAATTAATCAAGGGCTCACATTTGTTCCAAACAAACACACTTTTGACCTGCACACATTGGTCATTAGGTGACTTGCTCAAGAGGTTAAAGGCTTAGCTTGTTCAAGAAGCCAAGTGAGATGATTGGAGGAGAGAGAATATTCTTTGGAATATTCTCATAGGTGAGGATAAAGATAATTTACAAATTAAAAGAAAGTTTTAATTGTGCAAAAAAGGATAACCTTTTGGAGAAAGATTAGATTAATTGTTAATTAAATATGGTTTAATCATACAATTAGGGGATTAGAAGAATTACAGGGATATTCATTAAATTAAATGATTTAATGAATGGGGGAGAAATGAAATGATATTTAATTAAATAGCTTAGGGTTATTTAATTAAACAAGATGACTTAGGGAATTAAATTAAATAGTTTGATTTATTTAATTTAATGAGACAAATTGTTAGCATGAAAGGCGGTGAATTAACCCAATTACATGCATTAGGTTAATAGATGAAAATGATGCTATTAATTAATTAGCTAGTATAATTCAATTAATTAAGAAAAAAGAGGATGGTTTTCAGGAGTAAATGATAGTAAATTTGACTCGAGTGTATGATATCATCTAGGACATTTTTTATTGTCTTCAGAAACATCCTTATTTTACAACTTCTTAAAGTGCTTCATGATGTTATCAAATGAAGAATATTTACTTTGACCTCCTTCATTGATTATCCCCTTGGAATATTCCTAGAAATTCTTAACTACCTTAAACTAGATCAAACTATCTCCTAATATTCTCAAATTTTTATACAAATCATCTAACTATCCTAGATATTCTCCAACTATTGATTATTGCTCATTATTTCTCCTTAATTGATGTAACTTCCTTGAACATGCTTATACGATATGTGAGAAGTGTATTGAAAATACTAGGACCTCTTGAGGCATGGAAGAGCTACTAGGATAGGATATGACACTTTTCATCACCTTTAGGAGATTCTTATCTTCATCCTTTCACTATATGCTCATCTACAAAATTTTCAAGGTCTATATTTTCTTGTCCTACTTTCTAGACCTTTGGCAATACTCTATCTACCAATATACTTAAAATCCTTTTCATGTTGAAACCAACATACCTAAAATCCTTTGACAATACTATATCTACCATTAACTTTGGATTGAGTGATATCTCATCAATATCATGCACAAGTCTTTCATTAGCCTTTACTATCACCTATGAGGTTTGATTGTCATACACTTCATATGAATTTTTCCTTTGATTGGCATAGTCACTTAATCTTGGACTATCTGAGGGATATCATCATGCATCTTGTAGACTAGCTTTGACCTATTTATTAATGATGAATACTCTTTTTGAAGTGTTGATTATACAAGAACCCTATGATGATAATACATAATTTTCATTATTTCTTTAGGTATCTTGAAGTTTCACAGATAGGGGAGTCTTTTCTCTTACTAATATGTGACCATTTTTGGGAGACTATGATAAAAAGGGAGACTCTCTCTTTCAAATTTGATGACAAAACTTCACAAAACATAACACATGAAGGCTGCAAATACATAACAAGAATATAATTTGGTAGAGAAAATCTACAACTTTTATTATCTCCAAGTATGCAAAAGATTACATAATATTGAAGCTCATGGGCTCCTCTACAATCCTACATGCAACACCTACAAAAAATGTGTCTTCAATAACCTGGAACAATTCTGGAAGCATCTGGGTATGCAAATGTCACTTCTCCAAGCCCCCCTCTCCAAAATGAAAAAGACATCAATAAATAGAGAGAGTAAATAGATTACAATCCATGATTTCACAAAACAACCTCCTAAATCCACCTTGAGAAATCGACTCCCAACCTTGGGAGTTTCAAAATATACAATAAGAAATGAGGTCCAATGCATGCCAACCTTCTCTTGGGCACCTAAACTTTGACCAATTAGGTTTGGGTGGTTATGACATCTTATAGCCTCTTACAGATTCCTTACAACCTATTGGTTACAACTTTGCATGAAAAGACATGCAAACAACATGCAAGATTCTTTGCAACCCACCTTATGATAATTTATGACACATTTACATACAAAAAAATCTAAAATTACTAAAATGCAAAATATTTTTCCTCACCCAAAAGTCCAAAAGTGAACACCCAAAAAGGAATATTATCCCACAAGATGCTTTTACTGCTTTACCGGGGCCTAATTCCCATCAAATTTACATTTAAAATTTCACACCAAGATAATTTACATTGTTTCAAATTAAAAATAGTATTCTCCTAACCCCTAAGCCCTTATTGAAAATAAACCAAAATAAAATAACAATATTTTGGTGATGCAAGATTGCTAGTACCCCTAGATGCTCCTACATTATACACCTGGGGTAGGAAATTTTTTGTGAATATGGATTCACAAAATCCAGAGTTGAGTGGTAGTACCACCCTTTTGGATTGAAAGAAATCCTCAACAAACTCCATCATTGAATTTGATACCTGCAACTGATTCTTCTTTCTCCTCTTCCAACACTTAACTAGAACAAGCTTCCTTCTCAAACAACTCTACTCTTCAATGAACCTCCTGAAGGTGGAATCATTTCCACCATAAACTGACCACCTCCTCCTCGTGTGATTCACATCCTCCTCTAATCTTGTGGGATTTAACTCACGATAATCCATCCACCTCCACCAATTTGCACTTCCACTTAACTCTGCAACATGATACAAATCCTTCTCTACATACCAATCATCTCTAGGAAAATCTTCCTAAACTAACCTATCCATAACTTGCAAATCATCATCATTATCAAATTTAATAAAATATGACCTATCTCATTTTCTGCAACCTCATAACACTCACATCCTTCTTTACAATAATATTTAGAAAAATTAAAATTTACCTTGGTTCCATTCACTACTACAACTTCAACCTCATCTTCAACATGACATGTCACTATTTTTATACCTTTAGAAAGACACATATTTTTGCTGCAAACTGATCTCCCATAATATTAGAACAATAATTCTAATATTCATCATCCATATTCTCTAACAAATAATCAGGCTCTCTAACCAAGGAATCTTCATCTTCAATACTTTCAAACAAAGAATTATTGAAAAATCCTCTTTTATCTTCATCTCTTGTTCCTCAATTTCAACCTTCTCAAATTGATTCATTGTTGCAACAAATTTATCCATTTCTACATTCTTAGGCTCATCAAAACATACATTAGAATATGATTTACCTCATTACCTTCTGTTGTAACTTTCACTGCTGCAATTCTTTCTTTCTTGTCATTTGTTATATCACTTAAACATAAATCAAATTTGGTTCTAACCTCTTCAAAATCTGATATTCCTATTTTAATTACTATTGCAACAAAATTTTCAGCCTCCTCATATCTATTCATCCCATTCATATCATTCACATGCAAGCTAGAACCATCAATGAACTCACAAAATACGAGTTTTACCTTTTCTTCAATGTTCTGTGTTTCAATCAACTCTTTTGTTGCTGCTGCAACCCTTGTAATTTCATCCTTCATGTCTTCCAATAGACATCACTCAGATTCAGGTTCGTCAATTTCTTTGCATTCATCCTTTTCTTCCTATGTGCCACTTGCATGACACTATGTTGTATCTTCTTTTTTCCCTACAATCAAAATATCATTAGAACGATAATAAAAATTACTGTCAACCCTTCTCTTTTCTCATTTTCTCCTTTCAATCTCTTTTCATAATTCGTCTACTTGTTGCTGCAATTCTATCATCTCAACTCTTATTTCTTCTTTCCCTCTCTGATTTTCTCAAGTCCAAGAATCCTCAAAACCCATCCAATGAAAAAAGTCATTTTCTTCTTTCTCTTTTCCATTTTCAAGGCTTCACAAAGCCTCAACACAAATATTCAAATCCTCAAGTTTTACTTATGTAAATTTCCTCCTTTGGCGATCTGTTTACAAAACCCTCTTTCAATATTCACCAATACTATTGTAAACTGCCTCCTTCGGCGATCTCTTTACAACCATGGGAACCTCAATTCCTCAAACCCTTCAAAAATGTCTTCTTGTAGGTTTCACATCCATCTATAAACAAAATCCACACACTCTCCACCTTTAGGTCCTGGTGCAAACTACCTCACATCGACGCTTCTTCCTGCACACTCAAGAACTCTTGCTCTGATGCCATTGATGAAAAGGGAGACTCTCCCTTTCAAATCTGATTACAAAACTTCAGAAAACATAACACATGGAGGCTGAAAATACATAACAAGAACAAAATTTGGAAGAGAAAATATGCAACTTTTATTATCTCCAAGCAAAAGATTACATAATATTGAAGCTCATGGGCTCCTCTACAATCCTACATGCAACACCTGCAACAAATGTGTCTTCAACAACCTGGTACAATTCCAACAACATATGGGTATGAAAAGGTCACTTCTCTAAGCCCCCCTCTCCAAAATGAAAAGGAATCAATAAATAGAGAAAGAGTAAAGAGATTACAATCCGTGGTTTCACAAAACAACCTCCTGAAACCACCTTGAGAAATCCATGCCCAACCTTGGGATTCTCAAAATCTGTAATAAGAAATAAGGTCCAATGCATGCCAACCTTCTCTTGGGAACCTAAACTTTGACCAATTAGGTTTGGGCAGTTATGACATCTTACAACCTCTTACAAATTCCTTATAGCCTATCGGTTACAACTTTGCATGCAAAGACATGCAAGCAACATGCAAGATTCTTTGCAGCCCACCTTATGACAATTGCGTGAGCTTAAAAATGGAGGATTCTATGGAATAAGAATCACCATCTCACTCACTTCAATGGAGCCATTTTAACTTATAATTAAAACCATAAATGCAAAACTAACTTCTAAACTATCATATCTACACATTATTTTTAAATGCAATCCATCTCCATTGTCTCCCTATCACCAAGATCTTTTTTTATGCATTTTCTCTCATATTTTGTGAGCACAAAATGTAGTAAAGAGGCTATGGTGAATGGGAAAATGTAGTTCAAAAGACAAAGAAGATATGAATATGAAAATTCATGAGAAAAATTTGTGAGAGCTAAAATGAGTGGGAAATCCCATTTAAATATGAGTTCCTTGAGGATGGAGAGGGTTTGAAGATGAAATGTGGGATAAAAGATGTGAGAGAAGGAAATGTCATTATCCCATATTGTTCAGTTAAATTTCATGCATGAGAATGAAGGTGATAAAGGGATATTAGATTAAAATGTACCTAAATGATTGAAGATTCTTTACTGAAATGAAATATTTCATGAATGATTTATGCAAGTGATATGATTTAATATGCAAGTTATGATAAATAGTTTAATATGAAACAATAGTCAATGACTATGACAATTGATTTATTAATAGAGATGAATATGAAACTATTATGGATGATAATGATAATTGATTTAATATGAAAATGATGTTTATGACTTATTACACAAATGAATTATGAATGATTATGATTTATTATGCAAATGGATATAAACAATAGTGAATGAAAAATGAATGATAATGGTTTATTATGCGAATGTATTGTGAATGATAATGCAAATGGACATGAATTATTATGAAATGGATTATGAACGAGAATGATCATTTATGCAAAATGGCTAGTGAATGACCATGAGATGGTTTAATGATTTGATGAAATGCATGAATAGAAGAAAGTATTGAATGAATTGATTAAGTAAATAATAATGTCAATTTAATCAATAGACAACTAATGTGATGATTACGAGGACAAATTTGAGTTTCTACAAGAATTTATGACACATGTACATGCAAAACATGCCAAAATTACTAAAAGACAAAATATTTGTACTCACCCAAAAGTGGATGCCCAAAAAGGAATATTCTCCCACAAGATGCTTTTACTGCTTTATCGGGGCTTAATTCCCATCAAATTTACATTTGCAATTTCACACCAAGAGAATTTACAATGTTGCAAATTAAAAGTATTATTATCCTAACCCCTAAGCCCTTATTGAAAATAAACCAAAATAAAATAACAATATTTTGGTGATGCAAGATTGCTAGTACCCCTAGATGCTCCTGCATTAGACTATCCTTTGATGACTCTTTTAAATATTTTGGAATGTTTCCTCATGACTATCCTTGAATACTCTTATGTAGACTTTAAGACCCTGTTCTTAGTTGCTTGACTCAAGGAGACTTTCCTTTAACTGTCTCCTTAATGCATTATCACTATCATATCCCTTGTGTTCTTTTTACTCAAATTCCATCAAGATTTAAAGTAAGGTTTTGAAGAGAATGCTATTGGTAAAGCAAGATTATCCACACCAACCTTGCAAATTATAAGTATTCAAATAAGAATAAAATATATAAAAAAGCTTAAAATGGAAGTATTTATCTTTTATTTCCCCACTTACTAAGGTCTTAGCTTCTAGTTTGTATTGTGAAAGTCAAAGGTGGTAAATGCATCATAAAGCTTAGGTAAAAAGCTAGTTTATATCTCTTGAAGGAATGATAAAAAAACCCATCAAGAAACTTTGACAAAGTCTCAAGTATAAATTACATTTTAGAATGACATAAAACTATAAAAATAAAACTTTAAAAAATATAGAAAATAGTAATCTAAATCTTTGTCCTACAATACTACATATTTATCACACAATCTTCAATGAATATTTTGATGAAGTGTACATGGACTATAACAATTTTTTGTGTTAGCACTTCTTTGAATTATAAGAAATATGGAGAAAGATCGTAGCTTTCACATTAAACAATAGTAGGTTTCTCCTATGGTTAGTGTTAAGCTCAATCAAAATAGGGTGTACCAAAGCTTCTTGACTTGTAGAATCTAATCCACTATATTTTTCCTTAGTTTAATATAGGGAAATTTAATGTTTTTTGTTATATTGAATAAGTTCTTGAATCAAATTAATTAGAGCATGTAGTAATAATTAGAAATGACATGACCAACACAATTTTCCTAGTCCAAGTATATATAACCCAATAATTATGTTGATCCATTTGAAGCATACTTAGTGACATACAAAAATCTTATGTTGATCCCTTGGTCTATTTCCTCATGACTGTCCTTGAATACTCTTATGCAAACTTTTAGAGCTTGTCTTCAGTTGCTTGACTTAAGGAAAACTTGTCAAGAGCCATAATTTTCATTTCATGCCTCATGGGGCCAAATCAATAGTGTCAACACACTTGAATGGCCAAGTTTATACTAGGAAATGTCCTATTTCACACCCCAAATTTCCCAGACATTGTAGACTACATTGTGCTGACACTTTCTCTTAAGAGCCCTAAGTGCCAAAAAGTGGAAAACTTTGACAAGAAGTTTCTCAAAAATCATGGCACCTAAAAATTTTTTGCATTAAGGCATTGGGTAATGTAGGGTCCCTCCAAAATAACCTCTTTCATTTTTTGAAATCTTCAATCCACTTGATTGTGGCGACAATTTTTTAAATGTTTCAAAAAGTGTCAATTGTGTTTTATAAAAACTTGTCAAGAAACATACTTGGCATTTTGTGTGTTGCGAGGCCAATAAAAAATGTAAAATTTTCCAAATGGGTGGGTTTATTCTATGAAAGGCCCTATTTCACACCCTAGCTTGCTCAAACATTGTAAAATATATTATGTCGATTGCAAACTATATTATGTTGACACTTTCTCTTAAGAGCCCTAAGTGCCAAAATTTGACAAAATGTTTTTCAAAAATCATGACATCTACAAACATTCTTTCTAAAGGTACAAGGTCATGTAAGGTACCTCATAATAACCTCTCTTAGTTTTTGAAATCTTCAATCCACTTGACCATGGTGATAATTTTTTAAATATTGCAAAAAATGCCAGTTGTGTTTAGTAAATACTTGTTAAGAGCCATAATTTGCATTTTGTGCATCCTAGGGCCAAACCAATAGTGCCAACATGTTTGGATAGGTGGGTTTTGTTGAAAATGGAGGTAATTATGTAGCTTTAGAACCTGTAAAACTATTATACTATAGATCTAAAAAAGTGTTCTTTGTTATAGATTCTTTGTGGATGATTATTTGTTTAGATTCATTTTACCATTTGTAGAAGTAGACAGAAGATTGTAGAAGAATAAGACTAGAAGATAGAAGTGACAATTTATATACCATGGAGAAACCCTTTTAGGAAAAAACTCCACCACTAGAATCAATAGTGCTTGTATTATTTAACCTTAGAACAATATTACAATAATTCTTTAGCAATCCTTGCTTGAGATGCTTATTTTTCCTTCAACAGTTCTTCTTCACAACCTACAATAAAATTTGATAAAACTCTCTTCAACTTGCTGCAATTTATAGAAATTAATGAGCCTTGTAAACTCCAAAGAGTTTACAATTACAAAACACAAAGCTTATCTCACAAAACCTATGCCTATTCTTTGCAAGTAGAGTTCTTCCATGAAAAACAATGTCAAACCAAGTCCTTCATCAATTTAGGCATCCCAAACTGAAGTCCTAACTCAACGTTGATTGCAAAGATATCTTGTAAGCTCCTCCTAAAATTTGGTGCCCACAAATGGGCCCACTTAACTCAGCCTTATAAAATATCTTCTCATGCAAAAGTGTTAACTCCAAGATGCCAACTTGGGTGCCCAAGGTGGGTCTAAGTCAATCTTTGTTAACTGAAACATATCTCTCCATCAATTCATGGAAACATGAAGCACGATTGATCATCCCCACTTAACTAAATGTATCACCTGTTATATCATCATGTAACTCAAGTCATTAGTCATGCAATCCAAGTCAATTGAAGTAAACTAGCATTCAACTAAAACTAACTACATGCAACTAAAGATCACTGAACCATAACTGAACTGAACTGAACTTCATGCATGCAAACATCAATCCCTAACTTCTAGGATCTTTACATGCATTACTAAAGTGTTATCTTTTCTCTAAATAGTTAACTTAACTCAAGGTGGGTTCCACCCTCCATGTGGGTGCCCCATGTGCTACTATTATTTAGGAACTCTTCTTGGATGCCCTCACATGTTCCTATCATTTATAATTAATTACAAATGTTAATTAACATATTCATTTCATTCGAATTTAATCTCTTTCTAATCCTAGTGTTGGGGAACACTTTCCAAGGACTTAGGAGATACATGAAATATGTTTAGGATTACAATTAAATGGAATCCTATTCCCAATAGGTTTATGCTAGGAAATATACTATTTCACACCCCATCTTGCTCAAATGTTGTGGAATACATTGTGTTGACACTTTCTCTTAAAAGCCCTAAGTGCCAAAAAAAATGCCAAAATTTTATAGATTGTTTCTCAAAAAATGTGGCACTAAAAAACATTTATTCTAAAGGTATAGGGTCATGTAGGGTCCCTCCACTATAACCTCTCTTAAATTTTTGAAACTCCAATCCATTTGGCCATAGCAATAAGTTTTCAAACATTGCAAAAATCATCAAATGCATTGAAGAAAAAGTTGCATGGTATCGTATTTTTTGTTTTGTGCATCATGGGGCCATACCGATAGTGCTGAAATGTTCACGTGGGTGGGTTTATGCTAGGTAAGGCCCTCTTTTGTACCTTATCTTTCCCAACCATTCCAAACTACATTGTGTCGACACTTTCTCTTAAGAGCCCTAAGTGCCAAAAAGTGTCAAAAATTGACGAGCTACTTCTCGAAAACTATGGCACCTATAAACATTCCATATAAAGGTATAGGTCTAAATAGGACCCCTCCACAATAACCTCTCTCAAAAATTTTAAAATCAAATCCATTTTTCCATGGTGATAAGTTTTCAAATGTTGTAAAAAAACGTCAAATGCATTGAAGAAAAAGTTGCAAGGTAGCATTTTTTGTTCTATGCATCATGGGGCCAAATTGAAAATTCCAACATGTCCAAGAAGGTGAGTTTATTCTAGGAAAGGTCCTATTTCACACCTCAACTTTCCCAATCATTCCAAACTACACTATTCTAGTGCTTTCTCTTAAGAACCCTAAGTGCCAAAAGTGCCAAACTTTAATGGATTATTTCTCAAAAATTGTGTCACCTAAATTTTTTTTGTCTAAATTTACAGGGTTAGATAGGGTACCTCTACAATAACCTCTCTAAAAATTTTAAACCTCCAATCCATTTGGATGTGGTGACAAGTTTTCAGACATTACAAAAAGTGTCAAATGTATTGAAGAAAAAGTTGTAGGGTAGCATAATTTTTGTTTTGTGCATCATGGGGCCAAATTGACAGTGTTGACATGTTTAGTTGGGTGGGTTTATGCTATTCAAGGTTCTATTTCGCACCCAAAATTTCCCAATCATTCCAAAATACATTATTCTGATACTTTCTCATAAGAGCCCTAAGTACCAAAAAGTGCCAAAATTTATGGGTTGTGTCTCAAGAACTATGAAACCTACAATTTTTTTTTCAAGGTATAAGGTTATGTAGGGTTCTTCCATAATAACCTTTCTCAAATTTTTAAAAATCCAATCCATTTGGCTGTGGCAACAAGTTTTCAAACGTTACAAAAAATGTCAAATGTATTGAAGAAAAAGTTGCAAGGAAGCATACTTTTTGTTCTATGCATCATGGGGCCAAATTGACAGTTTTGACATGTCTAGGTGGGATTATTTATGCTAGGAAAGGTCATATTTCAAACCCTATGTTTCTTGATCATTCCATACTACATTGTGTTGACACTTTCTCTTAAGCTCCCTAAATGCCAAAAAGTGCCAAAATTTGATGGGTTGTTTCTTGGAAACTGCCTACAAATATTTTATCTAAAGTTGTAGAATCATTTAGGGTTCCTCCACAATAACCTCTCTAAAATTTTAAAAAAATCCAAACCATTTGGCCTTGGCAATAAGTTTTTAGACATTGCAAAAAGCGTCAAATGCATCGAAGAAAAATTTGTAAGGTGGCATACTTTTTATTTTGTGCATCGTGGGGCCAAATTGATAGTGTTGACATGTACAAGTGGGTAGGTTTATTCTAGGCATGGTCCTATTCACACCCCAGCTTTCCTAATCGTTCCAAACTATATTGTGCTAACGCTTTCTCTTAAGAGCCCTAAGTGCCAAAAAGTGCCAAAATTTGATCGGTTGTTTCTCCAAAACCATGACACCTACAAATGTTTCATATCTCCAAGTCATTTCATCATGATGATAATGTTTTGAATGCTGCAAAAAGCATCGGTTGCATTTAGTAAAATTTATCAAGAGGAATTTTTATGTTCTTCATCTTGTGGGGCTAAACCAACAATGCCAATGCATTGGGGTGGATGTTATATTACTACTATTAGAGATCTCATTTTCACAGCCACACATCTTAATTTTTTTGAGCTAAATTAGACCAACACAATTTTTTACTTGAAACATTGCTATTTTCAATTGCTAACCCTTAAAGGTCCACGCGCATGAGTTAAACAAGGATTTTTTTTAGGAGAGTTTGAGTTCAAAAAGAACAAGTCCACTTTAGGGTTTTTGGTCACTAAAAGTCTCTCTGCATGAAATTTTGTAGCCCTTCATGGTGGCTAGGGTTATGTTCAAAATTTCATGAGAGATATCTAAGAGGTTTATACTCATTCTAACACCTTTGTATTCAGTTTCCATCTTGAAAAGGGTATTACAATGTTAATATTTACTATTTTCTCAATTTCAAAGCCTTAAAATATGGTTGTAGGACAATTTCATGTGCATATGCACCTTCAATGAGAGAAAGGATGTGTGGAAAAAGTTTATTTGATCCTCAAAGATCATTTTCCTTCAACCATGCAAGGGTATGCATGTGAGAAAATGTTGTCAAGTAAGGAGGTAAGTTTGCCATGTTGAAAACATTTGCATCATCATCCTTGTCATAAAAGAATACATATAATATTTATTGTTTATATATTTTTTGATGAGACCTTCTATTCTGCAATTAATGACAAAGGAGGTAACATATTTGATGGATAGTAGCATGTGATTCCTAGAAAAACCTACATAAGAATGTGTCATAATAAACCTTCAATGCACTTAATTGGAAAAGGATTGAGGGACAACTATAGGTACAAGTTCATAGTCTTATAAAGTTGATGATAGGGAAGGTAGTCTATAAAAAAGTTCTTTAAACCCATATACATGATGGAAAAGCTATGAAGACACAATAAAAGTTGTAGGTCATATAGTCAAAAGATAATCATGAGAGTTTTTTTCTTACTGAGGAGAAAAGAAATATTTTTAAAATATTATTCAAAATGTTTAAATGTCACATGTATTTAGGGTAGGAAGCATGATAGTCCTTTGAAAATGGAAAAATATGAAAATGGTAATGGGAACTAACTACATGTGTTAATACACCAAGCAACACTAACATGGATGGTACACAGTCCTATAATTAAACATAAGAGGAAAATCATCATAAAAGGTAGATAATGATGAGTGTGTGACAAAATTTCAAATGAAAA
Organism: Sequoia sempervirens; assembly: GCA_007258455.2. Classification (NCBI taxonomy): domain Eukaryota; kingdom Viridiplantae; phylum Streptophyta; class Pinopsida; order Cupressales; family Cupressaceae; genus Sequoia; species Sequoia sempervirens. Next base: position 374,737,653 of record VDFB02058242.1, on the reverse strand, counting down.
TGAATCCTTGGAAAATTATAGTGACAAAGTTAACAATAGATAGTTGAATTCACAAAAGGTAGGGCATAGTTGTTATGTTATCAAAGGAAAAATCTAAATTTATCAAAGATAGTAGTTTCATGTGAGAGATTAATATGGGTATAAGATGAATTTGGATGTATATATGATAGCCTTATTGGAGTTAGTGAATAGAAAATTTCTTAAAAAGGTATGACAATCCTTGAAGACATGAGGGACATGGTCATAACAAAAGATCACAAGTTGCTTACACAGTTATTGAACAATGATTGGAAGAAATGAAGGGCATCTAATTGTGGAAGACATTATGTTGAAGATAGTGGCAATGGTCTTCACAGTGGCCTTAGCATTCAAGAAGGCAATAACCATGAAGACATGAGGCAATGTCTTAAGACCTCCTAAAATTCTATTGAAAGGATGACAGTTCAAGTGGGAAATGATAATAGAAAATCCTCAAACAAGAAGAGGATAGTGACATAAAGAATGAGAGGATAGTCATCTAAGATTTTGAGAATCCCATGACCTAAAGGATAGTGCTAAAAGACCATAATATAGTCTTATTTTTAAAAGGAAAGGTCCTCATGAAGAATGGATAGAAGATAGCCTTATACAATGTCCTCATTATAAAGCATTTGATATAAATAATTGAGTTCAAAAGGATAGTCTAAAGGTTGTAATTACACAAAGCATGAACCATGATGGTGACCTTATTCAAGGACAATAGACACTCAAGGAGTAAAAATGCATGAGAAAATATTGTGGTACTTCAATGAACTCAAAAGGATAAAAGGATAAAGTCACTCGCAAAGGGTTGTATATAAGATGAGTGAAAAGGTTACTAAACAAGAAGATACTGGCCTATTATTTTGTCAATGAAGGGTAGCCAAGGTTCTTATGAAGGGTACGGTGAAGCCATGAGTTCAATGACAGTGGATAGTCTTCAAGACCATTAAGGAAAAGGGCAATTTTATGAATTAGTTGTAGAATTTAGAAGGTTTTCCATGAAAGGAAAGGTAGTCATAGATTTGAACTGATAGTGGAAAGAACATAAAGGAGTGACATAGATAAGGATAGAGAATCTTTAAGATATGAAACATGTGTCAAAACAACTAGCCTTGAGGATACCCCAAGCCGCTAGAAGACATTTGACTATTTCAAACTCTCATCCACATGCCCTATAAACATGTTTGAGGAAAATTATGAATGATTTATTATAATGTTTGCATTGATTACATGTTAAAAGTGAGCTTTATTCAATTATTCAATGAATCATTCATAGTGAAAATATGGATAACATTAATCATTTATAGTTGCATCAGTTCATTATTCATTTATTCAATTAATTATTTATAATGCAAATATGGATAAAATTGGTAAAAATTATTTGTATTGACCAAAAATCCATATAGGCATGTAAAACATAATATATCGATAAAATTATAGCATATATACAATAAATACATATAGGCTTACAACAAAGCCATATGGACATACAATGACACATATATGTAATACAAAATATATCTTCAAAAATTCCATATAGGCATACAAAAAAGGACCCTAATTTAGTCATTTCCCTCTACAATAAGGAAAGAGATCATGAGTTTCCTTTGACTATCGAGAGAATGGAGATGCATACAATGGTGGTCTATTTAAGACGCGTTCACTCATCCTCATGTTTAAAGTTGCCTGGATATTCACCTAATACACTAAAAAACTATAGACATTATTATATATAAATTGAATTAAGGAACAACACATAATAAATAATCACTTACAACATACAAATAATCACTACGTTCATCCGTAATAGGGGCACACTCATGATCTAGAGTTATGAAGCTCTATGACAACCATTAAGATAGCAATTAAACTACAAATGAATATCATTTGATTTTTCAATAATAGATAGATAAACTAGCAAATAAAATATGAAATTTACTAATCTACCTCATACCTCTATCAAAGGCATTGAACTTGCTACAATTGCAACAATACCATGCATCATTTTCTTATGAATATCAGGAGGATTATCTATTTGCATCATCTGAAAATGAAACAACATTATTCAATTACCAAAATCGCCTAACATTATTTTACAACACCATTAGTGAATAAAAATATATATGGCTTCAAAATATTATTTAAATTAACTTTAAATCTTGATTTTGATGCTCCAAGGTTCTAGATCTCTATGAAGGAAAATAAAAATTGTAATTCACAAGAGAAAACTTGCGCATTTGGTGATTATAATGAGGGGAGTAATGATCCTTTTATATATTTTTGGGAGACAAATTTTATTATTTTGAGTGACAATAATTTAATTTAGTCTTAGTTATCCTATAATATGTTTGCATCATTTTTTTGGAGATAAGGTATAGAGAAATTATGGGGTGTAGATATTGCATATATCAAAGAAGGTGATTTTAGATGATGAGAAAGAGGAAAAGGAAACAAGATGATATGAGGTGTTAGATATGGAAATAATAATGTGGAAATAAAATAGGTTGAGAGGGAATAAGGAAGCATTTAATTTTAAGAGAAATCTCCTCTAAAGTGAAGAAATGGATGGATTAAGTGTCAAGTAATCATAATGAAGGGGGAAAGACATGAAAAATGGGAAATGGTGAAAAATAGAAGATATAAGGACTAAGAATGTGTCAAGACATATGAAAAGGTGAAAGAGCTAGGGGAAGGAGGGAAAATAGGGTAGAAATGGGAAAAAGGGAACAACGTAGACAAAACACTAAAATGAGAGAAAAATAATAATATTAGCATTGTGGAGTATGCAATGTCTGTTATCACATTTTATTTCATTTTATTGGGATTAAAAAATTCTTGGGGATATCAAATTGTTAACTTAAGAGTATAAAAAAGCATATAGATAATCATGAAAATATCAAGAATACATTTACCAAAGGAGAGATACTAGTTTTTTAAATGTTTCTTTGTTCTTCATTCTTGTACTTGATCTTGAAAATCATTCATATAGATTAGTCAATGTATGCACACAATAGCAATGTAACAACATGGGATATGGAAACATGTGTAGGGAATGGAATGTGTTGGTGTTCCAAATTGAACCAAACCAATGAATCCTAAAGACTTAGCCAATGTCTTATGCTCAAACTCAAAGGGGATTTGGCCAACTGACAAGATTCAGTCAAAGACTGAGATCTTCTACACTTCTGGCTCTGTAGGACCAAGGTGGGTCAACCTAAAAAATGCCTAAAACTTAATTCAACCATACACACTAACATTGATTTTATAGTAGATAATTCCCAACAAAAAGACGCTAAGGAGAGAATTGACAACCTCAAATCTAGCTACATTCTTGGTACAATCAACACTAACTCAGTAGTTGGGAGGAAAAACTCAACACCAAACAACTAAACAACAAGGATTTAAAGTGATCTTGAATTTATAAAACGTTTCTGAGATGCACTAAGCTGCAAGATAAATCAGTGCCAAATTCTGGGCCATGGAGTCAAATCATAAAACAATTTCATTAGCAAACGATATTCAACCATTGGATTTAAATTGCTAATGCTTTGGATCAACCGTTAATGTCTTACATTAAAAAATCCTCTCATGTCATCAATCAAATTCTGCTTACCAAATCCAACCTACACACTTCAATCACAATAATCTATTCAAAGCATTTTAACCATTTCATTGAAATAAAACAATGAATAGACAAAACAATCTCATGAAATTGAGATGCCAAACTAAAAGATACTTGGTATTATTGAATTCAAATGATTGAAAATATACAAGTATGGAGACAATTTGAAGTTATTCATGAATGTGTAAACACTTTCATGATTTATTTGCATAAATTGTCTGTATTTGTTCATGAAATCTGCATTTACAGCTTACAGACACCAAAATGACTCAGAATTTCAACATTTCTCTATCTACCCAGCCCCATACCAAACCTCAGACCTAGAATAATGAGAAGAGAAGAGAAGAAAAAGAAGAATAGAATGATCTAGAAGGAGCCCTAAAGCTGATCTAGAGATGCCATCTGGAAACCTCTTCACCATTGATTCACAAACTCACAAAGTCTCTCTCCTCTCTCTACAACCAACTGAATTTGCCTCAGAATTTTCCTTTGCACCAAGTTGTTGAGCAACAAATTTTTTTTTCCATGTGGAGAAATTTACCATTTCACCTTGCTATGTAGAAATACCTGTTTTCCTGTGAAAGTTTTAATTTCTACTCTTTCAATTAAACTGGAGTTGCACCTTGTATCTTTCCTTCACATATTAAAGTTTTATAACTTTAATATTTATGCTTTGACATTATTTTAATTTCCTAGCAATAAAAGTTTAGTGAATGTTTAATTCACTCCCTCAGATCATTCCATTGTGCATTTTCAAGTGTATTTTATCTCCAACAGATAGAAATTCCTTATTTAAATATTCTGGGTATTTGACTTAAGTGAGGCAAATATTCTCCCCCAAATATTTCACCCTCAACCCACAGTTAAAATATTTCCATATAATTCTCATGCACTTTACTTTCACCTTTAAAAATATTTCACCCTTTTCAAATCAAATGAATCCCCCATTTAAATTTCCATTGGGCCTTTACTTGAGAGATAAAGGTCAAGCCCACCACCTTAAATATTAAAAAAAAATCAGGCAATTGTTTTATTTTCTCCAACCTTTTCATTTATTTTCATGGGGCACATTTTAATCTATTAAAACTTTACCTTTTAAAAAATGAAACATTAAAATAATTTATCATCGACCCCATTTAAAACTATGCCTGTGCCTATGAAAATACACTCACTCGTTAAAAGTTCAGCCCAGGCCCACACACCACGTGGCATCATTTCGCCGACCTCATAGGTTTTAAAGCCCATGCACCTTTAACCCGTGATCTAGCAGGCGACGGTGGAAATTTCGCTACATCCTACCTTCACTTTCCTGTCGTTGATCTTTCTCAGGCTTCTGACTTGTCCTAATCCCTTCCTTACACATTTGTTCAAGCTCTGCAACTGGGGTTTCTCCCATTTGGTGATGGAATCCAGATCTTTGTTTTGCATTTTCCCTCTTGATATCTGATAGCTCCTTCCTCCTTCATTTGGTGTGAAAGCTGCCTCACTCAACACTATAGGCGAAATCTCCCTGTCTGGTGTAGCATTTAGTTCAAAGCCTTTGAAGACCTTTTAAACATATCCATTTTGCACTTATACAACAGTGTGTGTGGTATTCCCTATATCTTTTTTCATTCATTTGAAGTTGCACTAAGATGAGTGTGCATACCTTGCAGAGCTAGTGCCTACTTCATGATCCTCGAGTCAACACCCAAAGCCTTTTCTATGTTTTGTCCACCAGGTACAAAGGCGTTTCATGGGATCAATGATGATTTTTTAACCCTTTGGTGGAGGCGCATACCTTGCATTTGTTCTCAAGTTTCAAAGACTTTTAAACAACTCCTTCACACATATTTTGTGCATATTATGCTCTCATGGTGTTTCTCCAAGTGTGTTGATTAAACAATCCCTTTTCACACAAATCATCCTCATTTCAAACTATAGGAGCATAAATTGACAAGCATTGATGTGAACCACTAATAACAATTTCTAACTTATCAATTCAACCCTGTCTTCTATTCTCATAGCCATGACTGAAAAGTTTCCTCCAAAGCATTCCACAATAGTGCAAAGCATGTTGGGCCCCATGTGGCCCGACTAAAAGAAAATAAATTTCATACAACTTTTCTCCTTGAATTGTCCTGAGGAAACTTCTGAATGCATCAAAGGTGAAAAGATGAAATAGGTTTGCATTAAAATTCACTTTCTGGCATGTTTGAAAAATATGCAAAACTAGTCAAGTAGGCTCCAAAATCGACCTTGAAAACTGGTCAAACGACATCATAAAGTCATAAAAACTTGCAGGCTTGTAGCCATTGGTCCACATAGTAAAATGCAAAAGAAAACTTGATAAAAGGAGTCATGAGGTGAAAGATATTAATCAGCAAAGTTGCCTACTTAGACTTTCTACAACTGTGCCTGTTTAGAAACCAATTAAAACTGGCCCAATCACCTCATTAGAAAAATACTAAATCAACTCTTGGCAAGCTGCCACTAGACACAGTAGTTCATTTTGGTACACTGAGCACATGTGCAAGAGGAATTCACTTGAATCATCTCCTATCAAAAGATATTCAAGGTCAAAGTTGACCTCTCAAAAAGATTTCTGGAAATGCATATGAAAAACTGAAGAAATTGCATTTGATTTTGATCTGCTAAAAATAGTAAATCAACTCGTGAGGCTCTAAAACCTGAAATGTGAGTTCATTTTTGCATGGAGAGTGCAGAGCAATGTTCTTTTTCTCTTGACGATCAATTGGTTGCAAAATACAAGCTGAAATGGTAGGCCACTTTGCAAAACCAAAGGTTTGCAAACAACAAAAAAGTGCCAAAACCCTCTAACTTCACTTTTCAAAACCCTGATAAAAATCATCGTGGGAAGCTGAACATTGACATGCCTACTCACATAGGACACATGAGTGAGAATGCAAAGGATTTTTTCACTAAAATCAACAAGCATCAAGTTATGACCCTCCAAAGTAGGTCACTCAGGAAAATTCATCAGGTGCACTTATAAGAATGCAAAGGCAATATTTTTGAAATGGGCATCTCAAATTTTCAAAATTTGAGAGTGCCAACAGAGGCTTCGACTGGGGATGTATGCTCCTTGTGGGCATAGGATGAATCTAGGTCTCTAGGGAGTAGACCAAAAACTAAGTCCATCAAGTGTCTTCAAACTACTCCTTTATTCATTCTTTATTTCCAACTTCACCTGGTGATCCCAGGCCACAAAATGAAAAGGAGAAAATCAACCTTTACCTCTGTCAAACAACAATCTAATAAAAGACTTGATCTCCCTCAACTCATGCTTGCCTTTTTCAAACAACAACAACATAGGTAGCTGCACTTTTGCAAACACAAGTTTCAAGTTGCTTTTGTGCAAGTGAAAACTTGCTATCTATGCATCTTTGTCATCACATGGAAACCGAATCAAATATTTCAAATCACTACCACCCTCCTCATGTTCTGATTTTGTATCAAGTGGCAACATGAGAGGATAGTGATCAAGACCACATTCACTAACCCTCTCATAATGATCATGCTCAGAGGATATATCATGGTTGAAAAAGAATATGCCATCCTCTTGTGTGATGAGAAATTATTGCTCATACATCTTTGTCTCCTTCAACTGAATTACATCACAAATGAGTTTATCATCATCCAAACACCACAACCCAAACACTTTGTCATGTGTTTCAAGATTCTAAAAATCAGATTTATCAGCACCAAAAGTACTTTCACCTCCATTCAAATCATGACACTCAACAAAAATGTCAACATCTGATGGATAAGCAATGTTCTCTATCTTAGGTTCACACATGATGCCAATTTCATTAAACAAACCACTATGCAAGTCCATATGGAATGCTTCAAGCAAAGATTTAGACCATTCAAAATTTGACCCTAAACCAAGCTCTTCACATCGATTCTTAACAACATGTTCAATGCTATCATTTTCAGGAATAATAGAGCCAACAAAGAAACTTTCATGTGCACTTTCAGCTGAGAAGCACATTGACCTATGTGCTAGAGACTCATTATTGTCTAAAAAATGTTCATTAGCAATGAAGCTATAACTTTCATTCTATTTCACATTAAAGCATTCTTCATTCAAAGGAAACATGTCCACTTGCATACCATGAAGACGAGAGAGATCATCAAAGAAAGACCCATACTCAATCTCATACTAACTGACCTCACATCCACTGTCATTTGCATAATATGGCTACTCCTCACATTGATCAAAAGGTCTTGCAATGCCAACATAATTTGAAATTCCATCAAATTGTTTCACATTATCTATGGATGATAATGTTGATTCTAGATCCATGTGATTGTCACTATGCAAAACTTTATCATTCAAAACTGAATTCCTTCCTTCATCAATGTGTACTTCATCATCCTTCTCATGTAGAGCTAACATTTCCATCTCTTCTTCACACAAATAGTCATGAGCAACATAGATATAAACAGGTTCATCAATATCCTCATCATTTCCAACACTATGTCATAATCAACAAATTCAACATACACATGCTTATCTCCAAATTATTCATTATCAACATACTCCATTGATGTCAAACCCGACTCACATTCCAAGTTAGTATCAAGTGCAATTGGATCATTCACTTGTGAACAAGTGATTTCATGAGCATTGATGTCTTTACATTCTTGAGGTGAAGAGAATATCTTCATATCATCCTTATGAGAGCATTCATAATCATCAGAAGAGAAATCAATTTTACTTTCATTGTCATCCTCATCACAAGAGAACTCATCACCGCATAGATCATGCTTAGATTATGTAGGAGTGCTTGAACTTTCATCTTCAATGTCTTGATCACTAACATGAGAAGAAATGTCATCAACAATTGTATTATCTTCACTGACCCAAACATGACATGGAATGATGTCATTCATCTCTTCTATTTCTTCATCATTCAAGGTATTGCAAGAAAAAATTTCATGCATATCCATTTCCTCATCATACCATGTGTCTTCCTCTTCATCATTGTTGCAAGGATTTGCACACGAGCTGATTTTGAGCTGATTATAGTCAACATTCTCAACCATACAACACATATTGTCACTTTTTGATACACTCTTTTCATTCATGTGTATCATGTTCTGATTTTCTTCAATAAGACAACTATTATCTTCATTTTGAGACATTAGCTTTTGTGCATGGTTAAGTCAAGATCTCTCAATAACCTTTATCCAATAAAGTAATTGATTCAAGCTGTGAGGCTTCAACCTCTTTGGCAAAGTACTCAGTCCAGACTAACAGATTTTACAAAACAAATCAATGCATATTGAATCCTTAGGTTTGAAATTTATGGGGACTTTCAACAAAGCATTCAAAAACCTTGAAAATAAATCATGTAATGATTCCCCTTTGATTCTCTTCATTTTAAACAATCCTTGAACAAGAGATGTTTGATCAACATTGCTCAAGTTTGGATGGCATTCAACTTGGAGCTCACTATGATCCACAATTTGTGATGATGGAGAAATCAGAGTAGCAACATTAACATCTTGACAAGCACTTCCATTATCTGATCCATGACATCTATCTGCATGAGGTGTGTTAGGATGATCAACACTCATAGCCCTATGTCCTTTCATCATTGAATATCTCAAATTATGCTCAATATCCATAGCCATCTAATATGCTTGGTGCAGGGTTGTAGGCTCTTTATCCCTCAAAAAATAACTCATCTTTTTGTCAAATACTCCCAAGTACATGACCAAACATTCAACATCATTGGCCTTATGCTCTCAAGAATCTCTCTTATTTCTTTGAAAATATGAGATTAAAAGATGGGACTAACTCATCTTTTCCCTTTTCCATGTTCATGAACTTTCTCCTTATCAAAGTAGGGTCAATCCTTTCTCCAAATTGCTCCATGAACACTATCTTAAACTTTTCCCATGAATGGATGGAAGATGTTGGTAAATAAGAGAAACAATCTCTTGCATCTCTTCTCAATGATTGAACAAATAGTCTCATGATCACATCCTCATGATCAATCTCATAATCATCCATCACATTACTAAATTCTTGGAGATGTCTATTTGTTGATTCAGACCTATCGCCAATGAATCTTGGTAACTCATTCTTGACCTTAGTTGGAATGTCATTTGGGTAACCACTAATGCCACTGAAATTGATGGTTTTGTGCCTTCCAGTGCTGAAACTTCTTTGACAATCTGGTTGGGACTGATCACAAACCATAGTTCCATCTGGAACCATACTAGGATGCATATATTGAAGCATTTTAACATGCCTCTTTCAAAATTCACATATCAACTCTAGAGCTGATCATTCATTTTCCCTATTTCTATCTTTCATCATGATCTCAGAATATTACAATGCATAATTCAAATGCATCTAAGCCTAAGATTTATTCAGTGGGAAAATTTCAAGAACAAGCATACTTTCAGCATGATACATAAGCTGCAAATTACAATTCAAAAGTATGCAAACTAAATAATATTGTCCCTTCCCTTTCTTAGTCCTAATCACTCAATAGGGAAGCAAATTTTATTCTAAGATGTTTAAATATGGTTTTCATTTACAATTTTCTTGAAAACCAAGAGTGAAGAATACCTGGAAACGTTGTAGCTGTTGTAATTTTTTTGGAAATAGTATAGATATGGAACTTTCTTCAAATCTTCAATAGGTTCTTCTGAAAAAGTCACCACCTCTCTTCTTAGAGGACTGAACTTCAAATAGTATGAAGTTCTTTCACAAATAAATCTATCTCTGAGTTCCTTCCACCATTAGAGCACCATATATCTTGAAATCTTCAGGTTCACTGCAACAATTCTTTATCCAGGCTTGAAATCCTTTAATATTTGAACTAAATTCAGAATGGTAAACAATAATATGACTCTTATGCAAATGATACGACTTTGATTCTAAACAGCCTGCAACTGGAAATTCAAAATTATCCCCAATAGAGTTGTCATTCTATTGGAGTTTCAAATTGAACTAGACCAATGAATCCTAAAGACTTAGCCAATGTCCTATGCTCAGACTCAAAGGAGATTTGGCCAATTGACAAGATTCAGTCAAAGGCTGAGATCTTTTGCACTTTTGGCTCTACAGGACCAAGGTGGGTCAACCTACACAATTCCTAAAACTTAATTCAACCATACACACTAACATTGCTTTTTATAGCAAATAATTCCCAACAAAAAGACACTAAGGAGAGCATTGACAACCTCAAATCTGGCTACATTCTTGGTATAATCAACACTAACTCAGTAGTTGGGAGGAAAAAATCAACACCACACAACTAAAAAAAAGTGATTTAAAATGATTTTGAATTTATAAAATGTTTCTGAGATGCACTAAGCTACAAGATAAATCAGTACCAAATTCTGGGCCATGGAGTCAAATTCATAAAACAATTTCATTAGCAAATGATATTCAACCAGTGGATTTAAATTGTTAATGCTTTGCATCAGCTGTTAATGTCTTTCCTCTCCTATCATCAATCAAATTTTGCCTACAAAATCCAACCTGCACACTTTAATCACAATCATCTGTTCAAAGCATTTTAACCATTTCATTGAAATAGAACAATGAACAAACAAAACAATCTCATGAAATTGAAATGCCAAACTCAAAGATACTTGGTATTATTGAAATTTTCAAATGACTGAAAATATACAAGTATGGAGACAATTTGAAGTTATTCATGAATGTGCAAACACTTTCATGATTTATTTGCATAAACAAGCTGTATTTTCTCATGAAATCTGCATTTACAGCTTATAGACATCAAAATGACTTAGAATTTCAACATTTCTCTATCTACCCAGCCCCATATCAAACCTCAAACCCATAATAGTGATGAGAGAAGAGAAGAAAAAGAAGAATAGAATGATCTAGAAGGAGCCCTAAAGCTGATCCAGAGATGCCATCTAGAAACCTCTTCACTGTTGATTCACAAACTTGCAAAGCCTCTCTCCTCTCTCTGCAACCAACTAAATTTGCCTCAGAATTTTCCTTTGCACCAAGTTGTTGAGAAAAAAAAACTTTTCCATGTGGATAAATTTACCATTTCATCTTGCTATGTAGAAATACTTGTTTTCCCATGAAAGTTTTAATTTTTGCTTTTTTAATTAAACTGGAGTTGCACCTCGTATCTTGCCTTTTACATATTAAAATTTTATAACTTTAATATTTTTTCTTTGACTTTATTTTAATTTCCCAACAATAAAATTTTAGTGAATGTTTAATTCACTTGCTCAAATCATTCCATTGTGCATTTTCACGTGTATTCTATCTCCAACAGATAGAAATTCCTTATTTAAAATATTTTGGGTATTTGATTTCAGCGAGGCAAATATTCTCCCCAAATATTTCACCCTCAGCCCATAGTTAAAATATTTCCATATAATTCTCATGCACTTTACTTTCACCTTTAAAAATATTTCACCCTTTTGAAATCAAATAACCCCCCATTTAAATTTCCATCGGGCCTTTACTTGAGAGATATAGGTCATGCCCACCACCTTAAATATTAAAAAAAACATTAGGCAATTGTTTTATTTTCTCCAACCTTTTCATTTATTATCACAGGGCACATTTTAATCTATTAAAACTTTACTTTTTAGAAAATGAAACATTAAAAGAATTTATCATCGACCCCATTTAAAACTATGCTCGTTCCTATGAAAATACACTTGCTCGTTAAAAGTTTAGCCCAGGCCCACACGCCACGTGGCATCATTTCGCTGACCTCGCGGGTCGCAGGTTTTAAAGACCATGCACCTTTAACCTGCGATTTTTCAGGTGATGGTGGATATTTCTCTGCATCCTACCTTCACTAGCCTGTCGTTGATCTTTCTCTGGCTTCTAACTTGCCCTAATCCCTTCCTTATGCATTTGTTTGAGCTCTGCAACTAGGGTTTCTCCCATTTGGTGATGGTGTCTACATCTCTTTTTTGCATTTTCCCTCTTGATATCTAATAGCACCTTCCTCCTTCATTTTGTGTGAAAGCTACCTCACTCAATACTACAGTGGAATCTCCCTGTTTGCAATAGCATTTAGTTCAAGGCCTTTGAAGACCTTTTAAACATATCCATTTTGCACTTATACAACAGCGTGTGTGGTATTCCTTGTATCTTTGTTCATTCATTTGAAGCTGAACTAAGATGAGTGTGCATACCTTGCAGAGCTAGCGCCTCCTTCATGATGCTTGAGTCAACACCCAGAGCCTTTTCTATGTTTTTTCCACTAGGTATAGAGGTTTTTCATGGGATTAATGATGATTTTTTAACCCTTTGGTGGAGGCACATACCCTGCATTTGTTCTCAAGTTTCAAAGATTTTTAAACAACTCCTTCACACATATTTTGTGCATATTATGCTCTCATGGCATTCCTCCAGGTGCGTTGATTCATGCTTTGATAGACATCCACATCCTCATGGTGGTTGCTCCTCTTCTACACTTGCATTTGATTAATTTCCAAAAGGTTTTAATAAATCTATTTTGTGCTGCAAGTGCAACCCTCTTCACTTGGTGCGTGGCATTTTCAATTTGAACCCCTTTTGACTTGGTGTTGGCACCCTTACTTCATTTGCATTTCATTAAAAGTCTTTGAGGACTTTTTATCAAATCCATTTTGGGAATTTGGCACTTTTTTAGTATTGGCACACTCCCTCAGCTGCCTGAAAGTCTATAAATACTTTTAATAAATCCATTTTGTATAGTTGCACACTCCATTTGCATTATGGTTCAAGCACTTAAGCGTTGCTAAAGCCTCCTTGACATATGCTCAGAAGTTTCAAAGCATTTTAACACACCATTTTGTATGTATACCATAAACAAAGGTGTCCCATTCAATTTTTCACTCCATGCACTCACACCCCTATGAATGTGATATCTCATTTGGGCACTGAATTAGATATTTTTTACAATGTCTATGCTTCCATATTTGTCAAGATATTTAATCAGTACCAACATGTATAAGAGACTTGCTTTTCAACATCATGTGGATATTTGAACAACCAAGAAAGATTAAGTAATGTTGTGACATTATCCCATAGTGGCTTGAGTGAAGCACCATCTTCAATCTCTACACTTTTGAAACCAAAACATTTCAAACTTTTGTAGCTTCCCAAGGGTTGTATGATTGAAAGCATTTTGATTAAACAATCCCTTTTCACACAAATCATCCTCATTTCAAACTATAGGAGCATAAATTGATAAGCATTGATGTGAACCACTAATAACAATTTCTAACTTATCAATTCACCCTTGTATTCTATTCTCACAGCCATGACTGAAAAGTTTCATCCAAAGCATTCCACAATAGTGCAAAGCATGTTGGGCCTCATGTGGCCCGACTAAAAGAAAAATCAATTTCATACAACTTTTCTCCTTGAATTGTCTTGAGGCAACTTCTTAATGCATCAAAGGTGAAAAGATGAAATGGGTTTGCATTAAAACTCACTTTCTGACATGTTTGCAAAATATGCAAAACTAGCCAAGTAGGCTCCAGAATCGACCTTAAAAATTGGTCAAACGACCTCATGAAGTCATAAAAACTTGCAGGAATGTAGCCATTGGTCCATAGAGTACAATGCAAAAGACGTCTAGATAAAACGAATCATGAGGTGAAAGATATTAATCAGCAAAGTTGCCTACTCAGACTTCTTGCAACTATGCCTGTTCGGAAACCAATTAAAACTGACCCAATCACCTCAATGGAAAAATACTAACTCAACTCCTGGAAAGCCTCCACTGGACACAGTAGTTCATTTTGGTACACTGAGCACGTGTGCAAGAAGAATTCACTTCAATCATCTCCTATCAAAAGATATTCAGGGTCAAAGTTGACCTCTTAGAAAGATTTTTGGAAATGCAGATGCAAAATTGAAGAAATTGCATTTGGTTTTGATCTGCTAAAAATAGTAAATCAACTCATGAGGCTTTAAAACCTAACATGTGAGTTCATTTTGGCATGGAGAGTGCAAAACAACATTTGTATTCTCTTGACGATCAACTAGTTGCAAAATACAAGCTCAAATGGTAGGCCACTTTGCAAAACCGAAGGTTTGCAAACAACAAAAAAGTGCCAAAACCCTCTAGCTTCACTTTTCAAAACCTTGATAAAAATCATCGTAGGAAGCTGAACATTGACATGCCTACTCACATAGGACACATGAGTGAGTGTGCAAAGGGGTTTTGCACGAAAACCAACAAGCATCAAGTTATGACCCTCCAAAGTAGGTCACTCAAGAAAATTCATTAGGTGCACTTTTGAGAATGCAGAGGCAAATTTTTTTGAAATGGGCATCTCAAATTTGCGAAATTTAAGAGTGCCAACAAAATGAAATTCAAACACAAATCTATACAAGACTGGATTGCATAATAAATGTTTCCATATCATAAAAAAAATTGATCTAACTACTTGAGGAGATATTTATGAATTTCCAATCCATAAAAGAAATACACGAAAGAGAAGAATAAAGGAAAAAGATAGAGTAGATGGAGGAAAGAGAGAGGAGAGACAAAAAGAGAATGGGTGTTATGAACAATGAAAATTAGGAAAGAAGAGAACAAAATCATGCTCCCAATTGATAATGTAATGTCATAAGCCGAAACAATAATATATATTCAATTTTTAACCTTCCACAAAAACTTATTATTTGAATAAAAACATCGTCGATCCTAAAATTCACTTAGATCTTAGATAACTTAGATTCAAAACTACTATTTATGCATCAACAATAATCATTACAATTCAAATAGAAAATGATAGAAAACTGTGTAATGCCCTAAGAAAATTGTCAAGAATAACCACAATAAATGGGATAATTTTTTATATTAAAATTAAAAATTCTCTATATTACCTTAGTGAAAGTCTGACAAGCACCTTGATTACTAGGTGTTGATGTCAAAGGCCCAACATTAACCTATTCAACATCCAAAATGTGTTATAAGAATATCATTCATATAAGGTTCAACTATTCACATTTAATACTTATAATTATTTACTAGTTATATACATCTACACTCGACACCATCATGTAATAGGGAGGTGGAGGACCACTGCAAGTAGGGTGAACACTGTGACTCTAAAATTTTATTATAATCATTTTGCTAATTTAGTTAATCTTACATTTTAAAATAAAATTTAATAAATTGAATTAAGTGAAATTGTTGACATTTACTTGTCTATCAAAGCCAAATGTCTCACTCAATAGAGCTTATGACATGATCGTTTGGTTTGTTGAAAATGTATCCTGGGCACATGCATCTTAACTATCCTCAAGGTCATAAACATAGAGATACCCACAAGATTGACATATATGAGGTGGAACTCGACACCTAGAAGACTCATCCACATCATCCTATACTGGAGGCATAGTATGCTATATAAGGGTCTGAGTGAGCGAGCTAATCAACTCTAAGGTCTCCACCTCAACACCCTTCTTCATAATGAAGGGATAGTCACATTCTCTAGCTTTGGTCTAGCCATTGGTCTTAGTGCTTGGTTTGGGTCACGTTGTACCCCCACTTTGTCCTGTGTGGAGCCCCCACCTATTCCCTAAAACTCTTGCATGTCAAAGTAATTTGGGATCTAATTGAGGACAAACTCATAATAGAGTTTGCTCAAAAAACATTGTGGTACCCCATAGTTATTGCATCTAAAGGATGGTCAGAAACCATCCACCACCTATCCCAAAAATTATTTTTCATTCCTTGGTGGTGACACCAATGGATAGGGAACCTATTTCATGTATTGCGTAAGGTGTGATTGGTTTGTGGGTCAGTGAAGAGTGCACACAAGTCAAATTATATTTTTGTTCTTTAACTTGTTCATATGGTAATTTGTTTGCATAAAAGTGTTTTTGTTGTTCCCTTTTGTTAGACCAACTATTTATTTTCCCACTAATTAATTCTACATGAGACACAATGGATTGCAATGTTTCAACAAGGGTGCTCCTATGGGAGTTTGTTCCTACAAGATCTTTCAACCTTGCAATTAATTCCTCAAGTTCTTTTTTATTGTTTTCAATTTTCCTTAACATGTTTTATTGTGTTCCTGGAGGATGACAAGGAATTGTAGGAGGTGTTTTTTGTGGTTTTTCTTTTTGAGGGTTTTCATGAAGAGGTGAATTGGGATTTTGAACATTTGGGGGTGAATTATCAACTCTTGAAAATTAAACAAATTTCAATTAAAAAACTAATTCAATCTAACTATTTAATCCAAATTTGACACTAAACAACTTAAAATACTTACTTCTTTGACCTCCTCGACATCTTCATAGCATTTTGGTGATGATTTTGAAAAGCTTTGGCTGAAAAATGAGGTCTGCAATAATGTTAGTGCACCTAGAATGATGCTCAAACTACAGGTTGAAGAAAAAATGTAGAATGAAATGTGTTTTTTAATTTTTTATTGTTTAAAAAAGGCATAATGCGAGTGTATTATAACACACTCATGTTATGCTTTCATGGGGGCCAAAAAGTGGGGTGGCCACTTTTTGATCCCCCATCTTTTTGCACATGCCCATTTATGCACTTGGTTCTCAATTTTGGTTTTACTGTAAATGTCATTATTTTCCACCCTTGTTGAAGGGTCGAACTATTTATAGTGGGAAATTGAGAAATAAGTTGATTGGTCTATACTTAGAGGTAAAAAACTAAGATGATACCCTACCTCCAAACAACTTGATAACTATATTGCTTTCACTCAAATAAGATAAATTGGTCTTGGAGGATTCATATGTACTCTTGTAATTTGATATGTATTTATAGGAAGCTAGGATAGTAGTCCTTATTATGAGTTCTAATGATTATCCCAATTTGAATAAAATTTGTAGTATTGAACATGTGATGTATTTCATTTAATTCCTAAATTTATGATAATTTATATTTGCAATTGAATTCAAGAAACTATTTTTTTATGAGAACATTTAAATTTATTTTCTTATAAATAAGTTTGTTTGATTTAAAAAATTCAAAACTTGAGGTGGTCTATTATATTTACGAGATTGAATGAAAAAGATATAACACTCAGTTGTGGGTTCAAACTATAATGAATAAATAAAATTATGCTACATAGAATCTAGTTATCTTGGTATTGTAAAATGGATGATCTCTATTTAGTAAATGCCTCTAATTCTAAACAATTTTGAAACAATCAATGGATCATATTGATGCTATGTATGGTTGATAGTGTGGATTTGATACCCTTCTCTACAAAAATGACCAAGCGCATGAAAGCATTATGAAACCCACAAGATCGACCTCATTGATTGTAGACTTGGAAAATTTGTTACCCTTATCTTTATGCTAATTGCTATGGTGTAAAGATTGATAGTGTTGAAAAATAAGTTTTGGAGACCATTGGATTACAAGGATCGTGTTCTCCTAGATTAACCCATTTGATTAGATTAGCTTTATGAATGGAAATATTGAAGCCAAAAATTAATCATACAAGTGTCCTAGATGAATTTGATGCAAATTTAAATTCCTTTTAGAGCTCCAAAATGGGGTTTTTTTAGGATGATATCTCTTTTCAATATATAGGATATTCTAATGATTTTCATATTGACTTTAAAATGCTTAAATTTCTTTAAATACCAAGACATAACAATTTTCCACATAAATGTGCATAGATTTTTAATGACTAGAAAATGGCATGTATTGACAATCTTGAATTTTAAAAATTTGAATTTCAAGTTTGATTTGTGTCGCTGGGATTCCTTCCTTGCATCGTGGAAATTCCATAGGACATGGAAAGTGAAGTGTTTGGATTAAAAATGGACAAGTGGAAGTATGGGCAAATAAATGAGGTCAATGTTTGGAAACATGTGTAGAGAAGTGTTTAGATTAAAAATGAACTTGTGAAAGTATAGACTAATAAATAAGATGAATGTTTGGAAATATTTATAAATGAGGTAGAAATATAATTAAATGTATAAAATTGTATGAAGCAAGAATAAATGAAAATATATAAAAATCAGAAAAAAACCAAACTTAATTCAAAAATGTATAATATATCATATCATTATATAATTACATCGATAGACATTTCTTATAGTGACAACATAGGGAGGAGGACATCCATGTACACAAATTCATCTCCTTAAATGCCGGTTGTAAAAAAATTGTAGTCGTTTACACCTAAGTTTGTTTCCTTGCTGAATAAACTAAACACATTAATGTGAATGATGTTACCTATGACATGGTCTACCTGACGTGAATAAAATCGCTCTTCGTGCTGAATGGGCTTGCCAAAAATGAGGATTTATTAATTATCAACCATTTATGCTCAACTATATATTGTGACGACATGAAATGATAAAATGTCAGCTCTATTCTTGAAAATCAAAGAAAACTACCCATTAAATTTCTTATAAATGTAGTTGAATTTAGTAATTAATATGCACAATAGGGTGCCAATAGTGGCATACTATGATGGTTAAGTTGTTGTGGTATCGTTCTTGCCATCAAGGTTCAAACCCCATTGAGATGGTGTAATTGTTGAATTTTTAAATGGGGATGAGGTCCCCCATTTGTGACCTCACCGGTTCATAGCTCTAGATTAAAAGTTTTTACCCCTTAAAATAATAATATGCACAATATGATGAGAAAGGAAATTACATGCAAATCCTACCATTGTTGTTATGAAATCTAGTAGTTCCTTATTTTGTTAACTTCTCTGAAATTATATTTAGATCCTCCTACAATTGGAATATGCATGTTAACTATCTGATCCACCTATTGTCTATAATCTTCATATCAGAAGCCACCTCAAAAATCAGATAGAAACTAGACGTCCTCATTATTCTGCCCTCCATTCGAGCTTGTGCTGCTACTTTTTTTCAGCTTCCCTCCCAAAATTGTGAAGGATCTCATTGAACCTGCTAGATGGCATTAGATCATGTTAAATTTTTAGAAATTATTTGTCTTGCAAGGGCTTAAAAGGCTCTTGTCATTGTGTAAAGTCTCTCATTAATCTGTTGTTAGGGTGTCCTCCCCCAACCGTTAAATGACCAAAAATATTTTGTAGAATTGATTATACTTATGTCTTAAATTATAAAACAAAAATATATGAATACAATGATCTCCTTATCCAAATATGGTAGCATTAGTCAGATATATATAAAATAATCTATTTAAATAAGTCAAATATATCTTTATTTTAATATATAAATAAGGTTATTGTCTATCATCTTTATTAGATATAATTATTAATAATTTATAATCATGATTTTCTTTAAGAAAAGTATAAACTTTACAGTTCATGAGTTCACTATAAAATAGACATCTAGAAAAGGGTATCTTTCCATCTACTTTATATAGATTTATTAAAGATATTTATGCTAGTTATAACAAGGCCACATTATTGCGAAGTTCCTATCAAATGTTGGTAGAATGATTTTGTTTTTTGAAGTTTTGAAAAATTAAAAATAACACTAGTCCAATTGAATTGGTGTCAAGAATGAACTATTGATGATATTTTAAATTACTATTTAAGGTGTTGTTATCCTTGCCATGAATTTTTATGGATTAGCAGGTAACAATTGAACAAAGTTCAAATTAGTTAAATAATACATCGATAGATTGCTTTTGAAACCCTTAATTATAATTTTGGTAGTTTATTTTCCAAAAATCTCTTTATAATTGCATATTTTGAAAGTTCAAAAGTGGCAATCACCCAATCTCACTTGAATAAAAATTGAAAGAAATAAAAATATTAAGATCACATCAAAGTTGTAGGATATTTCCTCTTTCATTACCAAATATGTGTATCTATAGATTAGGAATTAAATGTATATGATACTATTGGACCATATCCATATCTAGATGTATCAATATAGAAGCGCATGAAATTAAAAAAAAAACATTAAGATCACATCAAAGTTGTAGCCTATTTCTTTTGACATCAAAATAAAACTCTCTAAAACACTCATATTATGAGCAACCATTCAATCCCTAGCCACTGAGGTGGAGCACCTAACTCAAAAGTCATTCATCTTTAATACACTCTATATTCCATGTCATATCCATTGGTCCACCATGCAATATCAAATTCAACTATGTTGATGAAAGAACCAAAATACAACTCAACGCAATATACCTTTTATACATGAAACAAAATAGAAGTTGATAGCTTAACAATTCAAGATCCTCCACTTCAATTTTTTTTTCTTAACAATCTTCTATAACAAGCCAAGTTCTTCAATATGTATTTATTTTCTAAAATTTTCTTTTATCCAAGAGAGTTCTTACTTGATTTTTCATGTTGTCTATTATTGTACATGTTCTTAAAGGTGGAGACAAGTGACTTAAAGCACTCGAAGTACAACAATTAATTAATTATATTTCTTTAATGAATGTCGAATGGAATTAATCCACCATCTACTTTAGTCACTATCCATAAATTATGTCATCCTCTTATATAAGGGATTTTAGTTGCTTTAATTATTTTCTAGAAAATCTAATTTAATAGGAACACAACCATTTTTCCTAGAAATAAATTTGTCTTCTCTCTCTTATAAAAATGCCCATTTTAAAGACTTTGAAGAGAAGAAGCTTCCAACTTCAGCCACATTGCATCAAGATATGTATAGTTGGTAATTGAGAATTGAAAAGAAAAATATAGATAAAATTATTTTCCCCTATATGTACAAAAATACCCAAATAAATTGATGTATCCTACATCAAGGCTATATCATATGTATTTAATACTTTAAACATTTGGTAACTATGAGTGAGCAGAGCTCGAGGAGGTCACCACCATCTATATCCATTCATAACTGGTTAGCTTCTACCTTATAATTATATAACAATATAACTAAATCAAGGTAAAGACCAATACCTTTGATTGGTAGAGAAATACAAATCAAAATTTAAAAAATTGCATGATCTTTGAAATAAACATATATTAATTTACTAAATAAATTTCTAATTGCAAAACAAGTTGCTCTCTAGTTCAAGTTATTTCAAATAGTTATTTTAAATGACACCGTTTGAAATAACTTGGAAAAACTCCCTATTGATTTAATAACATAGAATCATTGTATTGAATCTATCCTATGATTTTTTTTTTAAATTATCTCCTAAATCAACCATCCATAGTTTTGTAACCCTGTTCTTAATAGATCAACCCCCAAATAACAAATCAAAATTAAAAAAATCTTAGAGAAGCCATGATTGTCGGTTTCTCCCCATCCAACCATTGTTGATTCTAATATATAGATAAATTGCAAATATAATCCAAGTAATTAATGCCTGTCTTTTTGGGATCCCACTCCAATAGATCCTCATGCTTCATTAGGAAATACATTCCCATAAATTATACCAAAAGTTAAAAGAGAAAATCCTAAACCAATGGCATGATAACTCCAATTATCTAATTAGTGAATTAATTTTATTTATGATAATTTATAAATGGAAAAAAATAATAATACCTTTTTGTCTTGTTTATGTGAATACCAATTTTTATTGAGAATAAATGAATGCAAAAATGTTTATACTAAGAAGACATAATGACCAAAAAAGCTCTTGATGGTAGGGATTTACATAAAATAGTTGCATAACTAAGAAACATTATACTGCATACATCATTAACCAATGGCATTGTAAAGCAAGTATTAACATTGTAGATTATTGTATTTTATTTGAAAGACCTAAAGTAGCAAAACCATGAGTTAACATAGCACTTGGTGTAGTGATTGCACCTAACCACCAAACATCTTGACCTTGTACTTCTATAGCTATACGAATGAAAGAAGAATCATATGAAAGAAACATGAATTACTCATACAAATTACTTAATGATAAATCTTTCAAATAAAGCAAACAAGTAACTAATACTCTCATTATACAAATAAATATTACTACCATGTCATTCCCTCTTGAATTATTTAATTCTTCACTTTGATAAACTAAATTTACCTAATAAATGAAAGTGACAACAAAAATAAGAGTAAAAGAGGCATGCATTTATATATGTTAGAGGCTTATGAATATCATAATAACCCTTAACTTGATTTTATATATGATTCATAAAAATGATAAAATTGATTAACATGCCATCAATCACATTAATATATATCAAACAATGATAGTAATTTATCATATAGGTAATCCATTAATCTATATGGATTTTATAAGGGATTACATTCTTAGTATCTTATTATCAAAAGTGTTGCCACTTAGATTTGAACTGAGATGTTCTAGCACTACTTTGTAAAAATATAATATCTACCAATTTCACTATGTGACTTGATAATTTTTAGTTACTACATTATATTATTTTATTAGTATTATTATCAATACAAATATTTATAAAAGAATATTTGTAGTTTGAATGTTTTTGATATAGGAAAAAATAGGTTTTGAAGGGACCCAAAACCCTTTACAATAAAAAACAAGGTTGCAAAAAGGATAGCCTACAGCCAGCCAAAAGCCAGGCCCCAAACAAGACCCGTCAAGTTTTACATTTAGAACTACTCTTGTGGGAACAAAGAGTCATATCAAAAGAAGGCCTAGAGGATTTTTTCTTGCCCATAATAGTAGTCCAACTTTCTTCCACACATGTTGCCTTATCATGCTAGGCCAACACACAAGTTTCCTGAAGATGAATACTTGTAGCCTTAGTCTCAAAGATTTCATCACTATTCATTCGTGTAGACATAGACATAACTGAGGAATCACCAGACTTGGATGTCGTAGCACTGGTCGCCAAAGATCCAGTCTCATGCACAAGAAGGGAAGCCACAACAACCCCACCAATTGAGACATCCAGAGGGGATGCCCCAAGACCCTGAGAATCTGAAGCAACAACCTTAGAGAAACTCCTGTGATGATCAAATTTCTTCTCAACCATGTAATGTTGTTGAGAAGCCCCATTCCACCATGTAGCCTTCATAGTTTTTTTCTCGAATCCACATTGTGCAGCAACATGACCTATTTTAAAACATCTTCTACACTGGAAGGGAATCCCTTCATAATCCAAAGCTTGGACCCAAGACCCCTTAGAGGACTTAAGTAAAACCTCAGCAAGCAGCCCTTTTGTAACATCTATTTGAACCAGTATGCAGACAAAGGTGGAATGAAAATATTAGATGATTCATTGTCTACCAACAAAAAATCACCAAGGGCCTCACCCACTTTCTCTAGAAGAGGGTTAGTCCAAAGGTGGAGGGGAAGATTAGGCAACTGCACCCAAATCGGGATCTTGTTGAAGGTTTCAGAAGCAGGGGTGAAATATGAATGCCAAGGCTTAATCATCAACAAATATTTGTCCTCCCAACTAAAAAAATTGTCACATAAAACTATATTTTTCTCCTAAGCATTGTCAAACTTAGCTACAAAAAACCCCTTAGCCATGGGAAAATATGAACTTTACCAGAAATTAGGGGTTCCCATTCACTAGATATCTAGGAATACAACTGAGGGAGGCTAGGACAAAAAATCCTAAATTGACAAATCACCCCACTAGCAAAGAGCTTAGATACATTCTCATCTATTTCTTCTATAGTCTCATCCTTTAGCTTCATAGAGATGGCACTGACAACCAGAATAAACCCGACAGTCGACAGTCTCCCATGCCTGAGTCCCACAACCAACACCTTGGCCTTCGCCGTAGGGTTGCTGCCCTTAACACGCCCCCCACCAGAAGCGCAGGGAACTTTGGTTGTTTTCATAGCCTCCACCGTTTCACCATTATGTTTAGCAGCCTTCGCCTGATCATCATTATGTTTAGCAGCCCCTGTCGGATCACTCGCAAGCATAGACAAACCTTTGTCGCTGTCAGTGCCATTCACTCCTTCACCAAGTCTCGTGCTAGGGTTTTTTGAATGTGATGCCGCCAACACCATTGTTGTTATTTTGCAGTATATGTAATATTTGTTATCTGTAGTTTGAATGTTAATTTGAGCACTGACTATAGAAATATGACTTTGATTGTTATAACAAAGTATGGTACATTTTGGTAGCATGTTATCTTTTAATATGTTCTATCATTAAACATTAATGTGTCTTTATTCCTTCCAAAAGCTTCAATGAAAATGTATTGTTTATGTATTCCCATAAAAATAACATTAAAAATTGTATATTTTTAATATTTTATATATATCTTTTTTTATTTTAAGTGAAATATAAATTTAATTTCTTTATAAACAATTTAATTAGTTTATCTAATACAATAAAAAATTGAATTAATTTTCTTTTTATTTATAACAAATAACGTCAATAATATCTTTTAATAATAATAAAATATTATATTATATAACAAAATAATAATAATTTTATAATTTATTAATTCATGTAATAAAAGTTATAAATCAATTTAATTTAAAAGATTAAAAGTATCTTTTTCTTTATTAAAATATTAAACTTTGAAACTTTATTTATTATTAATAATTAAATCTTTATTATACTTTTTATAAAATAAATTGTAAATAATTAGAGCAAGCTTTTGGATTAAATAGTGTATGAGTTTCAATTGATGTTTCATATCACACTCGGTGATCCATCATTAGGAAGAGGAAAGAGTGATCATTAAGTGTGATCTAAAACATCGATTGAAACTCATACACAGTTTAATACAAAAGCTCGCTCTAATTATTTACATGGACTGTGGAAAACTCGTACCAACTACAAATAAATTGTAGTTAACTATTTATTTTTAAAAAATTAAAATAAATAATTTATTAATTTATCATATATTTTTACTAGTTTTATTTATAAAATTGATTTATGGTTTGTTTACATTTTAATATTGTGTTATGAATTATGCATTTAATGAATTGAAAGTGAATTTCATGTAAATGTAAATAAAAATCTTTGACAATCTTTTATACATCAAATATTTAATATTTGATTATAAAAAAAATATCAATATTAACAAGAGACAAATTAAAAAATTAAATCTACACACCAATATGAATAGTGGAGGAAGAAGCTACCACCTCATAATAGGAGTAAAATTTGACTAAACCCAGGCCAAATGTCATTCCATTTACTAAGGGTTAAAAACTACCCCTCCACTATAATTTCATGGCACGAACTAATAAACCCGAAACCAAATGAGACTTAGCATAGGTATGAAAATGATCCCATTACAATTATGGGGAGATGAGAATTAGCATAGGTATGGCTTTTGTTATGGTGAGGATAGACGATGCAGACCTGCATAAACCTAATGGTATTCTTTGATTATCCAATTTCTTTTTCTTTTTACCTCGTCATCTTAATGAATTTCTAGTCTTAAATAAAACTAGTAATCACACCTTAGTGTGCAATGGGTATTTTGAAGAAGTTTGGAAGGTCAATTAGGATAAAATGCATACATTTATGCAGTACATGAGGTCAATTGGTAGGCCATTTAACAAATGATGTTGTTTGTGTAACAAAGGTCTCAATGGAGAAGTGATAGCTTCAAATCAACTATGCATCCACTTATAGGTATCCAAACATGATTGAAATAAAACCTTTGAATCAAGAAGATAATGGGGCTCCATTAACAACAGGTTCATGTTATGTTTGCAATAAGGAGAGGGAGAGATAGGGATATAAAGAGGGAGAGATAGAGGGGGGAAGAGCGAGAGAGAGAGAGAGGTAAGGAGATAGAGATAGAGATAGAGATGAAGATGGAGAAGGAGAAAAGGAGATGGAGAGATAAAGAGAGAGAGGAGAGGGATAGATAGAGATGGAAGAGATAAATATATAGAGAGGGATAGAGAGGGAGGTATATGGATGGATAAAGAGAGGAAGACATGTCTAGAGATATAGGGGGGAGAGGAAAATAAAGGTATAGACATGAAGATAGGGTGAGAGAGGAAGAGGGAGACAAATAGATAAAGAGATATAGGTAGAGGGATAGATAAATATAGAGAGAGATATGGAGATAGAGAGGATGTGATAGAGAGATATAGAGGAAGAGGGAGAGGGAGATAGAGAGGAGTGGGAGGGAGATAAAGAGAGAAATAGAGATAGATATATGGAGGGAGAGATGGAGTGAATGAGAGACAAAGAAGGGAGAGGGAGAGATAGCTCAATAGATAGAGAGGGGTCAAGAGGGAGTGACATAGATAGTGAGAGATATAGAGAGATAGAGAGCGATAGAGAGAGATATATCAATCACCCTCCCTATATCTCTATCTACTCATCTTAATCTCTCTATCTCTTTGTTTCCCTCTCTATCTCTATCTATGTCTCTCTCCTCCTTTCTCTTTCTCTTTTCCTTCATCTATTTTTCTCTATCTCCCTCACCATCTCTACCTCTTTCTTTGTCCCTCTTTATTCCTCCATATCTCTACCTATCTCTCTATATATCTATCTCTCTACATCTCTTTATCTCCCTCTTTATCTCTCTATTTCTAGTTATCTCTCTCTCTCTCTCTCTATCTCTATATTTGTTTCTCTCTCTTCTCTCTTTTTATACCTTTATTTCTATCTTGTTCCTCTTTTTATCTATTTTCATCTCTTTCTCCACCTTTGTCTCATTTTGCTCCCCCTCTCTTGCTCTCTCTCTTTTTCTCTCTCCACCTATCTATATCTTAAATCTCTATCTTCCTCTACCTTTTCTCTTCATTTCTCTTTCTCTCTCTATATGTTTATCTCCTTAAGTGTGCAAAGGGTACATTGAAGAGGTCTTAAAGGTGAATTATCATATCCTTAATCAAATGACATGCTACCTTGAGCATAACTCCCCAAGGACACATACCATCCTTGGATTATTGACATGAAACAACCAATCAAAAGTTAGTTCTCTCTCTCTCTCTTTGTATCTTCTATATTTCTCTCTCATGCTTTATCTCTCTTTGTTTATTCCTCTTTCAATCTCTCTCTCTCTCTCTCTCTCTATATATATATATATCTAAATTTGTCTCTTTCTCTCATTCTCTATCTTTTGAGTCTCTCTCTTTATTTGTTGATAGGCTACATATAGTGTGAGATTTGAGCTTGAAACAAGTCTCATACTTGCAAACCACTATTGAGTCGTTGGAAAACAAGTTTCGACTACCATTTAATGGTAAACTAGTTGATAAGTAGGAGGTATTTTCCATAGTGTGTCAAATTATGATATTGCTATCAGGATTCAACTGTGTAGTTTTATGAGTCAAACTCGTAAAACTACATGGTAAACCAACTTCGTTTAATGGTAAAATCATCTAAAATATCAGGTAAAAGCCTCCAAAATCTCACTTATCATATAAAAGCTAGATAAATATTGATCTGACAACTAGATGAGAACATTCTATTTCCATTAGCAATATTTTTTGTCAATTTGATGGCAATTTTCTTTTTTCATTTGCATTGGTTTATGCTTTAAATTTGTATGCAAATATTTCATAATCAAATAATACTTAATTTCTTCAAAGAAAAAATCTAGATTTGTCTAAATTCATTTCATTCCATTATTTAACACTTATTATTAATTGTTTAATTTCTAGCCACATGCAACTATAATTTGAAACACATCCATGCACAATCACATACTCTCTAACATATTAGCATACACATAGTTTTCAATTGGTGTAATCCTTGAACCTCCTTTAGGTGCAAGTAGACCCATGACGGGGGCACAACATGGGAGGCAGGGGCGAGCGCTGTTAGAAGTGAAGGTTGCAAAGGCGTGCGACATCGCTTCCGTCATTAAGGTGTTTATAAATATATAATAATTATTAATTATTAACTATAATAATTTTATATATTTATTTAATAGTCTTGTTAAATAATATAATATATAATAATAATAAGTATAATTATATTATTCATAATTTATTTTTTATAATATAAAATATACAATATATATTAATTTTGCTAATATGTATTTAACTACGTAGGCTAAAGGATGCCCTAATGTTAAAACCTAAATGTGCTCAGCATTAGGATCTTGCCGTAATTTTCATTTTAATAAACATACTCTAAAACCCTCGTCGAAACCTTCTTTTCAGGGTGCAGCTCGCCAAATTGGAGAAGTGAAAGGTCAATCCAGCAAGGAAGAGTTTGGAGGATCAGAAACCAAAAGCGGCAGGGAAAGCAGCAAAACAATGGCGAAAAACAGCCGAAAAAATGGCGAAAAATGATGAACGGCTGAAATTCGTTTAATCGTCTTGCATTGATACGGACGCAAGATAGCCGTCGATACGCTTTTACAGGTCGCCTCGTTCATAGAGGGAATGCCTTCGGCGTAATAAAGCCGCCAAATCCTTATGACAGGGATATATCGTTAAAACCCTGAAGGGTTTTCAATGGTGCTTCAGGAAGCAGAATAATGGGGATCGAGTTTTACTCCTTATTACTATTATGGGGAGATGGCAGTTCAAAATAGCTTCATGATCCTGGTATTTCCCACCTATACTGAATCTCTTCGTGTTTTCTCTTTCTCTCTTTGTGCTTGGAGAGTGTTCACTGTTACGGATAATCACGCATAGCAGGGTATATTGCATAATGGCAGTGGAATATGTGGTATTTGTTATAAGGTTTGAATGAAATTCAGTCCAAAACTGCAGTAATGCTGGCACTTAATCAATATTGTTGGCAGAACATGGCTAAAGTCGGGCGAGCGCTTTTGCCATATAATCACAGTGCTCCCAATCATATTGCCTTTTGTGCAGAACCGGCTTTGGAAATTTTAGCGTATAATTTCAGTTCAGGCCTTTTTCCACCGTCAAACTCTAACCCAAATGAAGGAAATGAAAATGTAGCCACTTTGGGGGCTAAATCAGGAAATAAATCGATATGGGTGTTAGATACAACAAGCATGACAGGATTATCCACAAGTGAAAGCAGGTCAAATAAAAAATACCCATTTCAAACACATTGGATGTCAATTTCAGGAGGGAACACAGAAACTAACTGCATTTTATCAAGAAAAATATCATGTTGTACCTTGCAAAGTTGCCTACTGGATAAAAAAACTGCTGTTTTTAGATTACCCAGCAGGGCAGCTTCTAGCCAACCAAACAAGCCTGCTGAGTATAAGCTGCCATCTGTGACATGGGGTGTTGTGTTTGGGCGCAAAGAGAAGCTTGTTTCCAAAGTAATTATTTGTGATTACTTGAAAAGCCTAGGAATAGTGCCGGACGAGTTAGAAGATATAGAGCTTCCTTCAACAGTTGATGTTATGCGAGAGAGAGTTGAATTCCTGCAGAGAATAGGTCTCAACATAGATGACATTAATCAGTATCCTCTCATGCTGGGTTGCAGTGTGAGGAAAAACATGGCCCCTGTACTGGACTATTTGGATAAAGTGGGTATAAGAAGACAAGACATGGCCAGTTTTCTAAGAAAATATCCTCAAGTGTTGCATGCTAGCGTTGTTGTAGACCTTATGCCAGTTATCAGATTTCTTCGAGGTCTTGATGTTGAGAAAGAAGACATTCCGTATGTCTTGCTCAAGTATCCTGATCTCCTTGGATTTAAACTTGATGGGACAATGAGCACTTCAGTTTGTTACTTAGTTAGTATTGGAGTGAGGCCTAGAGACATTGGACCAATGGTGACACAGTATCCTCACATTTTGGGTATGCGAGTTCAGAAAGTGATCAAACCATTTGTAGATTACCTTATAAGTCTAGGACTTCCCAAACAAGTTGTGGCCAGAATGATTGAGAAAAGACCATATATTCTTGCATATGATATGGAAGAATCAATGAAGCCCAATGTGGAGAGCCTTCTTACTTTTGGTGTACGGAAAGAGGCTCTTCCTTCTGTGATAGCACAGTATCCACAGATTCTTGGGACTGGATTGAAGCCAAAATTGTTTTCCCAACAGTACTTTTTCAATTTTAATATCAAGGTAGATCCAGCAGACTTTGCTAGAATTGTGGAGAAGATGCCACACATTGTCAGCCTTCCTCAGACACCAATTCTAAAGCGAGTAGAATTTTTGAGAGGGCGTGGTTTCTCGGACGAAGATATAACAAAAATGGTGGTTGCTTGCCCCCAGTTGCTTGTCATTAGTGTGGAAGTCATGAAACATAGTTTTTATTATTTTAAGAGCGAGATGAATAGGTCTCTGCAAGAACTTGTAGAATTTCCTGCTTACTTTACTTACAATCTGGAATTCAGAATCAAGCCTCGTTTTCAGAGAATGTCAAGAAAGGGCATCATTGGCAGTCTAGATTGGATTCTCAATTGCAGTGATCAAAGGTTTGAAGAAAGACTAGAGTCTAACTATATTGAAATTGAAGAAAATGGCCCATTGTTCAGTATGGGAGGACAGCTGAAGCTACCAGGGGATGATGCTGATTCAGAAAAGGAAGATGAGGAAAGCGAGGATGAAGTATTCTACAGACGAACAGTCACTCTTTAGTGATAGGTGACTTGCTTCCTGTTGGAATTGACAAATATTGTAATGGACCTTTTTCTTGTTTTTCAAAACAGAAAATAGGTTGCACCAAGTTCATGTCCACATAGTTCCATGTTGAAGCCTTTACTTTTGTGCTTCACGATATCGTTTTAGTGGCTTTATTATAGGTGTAAGACCTTAGATCATGATTCTGAAAATGAACATGTCCGTTTTGTCTCTTATACCATGTAAAAAGTGAGGGAATCAACATTAAGAGCTAGGTGGGATTGCCTGTAGAAAGTTACCTTTTGTTCAATCAGTTAATTTTTATGAAATTTAATTTTTCTAATTTGCTATGAGGAGTTGATAGACCATTCTTCTTATATCCAAATTGTGGATATGAGTGGTTAAATAGAACACTCAAATCTTCTGTGCTGATGCTCAATGACAAATTAAGCTTCTACTTCTACTGCCATCATTCTTCACATAAATCCAGATGAGATGATATTTTCCAGGAGAAGCAAACTTTATTTTTGAGAATTCTTGATTGAGTTTGGTGTTTTCTGACAAGGATGATATGAAATATGAAACCAAATAGTGCATAAAGCTGGAAAATCTTTAATGTTTCAAGAATTAAGGGTCTGTTAAATTAATTGTATTCTCATCATTTTGTGGGTTAAAAAAATGAGTAATGATGGTAAAGATGAGGGTTAATGAAATGAAATGAGAAAGGTAGGTTACATTCTTTGTGAATTGTCATGAAAATTGTGTCATAATTCTGTATAATTGGTATAGTAGTATAACAAACTAACATCTGTATTTTACAATATGTGACAATGTAGACACAGGGTGTGACTTTAATGATTAGTCACAGTTGCTGGAGACTAACATCACCCAAATCAGATGTCGCTTCTTAACATAATCATAGCCATGCTATGTGGTCCCTAGGAGATTGTAAATGCCACTATTGTAGCTGCATTAATTTACACCGAAGGCATATCTAATTTGAGAAGAGCCAACTTGTTTTTGGCTATCAACGGCTGAAACTCCTTGGGAGACGATAAAAATGATTTCATCCCTCCAATCTTTTCCATGCACTTTTACTGTTTACAAGGTTAACGCTGAGAAAAAAAAAATTTGCGTTGGGGATTTCCCTTTGATTAAAACCCTCCTCTTTTCATACTCAGGTTTGAAAAGAGAGAAGAAGACTAACAATTTGTATGCCAATGAAAGAGTGGAGGGAGGATGAGGATGAGCATGGTGCTGGCTGCATATCAAACTCCAACTCAGTTAAGGGCTTCAAAATTCTCTATGAATTTCATAATTTAGGACTTTTTTCTTTTCTTCTTTAACGGTGTATATAGTTTTTATCCAGAAACTCTTTAATGCTGTATGGACTGCAGAGGGATGAGCTTTTAATCTAGAATCTGACAAGACAACTAGTGTAGCAAATCAATATCGGGTTTAAGTACACATGTATACATTTTTGGGGAAATTGATTTCGATGATATCCTGACTACTAAAGCCTAACCACGTGTCTATTTCTCATGACATTTAGTAAGAATAGAACCCTGGTTGGCTTTATATAAGCCGAGTATCTTTGCCAGTTGAGCCTCTGCAAGTTGACATTGACAATATCTTTCAAGTGTTAGACAGTTTTTAAGATTCAATTTCTGATTTTTTCTATGAATCAGCTAGGCCTCAAATTTTGGACATTTGGTTAAGATTCTGGAGTGCACTACCATTTGGTACAGGTATTTTGGTTAGAGAGATAATTTTGAGGGTTTAAATTTTATTAATTTCTATGGACAAGTAAGGATTTGATCTTGGGAGCTTTGGCTAATGTGTCGGTGTACTCTGCCTCTAACATTGAGAACATTTTTTTGCCAGTGAAGAACAATATTTAGGGTTCAATTTCTGTCATTCTGCATGGACCAACTAAAATTTGAACATGGGATCTTCTTTGAAAATGTTGAAGTGCTTACCATCCTGCTGTGTGAATTCTTCTTCCCACAGTTTCAAGGCCTACTTATCTTAATTTGAAAGGAATTAACCTTCACAAGGAATCAAACATTATCCTAAATTTCAGCATCTTTTGGTGGTTGAGACAGGTGGACTTTTGGTCTGTAATTAGAATCATTTCATTTTAGTTTTTGAAAAATAAAGAATCGCGGTCTATCAGCCAGCCAATAGCCCCAAAAATGCAATGACTGCAGCATCAAAATTTATGTTTTGAAACCTAGGTATGGTACAAGTGCCTTATACAAAACCTTGAAGCGAAGGATTGCAAGCCAAGATCACATAGTTTACAAATGATTCACTGGGATATCAAAGCCCAAACAGATAGTTCAAATTTGTTGGAATAGGGTTCCATTCTCTCCCCACTTCCACTTTGGAACAGGAACATTAGTAGCCTCATCTTCACTGTTCAATCCATAGTTACAGAAAAAAAAATAAAAAAATCCATGTTTTAAACTATTCTGTCTTCTAAACTGTACTGTCCAGATCTGCCTCCTGCCATGCCATTCAAATTCAGCAATTAGTTGATCAAACCCAAGTGTAATTCAAAAAGTAGGCAATTAGTTAATAAAAATGTACTATAACATAGGCAATTGAAGAAGAGGGGGAAAACAAAGGAAAAAACATGAAAAAAATGAAAGAAAAAACCTGTTTTGTATTTTGCTAATTTTTTAAATATTATCTCGTTAATATAAATTGGAAATTTGTAGATTGGATATGCCTATAAATGGTTTCAACTTATTTCTAGATGATGAAGTCTCATGAAACAAATGATACTTGCTTTTATTATAACTGCTAGTGGTGTTGATTAATCTTGGTGTGCTTATCCTGCGTTTCTGGTTTTGGCCTGTACTTAAGCTATACCCATACTAGGTATGAATCCCTGTCCAAGTACAGCCTGGGTACAATCAAGGTATGGCCACAGATTATGGATTTCCCAAGATGTAACCATGGCAGATTCACAGCCGGGGGCCATACCTAGGCTGTGCCTGCATGTATTAATTTTTTTCAAAAACTGAAAATAAATAATTTAATATAAAAATTATATTTCATTTGATTTTCTCTCTCAGAATGGCAGAATTGACCTCTGCCCTTTCCTAGCCATTGCTTTCTTAAGTGAAGAATATTGAAAAGAATGTCTAACTTCCAACCAGGGTCCCTCTGGCTTTTTACCAGATTTTTTTGTTATTGCTGTTGGCTATCATATTGCAGAGCTTGCAAGTTGTAGTTGTCTTTCAGCTCATCAAATTTTGGTTGATTCCTTTTAGCTGATCAAATATTTCTCTCATGAAAAATCAAGTGGTAGATGCAAGACATACCATTGGTGTATTACCTTCAAGATGTTCCATTATACTTCCAAGTTTTCAAAAGGTTTCTTTCTTCTGTCAATCATTATCTGGTCTTTCAATTATGTTATCTATCTTTTGTTTATTTCTTTATTAGGCAACTTTGATGTTTATTTTAGTTTGCAGTTGCACAAATCACGTTCATGTTTAGCAACTAAAATTTGTAATCTTTCATTAACAACTTGGTTAACATATAAGTAATTCTTTGAAATGCTGAGAGGAATTATTATAGATAATGCAAAGATAGGAAAGAATATGTCAGAGAATTGCCACTCCTATGCATGGCAAGATGCAACTGTTATGTGCTTATTTCATGCTTCCCTGGTGAAAAGATGACCAATTTGAAGAAGCTTAATCAAAGATGAGGATAAAGTTGGTTCGTTCCATGCCATGGTGATAGTTTCTGTGCAAATATATTGGGTACAGAGACAAATAGTAAATCTTATTAGAAGATTCAACACATGCCAAATTCATGAAAAGATAGATGAAACACTAGACTTTTACTCTCATATGCGCTCTCATCTCTCTATCACGAGATTGTATTATCAGCCGTGTTCTGTATTTCCTTTCATATGTCTTGTGATTTGTCTGCAGTTTGTTTTTTTACTGAATTTTGTTCATGTTTTCAGAATCAGGAGGATTGTAAAGCCATATATCTTGACCAGTGGCAGTGCTTTCTAAGATTTTTTGATAAGGTATGCGTGGTATGCAAATCGCTTTTTTGTTCTTTAGATAATTTATATTATGATGATTGTTAATATCTTTCTTAGTTATGACACAGATCAATTATCCAAGCTTTGATAATTATGATTCATCTCATGCATGGCCTTTGATTTTGGATGATTATGTTGAATGGGCACAAAAGAGGCTGTGTTGAGACAACACTACTTAGTGGTAACCAGATGCATATATTGTTTTTGCTTCTGAAACTCTAGTTATAAAGATTACTCGTGAGAAATGACATTTCTTTTCTTAAAATTTGTCAATTGAAACTCTAGTTAGAGCAGCATGGTGTGGTTCATTTGATGACTTGTTACGTTCTAGCTTAATATATTGTGAAATTTACTTTTTTGTAACTTATGTACAAAAGATTAAGAAATATATAAATATATTTAATGCTTTCCTATTTGTACTGTTGTAGAATATAGTGAATGCCTGAATGCTTGTTACCCATGAATTTCATATATGAATTAGACAGTGAAATGGTATTTAGGATTTTATTTAATTGCCTTTTGCAAAGATGTAGGGGCTAAATCATTGAGTTAATTATTAAATATAATGTGATTACATGAACTCTGAATCTATATATTTCATGACTAATGACTCAGCAGCATATATGAAATTCCTTGTATGTAAATAAGTTGTATAATGCTAAGGCTTGTAACAGTACATTTTAAAGAAATAGATTTGATATTTAGTGCCTTTTTGTAGCATGACACTCTTTATATTCTTAATAGAATCAATTTTAAATGGAGGAGTCCCACATCAACTGAGTGATAAAATTTTCTAGCAACAGATGCTAATGTAGGCCCCAGATAACAACTATAACCTTGATTAATAGGTGCTTGCAAATTCATTATTAAAAATACAATGCAAACATATCTGTAGGGACTTCCATCCAAATAAGAATAGTTTTTCATCTTTGATACTCATTTTTAGTTCTTTGTCCTACTTAAATTGAAATACAAATAACTTTATTGATGACAAATCAGTAATGAGAATAGTTTTTGGTCTTCTGTAGTCTTTTTCAGTTCTCTTCTTATTTCAATGGAAAAAAAAATAACATTATTGATGATGAATCTATAATCCATCTCTCTTTCTAAAGGCTACAAATCAACATAGGTGCTGGGTTAGTTGGAATGCAAGATCTGCATTCAAGAGGGTAAGGTGTTAAAATAAAAAGGGAAACATATATGGCAATAAAGAGCCTGAAACATGAAAGGAAGCCTAAAATAATCCATGAGTTTGTATTTCATTGATAAGGATGTGCTGTGTATATTTCTTAAGACAGGAATTTTTCCGTCGTCGATCATCTTTTGCAACCAATTTGAAAGACCTTTATGAGATTGATCAAACTTTTTACCAACAGACAGAGCCTCATTAATGTCTCATTCTTTTTACAGAGTGCTAATGGCCAATAAGTAAAACTTGTGACATACGACACAGTATTTAGTCATCACAAGTTTATTAAGGGATCCGATCTTGTACATGATAAACATCACCAGAAACATGTAATTACTAATATAGCAAATTATCTATAGATAAGATGCTTTGCTTTGTCAACTGTGGGTAACATAGAATCAAATCAGTGTGTTAAAATGCTAATATAAATCCAGATTGAAGATCACAATGCTCCTTTGTTTGTTTAACTCTTTCTGCTCGCTCTGTTCACAATCTTTTGTACCAATGTACGCCAAGTGGGGAGTAGGAGACATGTAGAGCCCTGATAAGGTGTGATCTCTTCTCACCACAAAATTCTTGTGCTAGCCGCATGGAGGAGGAGAGATTGGCTCCTTTAGAAAAGGAGTTCGACCGAATCTATTGAACCGTGTGGAGCTTGGAAGGTACAACAGAAATATATTTTGTGTTTTGCCTCTCTACTAAATGCTCTAGAAACACCAAATTATGCCATAGAAAATATCACCTGCGCTGGTTGATGATGTAGAGAATGGCAGCTTATCTTGATGGATTACACCATAAGAGATTTGCATCGGCCTCTCCAGTCAACAAGATTCTCATAAAAAAACTTCAAATACCACACCTTAATTGGCAGATTGTTATCAAAAAAGCAAAGAGTCCACAGTCATAAAATGTCTATAAAATGGGAGTGTGGAGGTCTGGAGCTAAGATCCATGGAAAATTGGAAGGCTGCAAGTGTTGGTCTATTGATCAAGTCGTGAGGATCGTCTATGACCAAATCTGCTTCCTAAAAACAAACATTCTAGACTTAGAGAGACAGCTAGCATCTGAAGTTCTATCTCAAATCAATCCTTGCTTGGTGATGTACATAGTATCCAATAAAGAGAAAGCTTGCTGAAAGAAAATGAATTCTTCTTGTTCCATATGACGGAAAACAAAATTAATTCTTTAGTTGGCTACCTGTTGGAATATGGATAGAGAGAATTTTTCATGTTTACAAGTATGCAGGTCTGTCAAGTTTGATAGTTTCTTTCTTATATACCGGACTATTTAGTGGATCTCTGAGGATCAGATTCAAACTTTAATGTAAATACCTTTTACCAATGTAGCTTGTCTGGTTATTTGAAGCAGTAACTTTCACAACCAATTTTATAATAGCTGAAACCTAAACAGCTATGTAAACATTGTATGTTATAGATTGTATTAATTTTATTTATTGATAAGTTATATGCCTATTTCTTCAAGGATCTGAACAAAATCATGCTTTGACAAGACATTGCTACAGTTAAAACCTTTGAACTTTTCCCAGGGAAAGATCTACAAGAATGTACAACCTAGTTCTCTTGATTGCAGATTAACAAGATTTTCTTCTATTTAAATTGAGATGATTATTTCTTAACTACAGATGAGAAAATTCATTGTTTATAGTAAATTACCATAGTTTATAAAGCTTCTAGAATCGTAAAACTGTCACATTATTTACCTAAAGACATTCAGATCACACTCCTTGAACCATCATCACGAAGTCCAAGGCAAGTGATTATGAAGAAAGCAGAAACTATCCTTTCCTATTGAATGCTAATTATGCCAAGAAGCATGGTTACCTCAGGGAAAACCAGAGGTTTTATAGTAACAGCGGGGGGATGACCCAAGGTTGTAACATGGGCAGCCCCAAAAGTGACGAGGAAACATCAAGTGTGGTGAGAAATGTAAATAAAGTTAGCTTGAAATATAAGAAAATTTAAATTTTGTTGATCTACTTCCTATGGTGGGACACCATGGCGTAGCTTCACAACTGTGGTAACTTTGACCAGAATATTTCGACAAATTGGTGATGCTCCTTCCCAAATTGCTTTTCGTACACTTCCGTCCAATCTACTGAATGCAGAGCCTACACAAGAAGACTGGCAAGTTCTAATGTCAAACTCAAGTTCCTCGGTCAACTATATAGAAAACTTTGTTTTCTTATCTCCTATACATCTTTTTGCAACAAATGAATTGGTGTTACTACACACCAAACTTATGTTGTTGTCTTTGGTGACACCTGTTTCTCTTTCCATTGCATAGCAACTTAGCGGGTCAACATACACAAATCCATATGAAGAACAACTTCAAGCTCATTTTTTTTATCTATTGGCCAAGAGGTCATGTATTGTTCAAATATATGGGTCGAAATCAAGTAAAAGCAATTGTATACAATGAAAGTGAAAAACCACCTCAACTACCCTTGTTTGTTGTTCATTTCAAACATTACATTGGACCACCTTGGGACCATAACAATCCAAATAATGTCCCAATAACCCTGCTAAGCCGTGGGCTTCGCCATCAAATTCCACTTAAAATGGCATGGGAATTGACAATACACAAGTCACAAGGACTAACACTTCCATGGGCCACAATTGACATTGGCAACATTGATCGACAAGGGTTGACATTCACAACTATTTCACAAATTCCTGATCTACAAAGTTTTCACATACACCCTTGCTTCACATTCCAAAGATATGCATGCATGCAACAAAGCCCATATGTCACCCGCTGAAAAAATGAAGAGACTCGTTTGAAAGCAATGTCGAATTCCTACTCTTCAAACACTTAAAGTACAATTCAACTACTAAAGGTATATACCTTTCTTATTGACTTCACTACCAATAGTTACATAGTTTATTTGTTGTAAATTATCTCTCTTTTTAATCTCATACAAGCACCACTCATGGATCACTTACACTATGTTCTCATTGTCTAACAACTACAAACAACTCTACCAAAGGTAACTAATAATTTGTATTGAATGTTCAACTTCTATAACATTCTCTTTTATATTAGTTGTTATTCAAATACTAAAGAGATCTACTCTTTATTACAGATACATTGGAGTTCAAAGTGATCGTGTGACAAAATGCAACAAAATATAAAATATATCTATACCATTCTAATCAATTGCATACATTATTATAATTGCAATTAAACATTCCACGAAAACAATGGACTTTAAAAATTGTATATATATATATATATCCTATTTTCACATTTTTATATCAAATCAAGTGAAGTTCCCTTTCGTATGCATACTATTTCCATTTTAGTTTATCCATGTGTTCTTGTTATAAGTTAAATAAACCATTTTATATTGGTTGGTTTAATAGGTTAAATAAATAGTTTTATATTAGTTGGTTTCCACATACTAAATAGATTTGTTGTTTACTATTTGAACTGTGTGATGGAATTGCACAAAATATAAAATAATCTTTACCTTTGTATTCAATTGCATACATTATTATAATTGCAATTAACCATTCCATTATTTCAAGTTCCCTTTCATTTGTATACTATTTCCATTTAAGTTTTTTCATGTCTTGCTTTTATAAGTTATATACACATTGTTCTATTTGAACCAATATGTCTACACAAAATCAAATATATCCATACAATTATTCGGCATACACCATTGCACACCTAAAGTGCAATAGCTAGTTTAAGCTAATATTTTCTTATCATGAAGCCTCTTGGAACAAGTTAGAATTGTTAGTTTTTGTAAAATGTAGAAACTAGTAGGAATTGATTTTGCCTGCTACTAGGGTTGATTAAAGCAAGAAATTGAACTTATAGTAGAAGAAAAAGATCAGAGCTAGACAAGAATCACTGGGGAATATCACTCTCTTGGAAATAAATTATTTGTATGATGGTTATGTCTTTAAGCTCATGTTCTTGGTCATGTCATGTCATGATTTTTGACTATCAAAATCACACCATTTCTAGCATGGAGTTGTAACCTTTTCTAGCCTAAATGACTATAATACTTGCTTTTTCATCCCTAATATTATCCTTTATTTTGTTAACTGTCATCTTTTGTGTCTTAAGACCACTCCATTTTTCTTCCTTTAGAGTAAATTCTTCTTTGTTATTCTACTTGACAGTCACGTTGGCCATTTTGAAATCCTTAAGTTTTTATTTCATTGCACTATGGCTTTGACTTCGTCATGTTTCTTTTTCTCATGACTGTATTGTACAACCATTTATACACCACCTTCTCTTCAAAATGACACTATCATTAATGTTAAAAACCATGCTATCATGTTTTCATTGTAGACATTTATATTCTCTTGTTCTTCATCTTTCCTTACCACTGTCAGATCCTTCAAAGAGACTATTGTGATCAGAATGCTTCCAAACAATGAATTAATAAATAGGTAAATAATTATCAAACTAGTGCAGTTGCCAATCTTTGGGGTATACTTCCCTCAAGTTCACTAAAAATCAGAATAAGGCTTTGCAAATCATCTAACTGACCAAATTCTAATGGAATTCTTCCTGTGAGTTTTTTCCTCTAGGTCCAACAAAATCAAGTTGTTGTAGTCTCCAATCTCTTTGGGAAGTTTCCCACTGAGGTTGGCTACAAATATTACAAGTGATTAGAGAGACTCAAGATAATCAAATTGTGAGGGAGTTGCACCTAAAAGCTCTATAGAATGTAGATAAATAGCACCGACCAGACCTTGCCAGGAGTAGGAGATACCAGTACAATTTTATGGATTTGGGTCTTGGGGATTCAATGTGTTAAGAAGTGGTGATCCTTTCCCATCATTGAGAGCGTGCATTCATGATAAAAGTGTTTGACCTTCTATATTCAACCCCTTTTCCCTCTATAGTGCGAGGAGCACAATCCAAGCTATTTCCCACACTGTTCCATACACTTTGTGACTATATTTCAACTTAATTTATTGATGATTACTTCAAAAGATCATCCTTCCTCATAACTATGACATACTATTGTAACTTTGTTATTCTCATTGTCATCAATGGTTTTGACTAGGGTTTTGAAATTGTCCCTTTATTCGTTTCCATTCATCTGTTCACTATCACTTTCTAATGTCTTTTGCAGATTGTTTGAGTGAAATCCTTGCTTCTTTTGTGCTACTGCCAAATTTTCATGCTATCCATTTTCCACTTTCAACTATAGCTCTTCATTTGCACATTGTAACTTTTTTATTCTTTCAATAGTCCACTATGATTTCCTCATGTCTTCTTTTGTATATTGTCAACTTTTCATGCTACCCATCTATAAGACTGTCATATTGTCTTTCCATCCTTAAGACTATCTTCTTGATTTATGGAGACATTCATGAAGTTTAAGGATAAGTATGGAGATTCTAATGCCATGCCTATTAAAGAGATAGGTAGATTGTAATAGAGCCAACTGATCAACTTTTGGGTCTAAGCAAAAGCTTGGGAGTAAAGTCAAGAAAATAATCTTCTTTGCTATTGTATAGAGGGATCACTCTCTCACTTATGCCAAATTTTAACCTTCTTGAACAAAAAACATTTGAATGACTACCTTTGAGTGATGAAAAGGGAATAAAACTTTTCTTTACCTTTCCTTTTCTTGCATTTTTCTTCTTTAGTTGAAAGCAATTCAGAAATATATTTCTAATAATTTTATTAACTTCATGCAAATAGAGAGGATAATAACTCAATCCAAAGTGATTTCATCTAAACTCTCAAACTTTTAGTGCTACACCTTCTTTTCTTGCCTTCTATTCGTTAGGTCTCAAAAACGTAGGTTTTGAACCTTAAGAGGGTGTTAGTCTCTTAGTATGTTTTTGGCTAACAAACGAGGCGAATATGATTGATAACTCCCTACTCTTTAGGCTCTGCTAAACCTAGGCGGGTGTACCTAAATGATAAGGCAAATTTAAAGGTTATAAGTGCAATCTCTAATCTAGGCAATCTATTCACAATGGCATGTGGGAGTGAAATAGATGCAAGGCTAATGATTAATTCCTAGTGTAGATGTTTTATATAAAATGTTTTAAGTATGACTAGTGCCTAATCCTATTGGGTGAATGGAGTCGAATTTGTGTGATGATGGAGATAGATATGTAAAATAGGCGGATCTACTTCTTAGCTTAATTCTAACTTGTTGGGCACTTTAGATGTTTGCACCTTGTACAAACATGCAAGTTTATTAGTTAATGTGCTCTTCTTTACGAATCCTAGTTTTATTCTCCCAAATTACTATGATATTATGAAAGGATTTTTAATTCCTAACTTGAGGGAAACCAATCAGAGTAATCAATTTAAAAGGATTTTAATCCCTAGCAGGAATCAATTAAAATGAATTACTTGAAAGGAATTTAATTCACTCTAGCTAGAACCCAATCAAGAGAATCACACAACAACAAATGTGCCCTAAAAAATTATATAAATTTGAATAATTGAGGAAAACCACTTTGGAGTCAACACAACAATATATAGGAATGAATATTAACACAACAGTTGAACATTGAAAATAAATCACCGTTTACGAATAGTCTTCTCCATTATATCACTTCAAAAGATATACATTAATAACATAAGTTTTTGAGATGTGAAAATGGACGAGTGGAATATGATATGCTAATGGGTGAACTTATCTACTACTACTAATGATGATCCTAGCCTACTGCCTATAATTCTACTACTGATTATGATTTTCAATTTTGATTCCAGCCTTCATATATACATTGCGTTTTCAAGGGTTATGACCCTTTGCATATCTGGCCCGTGCAACTTTTCATTTAATTAGTCTTCGGAAAAATAAAATACTTCAACTTTAATCCTCATCTTTGTAATCTCTGTGAAAATGAATTTTAATGATAATTATTATCTTTTGTTCGCAGCTTTATTTCCACCCAATTAGAAAAATACTCTTTGGGTAAAAACAAGTACCCACTCTTTAATCCTATCAGTAAAAATTTATGTTCTCTTTGAATTGATATTATCTCCAAAATATTCACCACATATGATAATAATATTTTCTCTTTCACCAAAGCCTCCAAATGAATTCACCATAGAATTTTATTTTACCCTTCACCTGTGATTTTGTCTTCTCGTGCTATCGAAGAGACTTACAAATAACTCCCATCGATATGCCAAAGTCTGCTCAATATGTTTTGTTCGAGCTATCAGGGGGACAATGAAATGTGTCATGTTGATATGTGTCACTTACTCCGATATGTCTAATAACTTGCTTCATCGGCTCATTGGGGAGACCATGGCGAGAGTCCCTCTGATGTGGTATTGTTTCTCCGATGGCATTTAGGGTTTTTTGCCTGGCATGTGTGGTGCGAGTCTTCACAAAAAATGCCTCTTTCTTCAACTAATCTTTTGTGTATTCTATCATTTGATAACCATAGCTCGTAACATTCATTGAAATATCCAAACAAGGTAGCCACTAATGGTGTAGTTCCTCTTAGTGAAGCCAAATGTTTGGTGGAAAAAATCTGCTCTTTT
The DNA here is from genome assembly GCA_007258455.2 of Sequoia sempervirens. NCBI lineage: Eukaryota > Viridiplantae > Streptophyta > Pinopsida > Cupressales > Cupressaceae > Sequoia > Sequoia sempervirens. Next base: position 374,693,970 of record VDFB02058242.1, on the reverse strand, counting down.
GTTATTTTGGTTATCAAAATTTTTCTTCCATTCTTTCTACACATTGGTATTTGATTGCAAATCACTCATCCTTGGATTATCACTGTGACATATCACTTGAATGATTTTTTAATTTATCCTATTACTGCTCATATAGTGGTGACTGCTTCACATCCTTTTGAATTGTATGTGTATTCAATAGGGATGGGACCATTCCTATCAATCTTCCTTCTTGAACTCGATGCAATTGATTTGTAGGCCGTAGAATGGAACAAATGGAGGCCACATCCATTGTAACTACCACTACCAAGTGGGCTCCCAATTAGTACCCTCCTTCAATTCTTTAAATGCACTTTGAGAGCCTTACTACCTCATGCGAGATTGCAGTTAAAGAAAAAGGATTTTACATATTGCACCATAGGAGATAAACTTGTATGTTTGGAAGCATAATAAGAAGCCTTGACATTTGGTGGATTTTATCCTTTCTCATGGATTTTGATGATGTAAATAGATTTGATATTTGCAAAAAAGCAGAGGGTTGTAACCTTTCACATAATTTTGCATTTGATGCTACATAATCTGAAGCAACATTGTTCAATTTAGTTGCTTCTTTTCCATTGTTTATACAAACATATTTAATTTGAGTAAACACGAACTCATGTTGTTGCTAGACTTTTGTTCCATCATTAATATCAGGGGTACTTCTCTCAATAGTATTTCCAATAGGTGTCATGGTGTTAGAAAAGCAAAAGATGCTTTGGTTGTAAATTCTAAGCTACTCTGCACTGAACTTGGTTTTGTACTCATCACATCTTCAGATTGCCTTCCAACTGTGGGTCCATGGGAAGACACTATTAGAATGGGTCATTTTACATGTGACAAACTCTTGTATGGCTAGACCTCTAGAACCATCTCCCAATCCTTGCTAGTTTTCTTGAAAGAATCACTTCTCCCATCCTTCATTATTGAAGACCAATTCTACAGATCATGATAGCTTGGGTCATAATCTCTTATAGATGATATCATCTTAAAAAGTAGAATAGATATTGTTTTGCGAATATCTTTAAGGAAAAATAAATTTCCCAGAATTGCTTGAATTCCATGACCAGACATAATATGAATCATGGGCTTTCCAAGGAATCCCTTAGAGAAGAAGTGGAAGCTATGAAAGAGTTAACAAAATGGAAGCTGCAAGGGGAGATTTGTTGGAAACAAAATTCTAAGATTAAATGGATCTGGGAAGAAGATAGGAATATGAATTTATTCTTTAACTCTATTAAATCCATAAATCATGGGAATTTGATCTCTTCAATTGTGTCTTCACAAGGAGAACAATTGTATTAGTTTTGGGATACCTTGTAGGAGGTTACTGAATATTATTCTTCTTTATTCATGAAGGAATCTCTCATTGAAATGGTTGAAAAGAATCTTATTTTAGAGTGTATTCCCTTAGTTGTGTCTATTGAGGTGAATGAGGTTCTTAGAAGCCCCATCTCTCTAGAGGAGCTAGAGGAGATAGCTTTTAAGATGAAGAAAGGTAAGACCCCTAAACTAGATGGCTTCCCAATAGAATTCTTCGAAGAATTTTGGGAGATGATCAAATTTTACCTTTGGGAGGTAGTGCAAGAATCACAGAGAAGAAAATAGATGTTGATAGAAATGAATTATACCTTCCTAGTTATTATTCTCAAGAGGGAAGGGGCTAATTCTCTGGATTTGTTTAGGCCAATTGTCATGTGTTATATAGTTTATAAGACCATATCTAAGTTAATTGTGGAGAGACTTAAACCATGGATTAGCAAAGTCATTTTAGAAGAACAAGGGGGTTTTATGGAAAGTAGGAAAATCTTGGACTGGGTGGTTACTGCAGTCAAGGCCATTCACTCCATGGAGGTTGTTGATGTGTTTTTTTATGCACTTCTCAACACAGGCAGTGCGTAGGTGCACTACCTCTCTTGAAAGACAATCTTCCATAATCAGGTTGCAGAACACTATCCCAAGGTCTCTAATGTTAGGTCTTGACAGTGCTTGAAATATCTCAGTTGATTTATGTGATTTGCTGGAATCACAAGGTGGACTTATGGATGAGGTAAAAAGCATGGGAAGTTGGGTTTGCAAATGTAGTTTCAAAGTGTTGGAAGTGAATGAATAGTGGTTGTCCACTCAAAACAACAAGTTGAAACTCATCAAGTTCATCTGATTTAGCTTCATGGTGATGCTTTGGATCCTACACTAACCAAAGATTAAAAGAAATAGCAAAAGGAGAAGGGTTAAGAAAGTTGTTCTAATCCTAAGCTATGAATGAACAGTAACAATGGTTGCTGCTACAGTAGACAGGCTTCCTAAACTGAGTTTTGCTTGACCAAGAGAAACCTATAGCTACACAAAACTAGTGCAATCTTCTAAGGTCTGTTGATTTTCAAATTACACATACACATCATGAACATGCAATTAAACTAGGTTGCAACAATGACAGAAAGAAGCTCAGGCTAACTTTGCACAACTTGTCATAAACAAGTGCTAAAAGTATGGAATAGAAGCTCATCAAATACTATAACAACACCATCATGACAGTCATTCAAGAAACTACTACTAAAACTAACATAAAAGGTAGAACCATGCATACAAGGTGAGCAAAATCAAAGAGAACATCCATAAAATCATGCAATGTTGTCTTCTATTGCTGCAAATACTTTTTACAACAACTCTCCAACCCTTTACAAATGAGGGGCAAACCCCTATTTATAGTTATCCAAAGCCCGAATGAATGGCTAGGATTGAATTACACTGTGTGGCTCAGATTCAATTACCTTAGCGTTTCACCTACCCCACAATATTCAACAATTTAAAAAATATCTGTCTTTTCCCTATTTTATCATCTAGTGCCCAGGTGTTGTAGCAGTTTTGTCATTTAGTTGATTGCCCTTTTCACTGTAGCAGAAACAACTTGAAAGTTGTCTTCTTACTTGATGTGTTTGTAGTGTTCTTCCTTGGATCAAATGAGCCTGTCGAAGACTCGCATCAATGGATCGGTTGCCCCTGATTCGGGCAGACAACTCCCTCATGCTTTCTTCAAGGCCACCCCCTTGCATTTTTGTCATTGACTTCCTTGGCACAAGCCTTCTTCTAACGTTGACCATGTTGGTGGGTGCTAGGGGGAGAGGCAAACATGAAATGAATGGCGATAGGAGCGACGCGCTTTTCCTTGTTCAATTTTCCCAATCGGTCTCTTTGACGGACCCGTGGTAGGCTTCCTGAATCTTGCATACATGAAGTGTCGTAAGTGTTTTCATACACAAATCGAGGAAAACATTAGTCAAATCTTGCAAAATCCTTGTTAGATCCATCTATGCATCATCAAAAGATCATAATATTCATATTTGGAGCTTATTTGAACCATAAACATTAATGCGGGCTTAAGGGGACGAGCTACAAACGAGTGACAACAAACCGGAAGGGAAGTTCCCGGACCTCACAAAACTTAGCAAAACCAAGATTTTTTAATTATAGTGCATGGGATAAGGGGAAGGAAGAGTGCCCAGAAAAACTTCCTCAAGATTGGACCTATTTGAAAAAAGCGGAAGCTCAAAACGGCTACGAAGAGACGGAGTCTCGGAAACGGCCACGGAGGGGCTGGGTCCCGGAGGCCAAGTCGCCGAGGCTCCACGAATGTTCAAAACGGCCACAGAGGAGCCGGGATCCAGAGGCCGGGTCGCCGGGGCTCCACGGATGTTCAAAACGACCATGGAGGGACGGAGTCTCAGAAATGACCACAGAGGGACGAAACAGCCAAAGGGGGATGAAGTTCCGAAACTTAACAAAACATTGAAGAAACCTTGGAAGTTCACTTAGGCACCTCAAACACATTCCAAATACACCAAAAATTTACCTCCAAAGTCAAAAATATGGAAACCGGAATGACAGGGGTCCACAAATGTTTCCAAAACAGCCAAAGAGGAAGGGAGTTCTAGAGGGAAAGTCCCGAAACCATCAAAACTTAACAAAACATTGATGAAACTTTGGCAGTTCATTTAGGCATCTCAAACACATCCAAAATCCACCAAAAAGTTACCCCCAAAGTAAAAAATGTGGAAACCGAAGTGGCGGGGGTCCACGGATGTTTCCAAAACAGTCAAAGAGGAAGGGAGTTTCAGAGGGAAAGTTTCGAACCACCGAAACTTAATGGAACGTTGACGAAACTTTGGTAGTTCATTTAGGCACCTCAAACACATCCCAAATCCACCAAGAAGTTGTCCCCAAAGTAAAAAATGTGGAAACCGGATTAACAGAGGTCCACAGATGTTTCCAAAACAACCAAAGAGGGTGGGAATTCTAGAGGGAAAGTTCTGAAACCACTAAAACTTTACGAAACATTGACGAAACTTTGGCAGTTCACTTAGGCACCCCAAACACATCCTAAATCCACCAAAAAGTTGTCCCCAAAGTCAAAAATGTGGAAACCCGACTGACAAGAGTCCGCAGATGTTTCCAAAACAACCAAAGAGGAAGGGAATTCTGAAGGGAAAGTTCTGAAACCACTGAAACTTTACAAAACATGGACGAAACTTTGGTAGTTCACTTAGGCACCCCAAACACATCCCAAATCCACCAAAAAGTTGTCCTCAAAGTCAAAAATGTGGAAACCGGACCGATAGGGGTCCATGGATGTTTCCAAAATAGCCAAAAAGGAAAGAAATTCCGGAGGGAAAGTTTTGAAACTACCGAAACTTTACGAAACATTAACGAAACTTTGGCAGTTCATTTAGGCACCCCAAACACATCCCAAATCCATAAAAAAGTTGGCCCTAAAGTCAAAAATGTGGAAACCAGACTGGCAGGGGTCCACAGATGTTTCCAAACAACGAAAGAGGAAGGTAATTCTGGAGGGAATGTTCTAAAACCACCAAAAATTAACGGAATGTTGACGAAACTTTGGCAGTTCATTTAGACACCTCAAACACATCCCAAATCCACCAAAAGTTGTCCCCAAAGTCAAAAATGTGGAAATTAGACCGACAGGGGTCCACAGATGTTTCCAAAACAACCAAAGAGGAAGGAAATTCCGAGGGAAAGTTTCGAAACCACCAAAACTTTATGGAACATTGGCGAAACTTTGGCAATTCACTTAGGCACCCCAAACACATCCCAAATCCACCAAAAAGTTGTCCCCAAAATAAAAAATGTGGAAACCGGACCGATACGGGTCCACGTATGTTTTCAAATAGGGAAAGATGAAGGGAATTCCAGAGGGAAAGTTCCAAAACCACTGAAACTTTATGGAACATTGACAAAACTTTGGTAGTTCACTTAGGCACCCCAAACACATCCAAAATCCACCAAAAAGTTACCCCCAAAGTCAAAAATGTGGAAACTGGAATGATGGGGGTCCACAGATGTTTCCAAAACAACCAAAGAGGAAGGGAGTTTCAGAAGGAAAGTTCCAAAACCACTGAAACTTAACAGAACATTGACGAAATTTTGACAGTTCACTTAGGCACCCCAAACACATCCCAAATCCACCAAAAAGTTGGTCTCAAAGTAAAAAATGTGGAAACTGGACTGGTAGGGGTCCATAGATGTTTCCAAACAGCGAAAGAGGAAGGGAATTCTGGAGGGAAAGTTCTGAAACCACCGAAACTTTACAGAACATTGACGAAACTTTAGTAGTTCACTTAGGCACCCCAAAAACATCCCAGATCTACCAAAAAGTTATCCTCAAAGAAAAAAATGTGGAAAAAAGTGAATCAAGCGATCAAGGACCAAACCAACAGGAACAAGACAAAAGACAGAAAAGGGACAGGGGACTTTATTTCTCCGTAGATTTGAATACCCCAAGTAGGTGAATTTGGTTAAGGGGATTTGATCGTTTGAAGGCACATGACCAATTTGGAATTGGAAAATGGTGCACACAAAACAAGACAAGATCAAAGAAGCTTATCGAAAGCGAAAAAAAGGGGGTCCCTGCTTACGGCGGGGAGTGTGTGCAATACATGCACAACAAATGGCAACTCACTGAAGAAATGTTCTAGAGCATTTTGATGACAAACTGGAATCACGAACCTAGAATCTCTAGTTCTGACCTTCACGTAAGGGCAAACAAACCAAATGCCCAACCAAAGGATCAAAACCATTAGCCAACCCAACCTTCAGTATACTGAAAATCCAAGTGTGTACAATTGCGTTAATTCCCATCCTTCGGTTGCTACAGGAACCCAAGCTCGATCAAGTTAAGCTACGTATTTTATTCTAACTCCAAAAGCATCTGGGACATTGCCTCGCTGCCAGTCAGACGTCCATAGCCCCGACGAGGTTGTCACTGTGATTCTCTCGAACATTGCCCTACTGCCGGTCGGGCGTCCATAGCCCCAATAGAGTTGCTCGGATACCCCTGAAAAGTTGAATTTTCTCTTTCTTTTAATTTTCAATGTTTTTTTTGTTTCTTTGTTTTTTTTTTCAGCTCTTTTATTTCAACCCACAAGCATTGAAGCTCATGCTCAGGGCTGAGAATCACAATGGCGTTGGTGTAGAATTTTATATTTTTCACTTAACTAGACTTCACAAAAGGCCCTACAGTGACTGTCAGATTCTTAAGATGTGTAAAAGCTATAAGATTTCAGAATACATTAGAGTCAGACTAAATCAACAACTTATATTCTTTGAATCAAACACCCAGATCACTTTACCCCAACAGAAGAACTTCACTATCCACTTTGAAGACTTGATTAGAGTTTGACAAAGAAATATATAGAACAACCCCAGGCAATAAGTATGGTTGTTGTGCGCACAGATGTACCTAGCTAAAAGCAAAGGGACCCCGAATAAAGCAACAACAAAGTGAAAGAAAACAAAAAACAAACAACCTACAACAAACTAACTAACCTAAGGAAAACAGGAAAGCAAAGTATTTACATGAAACCTATACTACTCAAAACGGGCTATGTACAAAGATATTTACAAAGCACTATTTTTAGGCAAGGTGAGTTGACATTAACACTCATTAAATTTTGTAATGCATGCACCAACAAACGGACAATCGTTATCGTTCTTAACCATACAAATTTATCTTTATATTCAAAAAAAGGAAGTTCAACATTGAAACATTCAAACTTAATCACATCATCATGAAAAGTCATCAATTGAGGAGGCTCACTAAATCCATGGTTAATCCATAAACATGTTTATTTTCCCTCATTCCCATAATCAAAATGATAAATGCAGCTATGAAAATTAACTGGAGCAAGGAAGGATAGAACCTGGATGTCGTCACATGGAGGTGGCAACATTGGACAATTGAGAGCAAGCACATCATTGATCATTGCATTGGTAGCATCAAGTGGGCATGGTAGAGGGTGCAACACTTTGGACATTAAGCTTGCATAAGGCTGGGAGGATGGGGCAACAAACAACTATTCCAATCTACCAATGAGAACTACAGCCCTGGTTGACAGTTCTTCAAAAAGAAATACTTCTCCACATTGATCATCTGCAAACTTGGAATCCACCTAGTTGCTGTCCCCAAGGGGCAACATGTTGTCTCGTCTCCTTCCCCAAGGGTTGTCCTTATTTATGTGGTGTTCAACGTCGTGGGACAATGACATGCACAAATTTTTCCTATTATAGCTATCTGTATATGAAAGAGGATCAACAACAATCATGGCAGAAGGACTCCAAGTTGCATCTTGTAGTTGGTTAGGTGCTTCATCTCTGTTAGCAGCTATCTCAACACCTCCGCCTTTGTCTTCTTCTCTTTGTTATTCATGCATCTCATTATGATGTTCACTTGTTTCCTCTTGCTCACAATCGTTGTAAATGGAGAAGGAGCTCCTCTCCCAATCTGAAAACTCTAGTGCATCACTGTTCGGGGGCTCAATGAGTATGTATTCATTGCTACCGTCTTTTGGGATGTGCTCTTCCTCAGCATGAGCATACCTCCGTAGTGCAACTCCCAATGGAAAGAAGTCATCAATTGACGACACCTCATAAAGGGGACCAAAGTCTACTACACAATTTCCCTCCAAGGGCTCGACATAAAGCCTATCGTTCATGGTGTACAAATGCTCTTCAAGACGAAGAACTTCTTGGTGACTGGTGGACAACATTTTCGCTTGATCTATTTCATCTCTTGGAAGTCTGAGACTGTATTGTTGTCATTATTCTATTATTGTCCCAACATCCTCTTGAGGTCTGCCTTCAGCTGAGCCATCACTTGATTCAAGCTTTTGGTCTTCTTCTTCGATATGGGCAGCAAGTAGAGGAGGTCGGGTACTTGGCTGCCTCACTTGTCCTTTGACTTGTTCAATAGCCTCTTTGCATAGCTCGCATACAAATTCAGAGTGTGATGAATTATGAAGTCTGCACCAATTTGGTAGTAACAATACCTCCAAATCCACTTGACATCTTAGTTCAGACCAATCCTTTGCTAATCTGGAGATGAGTTGGCCATATCTTTCTGCTATTGGGTCCTCATTATCACTCGAAAAAGAAGCATGATGGTAGATAGTCGTGGTGATTGGTTGTTCCCACTCCAAACTTTCGTTTTCAAAAACTCGATCACTGTCATTGACGAAGGAGAGGTATTCTAATCTAATTTCACTTTTACCTTCGTCATCATTTTGTGCTGCTCCAATGTTGTCAACCTTTTCTTCTTCCTGATTTTTAGCATTTGAGCTAGCTGTCCTAACATCCATGGCTGCAGAATTCATTGGTTCATCGTGACCTACCAATTTCTCTTCTTCTGGAGTGGAGGACTGCTCTTGATTGGTGGAGGGAAGGCCTTCTAAATTAGTTTCAATCAGATTTTCACCAAGGCACCTTGCTGTCCTAGTGAAATCTACCTCTTCCTCCTGGTTTTCAACTTCAATGTTTGTTGCTCCAACATTAGCTTGTATCAAATTTCTTGGTTCATCCTTACTTTACTATCCTCCAGATGTTGACAACTGTTTTGCCTCATGGGATAACTTCTCTTCATTGGGAGTTGGTTGATCCAACTTTTTCGAACAACCATTAGTTTGAGCGATGATGTTTGTGCATGACGAGCAAGTGAATTCAGAGTGGAGTGCATTGCGAAATCTACACCAACTAGACATCAATATTTCCTCCAATCTTGGTCCATTTTTTCTGCTCAAATGTTCCTGGATCAGCTCCTTGAACGCCTTGGCTTCCATGGTTGTTAATTCTTCCTATGGGTCTTCGGGAGCCAAGGGCTGGTATATTTCCTAAAAGGTAATTTCTCCCTACAATACCCTTTCGATTCTGCTCAAGAGTGAGACATCCCAACTCGTTGTGCCTATGAGTGTAATGGATCTGACATCTATCCACCAATGCAAATTGCTGCAATGGCTTCTTCAGTCTCTTGTTCAAATCTGCATGCAGTTGAGTGATGTCAATTTGTGACTCAGCTTCTACTACCTTCAAATTTTTTTGATTTTTAGCATTAAAAGAGATCTCCATATCTCATATTTCTTCTTTGAAAGTGCTCTTTTTGATTTCAAACTTTTAGCTTTGTAGCCTCAACATGTCAGGCCCTCCTTCTAACGCTAGTTCTGTTGATGTGTTTTTTTACGCACTTCTCAACACAGGTAGTGCGTAGGTGCACTACCTCTCTTGAAAGACAATCTTCCACGATCAGATTGCAAAACACTATTCAAAGGTCTCTAATGTCAGGTCTTGGCAGTGCTTGGAATATCTTAGTTGATTTATGTGATTTGCTGGAATCACAAGGTGGACTTACGAATGAGTTAAAAAACATGGGAAGTGGGGTTTGCAAATGCAGTTTCAAAGTGTTGGAAGTGAATGAACAGTGGCTGTCCACTCAAAATAGCAAGTTGAAACTCATCAAGTTCATCTAATTTAGCTTCATGGTGATGCTTTGGATCCTACACTAACCAAAGATTAAAAGAAATAGCAAAAGGAGAAGGGTTAAGAAAGTTGTTCTAATCCTAAGCTATGAATGAACAATAACAATGGTGGCTGCTACAGTAGACAGACTTCCTAAACTGAGTTTTTCTTGACCAAGAGAAACCTATAGCTACACAAAACTAGTTCAATCTTCTAAGGTCTGCTGATTTTCAAATTACACATACACATCATGAACATGCAATTAAACTAGGTTGCAACAATGACAGAAAGAAGCCCAGGCTAACTTTGCACAACAACTTGTCATAAACAAGTGCTAAAAGTATGGACTAGAAGCTCATCAAATACTATAACAACACCATCATGACAGCCATTCAAGAAACTACTACTAAAACTAACATAAAAGGTAGAACCATGCATGCAAGGTGAGCAAAATCAAAGAGAACATCCATAAAATCATGCAATGTTGTCGTCTATTGTTGCAAATTCTTTTTACAATAACTCTCCAACCCCTTACAAATGAGGGGAAAACCCTTATTTATAGTTCTCCAAAGCCCGAATGAATGGCTAGGATTGAATTACATTGTGTGGCTCATATTCAATTACCTTAGGGTTTCACCTACCCCACAATATTCAACAATTCAAAAAATATCTTTGTCTTTTCCCTGTTTTATCATCTAGTGCCCAGGTGTTGTAGCAGTGTTGTCATTTAGCTGATTTCCTTTTTCACTATAGCAAAAATTTTCTGAAAGTTGTCTTATTACTTGATGTGTTTGTAGTGTTCTTTCTTGGATCAAATGGGCCTGTCGACGACTGGCATCAATGGATTGGTTGCCCCTGATTCGAGTGGACAACTCCCTCATGCTTTCTTCAAGGCCACCCCCTTGCATTTTTGTCATTGACTTCCTTGGCACAAGCCTTCTTCTAACGCTGACCCTGTTGGTGGGTGCTAGGGTGAGAGGCAAACATGAAATGAATGGTGATAGGAGTGATGCACTTTTCCTTGTTCAATTTTCTCAATCGGTCTCTTTGACGGACCCGTGATAGGCTTCCTAAATCCTGCATACATGAAGTGTTGTAAGTGCTTTCATACACAAATCGAGGAAAATGTTAGTCAAATCTTGCAAAATCCTTGTTAGATCCATCTATGCATCATCAAAAGATCATAATATTCATATTTGGAGCTCATTTGGACCATAAACATTAATGCGGGCCCAAGGGGACGAGCAGTGAACGAGGGACAACAAACAGGAAGGGAAGTTCTCGGACCTCACAAAACTTAGCAAAACTAAGATTTTTCAATTATAGTGCGTGGGAAAAGGGGAAGGAAGAGTGCCCAAAAAAAATTCCTCAAGATTGGACCTATTTAAAAAAAGCGGAAGTTCAAAATGGCCATGGAAGGGCTGGGTCCTGGAGGCCGGGTCATTGGGGCTCCACGGATGTTCAAAACGGCCACGAAGGGACGGAGTCCCAGAAATGGCCATGGAGGGGCTGGGCTCCGAAGGATGGGTTGTCGGGGCTCTACGGATGTTCAAAACGGCCACGAAGGGATAGAGTCCTAGAAATGGCCATGGAGAGGAATGGGGCTCCGAAGGCTGAGTCGCCGAGGCTCCACAGATGTTCCAAAATAGCCAAAGGCGGACGAAGTTCCGAAACCATTGAAACTTAACGAAACGTTGACGAAACCTTGGTAGTTCACTTAGACACCTCAAATACATCCCAAATCCACCAAAATACCCCAAAAGTAAAAAATGTGGAAACTGGAATGGCGGCGGTCCACAAACGTTTCCAAAACAGCCAAAGAGGAAGGGAGTTCCGGAGGGAAAGTTTCGAAACCACCGAAACTTAACGAAACATTGACAAAACTTTGGCAGTTCATTTAGGCACCTCAAACACATCCCAAATCCACCAAAAAGTTACCCCCAAAGTCAAAAATGTTGAAACCGGAGTGGCGGGGGTCCACAGATGTTTCCAAAAAAGCCAAAGAGGAAGGGAGTTCCAGAGGGAAAGTTTTGAAACCATCGAAAATTAACGAAACGTTGACAAAACTTTGGCAATTCATTTAGGCACCTCTAACACATTCCAAATCTACCAAGAAGTTGTCCTCAAAGTCAAAAATGTGGAAACCGGACTGACAGGGGTCCACGAATGTTTCCAAAACAGCCAAAGAGGAAGGGAATTCTAGAGGGAAAGTTCTGAAACCACCGAAACTTTATGGAACATTGACGGAACTTTGGCAGTTCACTTAGGCACTCCAAACACATCCCAAATCCACTAAAAGGTTGTACCAAAAGTAAAAAATGTGGAAACCGGACTGATAGGGGTCCACAGATGTTTCCAAAACAACCAAAGAGGAAGGGAATTCTGGAGGGAAAGTTTCGAAACCACCAAAAATTTACGGAACATTGACAAAAATTTGGTAGTTCACTTAGGCACCCCAAACACATCCCAAATCCACCAAAAAGTTGTCCCCAAAGTCAAAAATGTGGAAACCGGACCAACAGGTATCCACAGATGTTTCTAAACCAACCAAAGAGGAAGGGAATTCCGGAGGGAAAGTTCTAAAACCATCGAAACTTTACGGAACATTAACGAAACTTTGGCAGTTCACTTAGGCATCCCAAACACATCCCAAATCCATCAAAAAGTTGGCCCCAAAGTAAAAAATGTGGAAACTGGACTGGAAGGGGTCCACGGATGTTTCCAAATAGCGAAAGAGGAAGGGAATTTCGGAGGGAAAGTTTCGAAACCACCGAAACTTAATAGAATGTTGATGAAACTTTGGCAGTTCATTTAAGCACCCCAAACACATCCTAAATCCACCAAAAAGTTGTCCTCAAAGTCAAAAATTTGGAAACCGGATCGACAGGGGTCCACGAATGTTTCCAAAACAACCAAAAAGGAAGGGAATTCCAAAGGGAAAGTTTTGAAACCACTGAAATTTTACGGAACATTGACGAAACTTTGGCAGTTCACTTAGGCACTCCAAACACATCCTAAATCCATCAAAAATTTGTCCCCAAAGTAAAAAATGTGGAAACCGGACCGGCAAGGGTCCATGGATGTTTCCAAACAGCGAAAGAGGAAGGGAATTCTGGAGGGAAAATTCTGAAACCATCAAAATTTTATGGAACATTGATGAAACTTTGGCAGTTCACTTAGGCACCCAAACACATCCCAAATCCACCAAAAAGTTACCCCCAAAGTCAAAAATGTGGAAATTGGAATGGCGGGGGTCCACAGATTATTCCAAAACAGCCAAAGAGGAAGGGAGTTCTGAAGGGAAAGTTCTGAAACCATCAAAACTTAACGGAATATTGATGAAACTTTGGCAGTTCACTTAGGCACCCCAAACACATCCCAAATCCACTGAAAAGTTGTTCACAAAGTAAAAAATGTGGAAACTGGACTGGTAGGGGTCCACAAATGTTTCCAAACAATGAAAGAGGAAGGGAATTCCAGAGGGAAAGTTCTGAAACCACCGAAACTTTACGAAACATTGACGAAACTTTTGCAATTCACTTAGGCACCCCAAACACATCCCAAATCTACCAAAAAGGTATCCCCAAAGTCAAAAATGTGGAAAAAAGTGAATCGAACGATTAGGGACCAAGCCAACAGGAACAAGACAAAAGGAAGAAAAGGCATGGGGGACTTTATTTCTCCGTGGATTTGAATACCCCAAGTAGGTGAATTTGGTCAGGGGGATTTGATCGTTTGAAGGAACATGACCAATTTGGGCTTGGAAAATGGGGCACGCAAAACAAGAAAGGAGCAAAGTAGCTTGTCGGGAGTGAAAAAAAAAGGGGGGGTCCCTGCCTATGGCGGGGCGTGTGTGCAAAACATGCACAACAAAGGTCTCTAGGGAGAAGAGCATGTTCATCAAATCGGGCATGGCCAAAGCTAATGATTGAGTGAAATGGTATTTTCTTCGAAAAGTGCTCCTTGCATTGGGCTTGGAGAGGGTTGGGTCAACTGGGTGATGAATTGTGTTATGTCTACTTCCTACTCAGTGTTGATAAATAGTGAGCCTTCTGCTCTCTTTGGAGCTTCATGAGGTCTCTAGTGAGGTGATCCCCTATCGCCCTATTTATTTATTATTATGGTTGAAGGATTGGGAAGAATCTTAAAAGCCAACCTAAGACAAGGACTTATTCATGGTTGGAGTTGGGGTGATGGATTATGTCCTCATTCTCATAGTTTATGGACGACATTGCTTTATTGAGAGTTTCCAAAATCATAGAAGTGATGAATTTCAAGTGTGATTTAGATATGTATCTTGTTGCTTTAGGTCAAAGGATTGAAATGAGAATAAATCCTCCATTTTTTATTTAATATCCCTCCTCTAATTTAATCTAGAATTGTGTGGATTCTCATATTTCAAATTGGTGTTCTTTCTTTTACGTACTTGGGTATCCCTCTCTATAAGGCCCTTTCCAAGAGAGACCTAAAAAAATGTGTTGGACAAGTTCTAAATTTGTGTCAGTGATTAGACCTTTAAAGGTGGATATCTTCTATTGGGAGAGTAATTAAAATTTGTGATGCAAGTGCTTCCTATTTATAGGTGTATGGTGTAGGTTGCTCCTTTAAGTTTGATCAAGGAACTAGATGCTCTTTCTAGGAAATTCTTATGGGCTATAAGTTTATTCTCTTCCAAGTGGAGCCTAGTTAAGTGGGAGACTATTTGTAGACCAAACCAAAAGGGTTTCCTTGGTCTATTGCAAGATGTCCTTATTGGGTAGGATTTCATTGCCAATCTTTACTGGATATGATGCAATAATCAAGATCAAGTTTGGGCTAATATCCTTAAAAATATATGGGAGGGGTGACAAGAGAATATGTTCATAGGAACTCCTTGGTTGGTAAGGGTTCTATGATATGGGACACTCTTAAATAGGGGGCTAACTTAATCAAGAAAGGCTTGTTTTGGATTTTTAATAGGGGTTCCAAGGATCTCTTTTGGTTTAATTCATGGGATGGCCATCCCCATATCTTGACCATGTATCCTCATTTACAAAATATTTTCCTTAGCTTCTTGGAGGTTGGTTGGACTAGGGTTCAAGACTTCAATTTTTTTAGGAGTGTGAGGTAGGTGAAGGTGTTTAAATGGAAATATTCTCAAGCCTAACCTCTTCGGGACTCTAAGGAAGATTGAAAAGAGTTATCCCAAGTTTTGGTAAGTATATCTTATAGTTCTTTATAGAGGAATGATATCCTAGCTTGGATTCTTGATCCTAGGGGGTGTACTTAGTGGTTGTTGAGTATCCAGAATTGGATAGGAGGATATATGGGGGGAAGAAGTCCCTTAGTGGAAATATGTGTGGAATAAGTTTGCTTGGCCTAAATGCAACTTCTTCCTTTGGTTAGTTTCCCATAACAGGTGTCTTACGTAGGACAATCTTCAAAAGAGGGCTTTTTAGCGACCGTCTATTTGTGTTCAATGTGGCAAAAGTGAGGAATCTTCCTCATATTTTTTATTTTAGTGTACCTTTTCTAGGTTCATATAGAACCTTTAGTGGGGGTTTGGAGAAACTCATGTGTTTATACTTCTTCTCTTGTTGATTTTTGGAGGTCTTTGGGGAGACTACTTGCTAATACCTTTAGTGTCCATTTGGCTTGGGATATTGGGCCATCCTATATTTTATAGAAAATTTGGTTGTCCAAGGGAATTGTAGGATCTTTTAGGGTGGTATGCTAGTGACTCATTAAATTTGGTAGATGATCCTTGGTATGGTTCAGGAGACTATCCAAGCTAAGTCTAAGGTGGAGTTTCCCTTAGAGGTTGGTGAGGTGGAAGTGATGCAAATCTTGGGCTTAGTTGGAGATGGTTCTAGGAATGCTTCTTCAAGGGGGAAGAAACTTATTAATAAGAAAATATAGAGGGAGGGTAGATGGAATCCACCTCCTATGGGGTTCCTAAAGATTAACATTGATGGTTCCTCTAGGGGAAATCTTAGCTTTACTAGGGTTGGAGGTGTTGGGAGGGATAGTTCAGGTTTTGCTCTTTTCTCCTTCTATATATTTTAGGGTCACCAAACTAATAATCTTATGGAGGCTCTAGCTATCCTTAGTTCTCTAGATAAGGCTTGTGCCCTAGGTTGGCATAAGGTCATATGTGAGTCGGCCTATCAAATCCTAGTTAATATATTGAATACATGAAATTTTGATGGGGTGATTTGGTGATTGGCTTTGGTGGTTCATCAGATTCACCAACTAAGCATTTATTTGGAGTTGGATGCCTTTGTTCATATCTCGAGAGAGTGGAACAATGTTGTAATTTGTTTTGGAAAATGGGCTTCAGAGTATAGGGTTAATTGGAATGTTGGTGCTTTCCCTTGGATTGTTTCCAAAGATTGAAGATGTTGATTTAGGAGGATATGCAGGAATTTTAAGGGGGTTGATTGGGTTCTAGTCGGTGGGTTCTCTAGTTTCTTTGGTTATAGTTGGAAAGGTGGTCCTAGTGGGCCCTTGTTGTTTGAATTGTGGCTTCCTTCTTGTACTATTGTTTTATTTGATTAAATAAAATTTTATCCCTTTTATCCAAAAAACAAATTAAAAATGATAATAGTAAAAAGAAAAACTTGAAAGACATTACTTGGATGACTAATAGACCTATATGTTATAGAAATACACACAATACCCACATGTATAGAGTAAGAATTCACACACGCACCACAAAAAACCTAATACCATACTTATCTATAGTAATATCAACATGTTATCCTACTCTTGGGTGAGTGGCCAACTTGTATAGAAGAATGATAGTGTCAAGGATCACATGTAATTTCTCAAAAACTCTTATAGAGAAATGAACTAAAGAATTCACTCTATTACTATTTAGTAAATAAATTCATATGAAATTAAAAATTGTATAAATATTTTATTGTGAACACTACTAAAATTTCCCCTCTTTCTTATTCAATAGGCTCATTATATGCATGCTTCCCAAAATTCTTTGAACTATTCATATAACCTAACATCATGCAAATGCACATTTTGTGTTTATATTCTACTAAGACTAATATTTTATGACTATAATAGAAATTTAAAATTAAATTGTTTTGTATTTAATGAATGCCAAAGAGAATGGATATTGATATTTATACACAGTTGGTTTCATCAACATTCCTTTTTCTATAGTTATGTATTGATTGAATTGGAGGTGGAGCTAGTTTGTCACAGTAGTGGAGGAAGAGACCTTTGTTCTTTATTTTTGATTGGTCCATGTCCTCTAGAGGTATTTGATATTCATGATTATATTCTATAATTCTAAATTTTATCTTTATTTGTTCTAAATTATATATGATTACCATCTAAAGAATGAATATTAAAATTACCCTCATTTATCAAAAAATGACATTTTTCAATCCTACATAACTTTTTCTATCACTAATAATTAAAAAATTAACAATCAACATAAAATAGGCTAATAAACATATTTTATATCTGTTTCAAATAATTAGTTATCTTATAAAAATCTTAAATTGACATAAAATATTATAGAAATTGAAAAAAATGAGTTATTTAGTAAAAATCAAAATGAAGAAACTCTAGTCTTATCATCCCCGAGCCTAATCTTGTAGGTCCTCCTAAAATTCTACTCCTTGGAGGTAAGATTATTCTTAACATTTCCTTTTATTTACCCCTTCTCAAATAGTGCTACAATCATTTTCCCATAAGTATGAATCCCATTTTTCCCTGCTTGGGTTAATATATCCTCAATGTCTTAATATTAGTTGACCATATTTCAAATTCCTTGCCATGCTATTATTGAGAAAAATTCATGGGTGCAACAAGTGTTAACAAAAGCGGATTCCTAGATATCATAGGAATCCATGATTCCCTATGTTCTTTGATAATCTCTACCATTGCATTTTCTCTTCTTAGTAATCATTGAAAATTTATAGAGGAAAGAATTTCCTTCTTTTCAAATACATTGGTAGAGTATTATATCTTTCCACATATGCTTGAAGGGGTGGAATTAATTTATGTTGAATTTCCTCTTACAAATCCAACGTTGGTACTTAATACTTTTAGGCTCAAGGTTTTGATGTCTCATTATTAACCCTACTAATTTATCTTGTTCATAATAATAATTTGTTTATTCTTTTCAATATTTTTTTTTAATAATATGAATGAATTGATTTTCCCTTTTCTATCAAATAAATTTATCATAAAATTTATAATGTCTCCTAAAAGAAGCTTATGAGTGAATAATTCACATAATAAATAATTTTGGTTAAATAAAGCATAAAAAAGTTGGTATGGATTTTTACATGAAATCCTCATCAATTTTCATCTCAAAAATTATTCCTTGAAGAACATGTTGTACATCCTAGATGGTTTTCTATAGACTAAAATGGTTTCCCCTATTTTATATTTTATAGGACTCTTAGTAGTTCATTTTCCAAGTGTTCATTCTTTATTTCTAAAATTTCTAGATGTGATTTTAGTCTAAAATATTTATATGCCATGCCTATCTCAAAAAGTTTCCTTTAACAATCTAAGTTTACAAAACTATAAAATATGTACTTTGAACCATTCTTTTTTTAAAAAAAATTTAGCTTGAACCTCTTTATCCACTTTGGTAGGGGTAGTTTAGAATGATAATGTGGAAATCATAGTGATTCTCTAGATTTGGTTGGTAAGCATTTTTTAGACAGTAGGAATCATAATCGGGTAGTTGTCCCTTATAAATTAGAGTGTACATGGTAAAAAGATTTCACATGACCGATATTGGCACAACACGCCCTCTGACACCATAGGGAAGATGGGGAGACTAGACCTCGTGACCTCTTTCCTACAAGATGCTTTAGCCAATCGAATTAGGCCCACTGCCCCTTGGTTGGTAAGGATTAATGGAACTCAAGAAAATCTTAAATTGACTCATTTTCTCATTTTTTCTTTGTAATTCACTTGGGCACTTCAAAAATTGTGTCTTCCTCTCAATTTCAGTCTGGATAGGTGCTCTGTATTGCATGCATATGCAAGCAATGTAAAAGCACGTTGTGTGATACTTTTGCTTAGAGGTACAACCTTTACTTGGCGGTGCTAGGAGTAGTGCAAGCACCACTTATCTATTGATACTATCTCATGGGAGACATTCTTAGAGTAGTTTTGAGCATGCCATTTGTCTAAGCACTTTAGGAAACATCGTATTGATGAGTTCCATGCCCTCCAATAGAGAGGACTGTTAGTAGCATAGTATGAGAGTCAGTTTCTTGAGCTACTATAGTATGTAGACTACCTCCAAGATGCCAAACTACTTGCCAACCAGTTTATTAGGGGACTGAATGCAGGAATAGTAGGACCCGTATATATGGCTAATCTAGAGAACCTTTGGGTTGTTGTGGAGAAATCCCTCATAGCGGAGGAGATTCAGGGGAAGTCTCAGGAGGCACAAGAGTGGTTTCAGAATCGTAACTAGAGTACTCAGTCACAAGGTTTTCAACAAATTCCCCTTCCTTTGAAGGGATGATTTAAAACTTCAACAAGACCATTTAGGTTGCCATAACAACAATGCAGTTAGAGGCCTAGGCCAGATCAGGGTTTTTAGGGTGGCCACTCTAGGCCATGGCAACCACAAGGTCTCCATAGAGATCAACGTCCCCAATTACAGGGTGCTACCCCAACACATTCACAACATTCTAGTTGGGGAGGACATAGTGGTTCTAGTAGGACTAGAGGATAATAGTTCACCAAGACACATTCACCCCAGGTTTATACTAGGGGTCCTTGTTATGTATGTGGAGTAGTGGGACACCTAGCTAGGGATTGTCCTTAGAGTCCCATAGTTAGAGGACAGTGCATAGCAGGCTTTGAGAAAATGGTATGAGATGTGGGAAAGTCCCATAGAGTATTTGTGACAACTAAGAACTACCAAGCCAAGCACTAGACCACGATCATTAAGACCCCAAGTATGATAAGTGATACTCATGTTACTATTTTGTTTGATTCTAAGGAATCTAATTATTTTATATCCCCTTCTGTAGTGGATCATAGTAGGCTAGTTGCATCTAGGTAGGATGATAGGTGGGAGGTAGAGCTAGCCTAAGGGGCCAAGTTGTTAGTAGATTTTGTAGTTTGTAATTTCCCACTTTGATTTAGAGGTTTGACTACGTTGGTTGGCTTACATGTCACACCATTAGGTTCCTATGGAGTATTTTTGGGAATGGATTGGATTGATGCACATCAAGATAAGGTAAACTATCACCAGAAGGAAGTTGAGTGTGTGGATGACCATGGTTCAGCAGTGGTGATTATAGGGGTACAAAGACCTATTTCCCTTCATACAATATTTGTTATGCAGTTGAAGCAGTGTCTATGAAAGGGATGTTAGTTGTTTTATATCACCCTCAAGGATATGGATGAGGAGATGAAAGAGATATCCTTGGATGATCACTCCATTCTTAGGGAGTTTTTTGATGTTTTTCCTTCTAATTTTCTTGGTATGCCACCTCATCATGAGATTGATTTTTCAAATAGATTTGGTGCCAGGGGCGGAGCCGATATAGAGTGTACCTTATAGGATGACTACACACAAGCTTAGTGATCTCAAGTTGTAGATAAAAGAGTTGCTAGAGAAAGGTCATATTAGTCCTAGTGTCTCACCTTGGGGCACTCATCTCATCTTCATTAAGAAGGAAAATCCATTCATCTATGTATAGACTATAGACAGCTAAACAAGGTGACGATCAAGAATTGTTACCCACTCCTGAGGATTAATGATATATTTGATCAAATGTAGGAAGCCAAAGTGTTCTCTAAGATTGACCTTAAGTCCACATACCATTAGTTATAGATTGTAGAAGCGGATATTCATAAGACCGCTTTCAAGACTAGGTATGGTCACTATGAGTTTACTGATGTACCATTCAGGCTGATGAATGCTCTTGTAGTATTCATGAGTTTCATGAAAAAAGTATTTTGTACCTTCTCAGATCAGTTCATGATTATTTTCTTGGATTACATCTTGATTTATTCATGTACTGAGGAGGAGCATGAGGTTCACTTGCGACAGGTTTTGTAGTCTTTGAGGGAGCATCAACTATATGGTAGCCTATCAAACTATACCTTCTTTCTTCCTGAGGTACACTATCTTGGTCATATTATATCTGGTGGTTGAATCTCTGTAGATCCATTAAATAATAGAGCTATTTTGGAGTGTCCAGTGCCTAAAATAGTGATAGAGGTCAAAAGCTTCATGGGTTTGATAGTCTATTATCGCTATTTTGTAGAGGGTTTCTCTAGGATTGCAAATTATCCTATCACTTCCCTTAAGCAGAAAGGGAAGAAGTTTGAGTGGATGAATTAGTGTGAGAGGGCCTTTCAGACCCTCAAGGAGCATCTCACTAGTGCCTCTATCTTATCAGTTCTAGATCCATCAACAAATTTCATGGTTTACATGGACACATTTATTGATGGCTTAGAAGTTGTACTTATGGATGAGGGTAGAATGATCATGTATGAGTCACAAAAACTCAAGACCCATGAGTTAAACTACCCCACACATGTCTTGGAATTAGGAGTGATGGTCCATACTCTAGTTCAATGGAGGAACTTTCTTTTGGTCCATCACTTCGAGTTGCACTTAGATCACTAGAGACTTCAATACATATTCACACAACTGAATCTAAACACTCATCAAAGGCATTGGATGGAGTTCTTATGCGAGTATTACTTTGATGTGAATTACATCAAAGGGAAGGAGAACATGGTTGCAGATTCATTGAGTAGGAGGTGTCTTGAGCTATCATCCATGACATTGAGTATTGATTTGAGGAGTCATATTTTATAGCACTTACTAGAGGATGAGTGGTATATGTTGGTTTAGTAGGAGATCCAATCACAGAGGGCCCTTAAGGGAAAGTTTTTAGGATATAATTTGGAGTCTGATGACTTACTGTGTCATATAGGGTGTATCTATGTACCTAGTGTGGGTGGACTTTGCACATTCATATTATTTGAGGCACATAGGGCACTGTATTCAACACATTCAGAGGTGAAGAAGATGCACGCCAATTTGAGATAGTTATATCTTTGGGAAAGGATACAACGAGACACTATATATTTTGTGACTTGATGCCCTAAGTATCAGAGAGTTAAGGCAAAGCACTAGCATCTAGCAGGACTCCTTTACTCGCATGATATTCTTGAGTGGAAATGGGATATCATCTCGATGGATATCATTATTGGTCTAACTTTTTCCTCACGTCACCATGATACCATCATGGTTACTGTTGACAAGTTGACCAAAGTAGCCCATTTTTTCACTCGTGCATATGGCTTACACAACTCTAGCATTAGCAAGGATCTTTCTAGATGACATTTTTAGATTGCAAGGAATCCCTCATATGTTTATATTAGATAGGGATTCACTCTTCACATCAACATTCTAAACATCACTACAACAAGCATTGGGCACTCAACTCAACTTGAGTTCAGCCTACCATCCTGAGAAAGATGGGTAGAAAGAGAGGGTGAATCATGTGCTAGAGGATATGCTAAGTATGTATGTAATGGATCACCAATCTGGCTGGGAGGAGTATTTGTATTTATTTGAGTTTGGATACAATAATGGGCATCATAGTTCCTTAGGCATGCCACCTTTTTAGGCATTGTATGGTAGAAAAAAAAGACTCATTTGAGTTGGGATCAAATAGAGGATAGAGTGGCTATTGGTCTAGAGATGGTATAGGATATAGAGAAGCACGTGGTCTTAATTAGGCAACATTTGTAGGAGGCACAAGATCCTCAAAAGAAGTATATTGATAATAAGAGGGTAGATCAAAGCTTCTCAGTTAGGGACTAAGTATTCCTAAGAGTATGACCTCATAAGAGTCCAATTTTTTATGGAAAGGGCTCTTAGCTCGTACCATTGCTTGTAGGTTCTTTTGGGATCTTAGAGAAAATAGGTCTCGTAGCTTATCATTTAGCCTTGCCACCTAGCCTATCGTGCATCCATGATGTATTTCATGTATTAGTTTTGTGGTGTTATGTGCACAATGCTTCTCATGTGTTGGATTGGGATGCTTTATAGGTGGATTTAGATGACTAGTTAACTTTGGAGCCCATCTGCATCTTGGCATGACGAACATTGGCCCTTCGAGGTCAAGAGTTGGACCAAGTTATGGTCTAGTGGGATCACTATTATGAGGTAGTAGCCACTTAGTAGGATGCCTCATGTTTGAGGGTCCTATATTCTCACCTCTTTGATGACTTTCAAGAGGAAGGTCGTTCCTAGGGGAGGAGGATGTGAGGCTTGTTGTTTGATACACCCTTTTAGAGATATTTTGATCCAAAATTTTTTGATACTATGTGTATTGGGCTAATTTGGATGATCATGGACATTGGATGTTATGCTTGTTTCTTGTTTATGATGCCTACAGTGATTATATGCATTTTATTCTTTCATTATTTGTTATGCTCATGTTGATTTGGTTATCATGGTAGGAATGGATAAGTGGTTATGATATATAATTGATAAGATGCTAAAATTGAATTAGGTGATTATTTGATTTTCTTATAACAATATCATGGCTAGACATGAATTGATAAGATGTGTTAATTGCTAGAGAAAGGATAGTTATAGATATTGAAGCTATTAATTTTAGGATTTGATTGTCTTAATCATATATAGATGGAATTGTTGATTTAATTATTGATTACCTTGCATAAGATATTTTGACATGTGGAATTGATTGTGGAGTTACATGCCCATGGCCAATGGGATTGGAGGCAACCAAGGGTACCTTGTTGTGATAGCCATGTAAAATTAGCTATGGTCCATTTGAAGGGACCGTAGTCTTAGTGTTGTATTTTATTTTTTAATTAAAAGATTTAATGTTTAATCTTGTGATTCATGTTTTAAAACCCAATTGGGATTTTGATGGGAGTTTTGGGACATTTTGATTTAATTTTATTATGTTTGAAATTTAATTTAATTTTGTGAGTTTAAATGGTTGAAAAAGTCTTAAAATTGGGTTAATTGACCCTTATTTAACCCCTAGGATGATTACTTATGGGTCAAGTCAACCCCAAATCTTTGAAATTTGTCAAGTTGTGACCCTTCTCAATCACCCATTAAGAAGAGTGATAGATTTTGGGAAAGGGTTGGAGTATTTGCTTCAAAATCTCATTTATGAGATATGAGAGCTCTTGTTGAGTGTGAAACACTCTTTAGTTCTTCACTTCCCAATGAGCTCTCACACATGTGTGAGCACTAATGGGGAGGTGTTTCCATAGGAGTGAAAGAGAAAGTGATACGTGTTACTCTCTTCTTCAAGGGATTTCAAACCTTGAATCCTATTTGAATTCTTTGAAAAGCCAAAGAAGGGGTTCTTTTATTGAGTTTTTCTTTCTTGAGAGTTGGCTTGGAGAAAGGGGAATTCAAATTATTTTCCATTTGGGCTTGGATTTGAGGTAGGCCTCATTCTAATTATGGGTATGTTTTCTCTCTTTTGTTTGAAAGTGTAAAAAGGATGTTTATGTTAAATTCTTTGTATGTTTTATGTGTTGCATTTACATGTGAATTGGGTTGGGGTTGTATGAGGATAAGCTCACCCAATTTGGGAAGAGAATATTTTGTAGGGGATGGGAATGAGTAGGAACCTCCATGGGGAAAACAATTTCATTCTTTGAGAAGGAGAGGCAAAAAGGGGTATGAGTACCCAAGTTAATATGGTGGTATGGATGTATGGAGTTGGATGGTATGGAGGATGTGTTGTATGTAAAGTATTGGAGAATTGGGTTATTGAGAAGGAGGAAAATGAAAATGATATGTCGGTTATGATTCTTGTGCATTAATTTCCCCATGTGGTAGTGTAGTCCACCTTTATCCCCATTTTTGGATTCTTATAGAATTCTTTTTATAAATGCGCAATCTTGGGTGGGAGTATCTTGTTTTGTGTGCTATTTTGAAATGGATTATTTATGCTACTATTGTGGGTACTCGTATACTTGGTTACCTCCTAGCTCAAGGTGGTTTGTGAGAAAACCTATTGTTGGGAGGTGAGCACACCCTATTGGCCATGAAAGAAAGTTATACCATGTGTTTACTTGCAGGTTTCATTGGAGTATTAGATTGGAAACAAAAATGTGTCACATTGCGAAAGAAAATAGAGTAATTGTGTTGTAATCTTCTTTGGGTGAAACTTTCCCATTTGTTGGATGTTGAAGCTTGGTAAGGCTGATTAAAATAATATATGACTATTATAATTCAATTGTATTATTACTGTAAAAATGGTGTGTTTTACGAGAACACCCCTTATATCATTGGGTTTGTAATGTGTATACTTGAGTTATTTGAAAGAGGAGAAAAGTAGGTAAATAGAGAAAGCATTGATGTGGGAAAAGATAAGAAGTGATGTAAAAATATGTATCGTATTGTTCTTCTTTTCTTCCTACAATAAAACAAAACCTTTGTTAAGGGAATTATGTTCTTATATTAAGCTATTTGTTAGAGGTAAACTAGAAAGAAAGTATATTTCACCTCCTACCTTTAGGTGAATTAGATTGCGTTGTAAAGACATTATATGTTCTAAGTCTTATAAGTAAATTGGTAAATGTATTGTGCTCTAATCTATAAGAGAAGTTCGTTTTGTGGATTATTTTCCTATATTTTCTTATGTAAAAAATGCATGTGGAAGGAATACTTTTACATTGCTAAGAGTAAACAAGGAGTCCTCCAGTGGATGGCTTCCTTCTCAGTGTGTCATATTGTGCATCTATAGTGTGTTATTTTCTATGTTTTTATAATTATTTTGAGAGAATATATAACACCTTGTGTATCTTGGATTGGAATGGTTGTGATGATTGTCTCCATGTGAAATCTTTATGTATATATTGTTATTCAAAAAGGGGATTTAGACTGATAGATTTGTTGTTTTAGAAATTAAGACTTGTAGATTCAAGTTTAGTTAACATTCCTTTGGCTCTTCCTTCATCGCCATCCCTTTTGGCATAGATCCATGCACTGCCATCCAAATTTAATGAACTTACTTCTCTGGCATTAGCCAGATTTGGAATAATCTTTAAACTTAGCTCCCATGCCTTTCTTTTTTCAGAATCATAATTCCAAGCCTTGCCCGAAGATTTTTGAAATCGTGCCTGGAGTAGTTGTTTAGTGCTCAATTGATACAAATTTTAATGCGGGATATAAAACCTTAATGATTCATAAAAATAATGTGAATTAGTTAAGGCAATAGACATTTTCCACATGTTGTCGATTCACTTACCTTCATTGGTCAACTGAAGTCAATGTAAGCTTCTCGCGAAGTGGTAGAGTTCTAGATCCCTAGTCATACTTTTTGGGGGTTGGGGATTACCTCTTGCTTGAAGAGCTTAGAAGGACTTAAAGAAACTAGTCTGAACACCTAAGTCTAAAGTTCCTTATAAACTATTGGGGTTCATCCCTTGACCTTACCCTTTACCATCTACCTTACTCCATCACAAACCATTAGAATAACTCCCAAAGCATTGAAGTATGAAACTTTGACCTTGCTTAAGTTGTTGGAGGTCAAGGTTTAGGGTTTCACCTTACCTCTTCCCTTGCTTTGTGTTAAGGCATAAGCCTTAACACCGAAGTCCGATTCTCAATGTTATTGGACTTAAAATTTTGTACCTTCTTATTTTGGTTAAGGCATTTGGTATGAGGCATTACCAAAGTTCGAAGTCTGACGTTATCGAACTTAACCTTTTGGTGCTTCTTCCTTTCATTAGGGAATTCAACAAAGGGTATTTTTGAAGCCCAAAGTTCAACATTTATGGACTTAACCTTCTTCTTTTTGTTAAAGCATTCGACAAAGGGTATTTCTGAAGCTTGAAGTTTAATGTTATCAAGCTTAACCTTTTTATTCTTCTTCCTTTCATTAGGGAATTTGACAAAGGGTATTGTTGAAGCCCAAAGTTTTATGTTTTTAAACTTAACCTTTTGTTTATTCTTCCTTTCGTTATGGAATTTGACAAAGGGTATCGTTGAAGCCAAAAGTTTGATGTTATCAAACTTAACCTTTTGGCGCTTCTTCCTTTTGTTAGGGCATTCAAAAAAAGGGTACAATCGAGGCCCAAAGTTTGACATTTTTGGACTGAATCTTTTGGTTCTACTTCCTTTCATTAGGGTATTTTGAAAAGGGTATTTCCGAAACCCGAAGTCTGAAATTTTTGGACTTAACCTTTTGGTTCTTCTTTTGATTAGGGAATTCGAAAAAGGGTATTGCCAAGGCCCGAAATCTGATGTTTGTGAACTTAACCATTTTGTTTTGCTTCCTTTGTTTAGGGCATTTAGCAAGGGGTATTTTCGATGCCTGATGTTTGACATTTTTGGACTTAACCATTTTGTTAGGGAATTCAGTAAGGGGTACTATCGATGCCCAATGTTTGATGTTTTCATAATTAACCATTTTGTTTTTCTTCCTTTCATTAGGGTATTTGGAAAGGGGTATTTTCGATGCACAATGTCCAATGTTTTCAAACTTAACCATTTTGTTTTGCTTCCTTTCGTTAGGACATTCGATAAGGGGCATTGTTGATGCTCGATGTCCGATGTTTTTAGACTTGACCATTTTTTTATTCTTCCTTTCGTTAAGGAATTCAACAAAGGGTATTGCCAATGTCTGATATACAACGTTTCAAACTCATCCATTTTGTTCTTCTTTTTGTTTGAGGCATTCAAATAAGGGTATTGTTGAAGCCCAAAGCCTGACGTTATCAGACTTAATCTTTGATCTTCTTCATTTTTTCATTGTGGCATTCGTCATAAGGTATTTCCAAAGCCTGAGGTCGGACACTATCAGACTTCAACCTTTCTATATTTTTCTTGTGGCATTCGGTATGAGGTATTGTCGAAGCCTAACATCCAACGCCTAGTTCAAACTTCACCTTTTAAATATTCTTTTATTTGAGGCATTAAGTATTGTACATTCTTATGTTATACACAATCATCATCACCCAAAAATGATTTGATTATATTACTTTTATAAACATGATATTCATTCAGAACCATAATCTAATTTCTCATAGATACAATCCTCATTAAATGTCTTATTTTTCATTATGTTGAGTATTAAGCTTTATTTAATCAAATTATAATATGCATTATTGAGTTTTATAAAATTGTTTGGGATTGACTCTATGCCCCTTATGTTATTATATCCTTAATGAGTATTCTAACCATTGGCTTCACCTAAGTGGGTGGAAGCCAACTATGAAACTTTCTAGGGGAAAAAGGACCCTAGAAAGGGTTGTGTACCTACTCACATAGTTTATAAAGTAATCCTGAAGCTTGAACTTCTGCAACCCTTCAAGGCTTTCACTAAAACTTTAATTGCATCAAACTATGATGCCCTAATGATATATATAACAATCATATTGCTAAAGCGTATATCTTTAATACTTTAGAGCTAGAATTTGTTACCCTTTTCAAAAAAAATTGTTAATTGTTAATTTTCCCTTAGTGCAAAATCTTGGGCATGACACATGCTCCTTGTCCCATTCACAAATATAATCCACTTCACTCACCCATGCACATAGTTAACTATTTCATGCAAATAGTTAACTCCCCTAACTCCCTTATGCACTTAGTTAACTACTTCATGCAAGTAGTTAACTCATAAATCAATCTTTTTATCTCCTCAATCAATTTGAGTTAAGAAATAATAATTATTTTAATTAAAAATTCAAATATTGTGCAACTCTTTAATTCTTTCCACGTCTCCTAGAATCAACTCCCCGATCTTAGATTAGACTTGAGATCCAAGATTGAAGATAAACCATCCATATAATTCTCCTAAAACTTTATAAATAAATAATCTCATTCATCATTTGATAATTGATATTTTACATATATATATTATGAATTTATCATCCAGGGAATACATTTATTATGCTAGGGAATTGAGCACCCACATTGCTAAAAGAGTACATCTTCACAATAAGTTTAATCTAAGGTTTGTATAAGTAGAATTGAGAGTTTTCATTATTTAATTTTGATTCTTATTTTTTATTATGCATTACCACTAAAATCTATGTCTTAATTCACATGAAGATATTCCATTTTGATCTATAGTCTATAACTTTATTATGGCTTCTAGTACTCCTATGTACAAAGATCCTAATCAAATAAATATTATCATAGGGATATAATTCCCTCCTTATTTCAGATCTTAGAAACCAAAACTATAATGCCAAATGAAAGGAAGTAACAACTCTAATAATCAACTAGAGAAGAGTAATGATAGAAACATATTTAAATTTGCAATAGAATGGACAATAAATATAATAAAAAGTAAAGAATAACATATGCACATTAATAACACTAGATTCATCTTGGGAAATAACTTCAAAAAAATAACAAAAACTACAAACAAAACTAGAACTATGATATATTTTTTTACAAGAGGATTATGATATACAAGAGATTTTGCTAGAATTGTGAATAACACAATATACACAATCAAACAATGACCAAATACACCTTCCATGCAAGAGATCTGTAAACAAATATTTTTTATTCAACAAGAAAAAGTTACAAAATGAAAAGATTCCATGAATCTCAAGAGAGATAATACAATGAGGGTTGAGTGCTTTTAAGAGAAAACTCTAAATGAGAAAGGGATTAGATCACAACAAGTGTCAACATCTCATACAATGAAATAGAATGATCTAATAATAGCTCAACTAATAAAAGAATTAAAGCACTCTTAAGTTTAGCTCAAGTGCATAAGAAAAAAATAGACTAATAATTAATTAAAGATTAATTAATTATTAGCTAATGCATGATTACTATAACAACCCCCTTTAAGATTAACTTAGGGAGTAGCTAAAAAC
This sequence comes from Sequoia sempervirens, assembly GCA_007258455.2. NCBI lineage: Eukaryota > Viridiplantae > Streptophyta > Pinopsida > Cupressales > Cupressaceae > Sequoia > Sequoia sempervirens. Next base: position 374,664,312 of record VDFB02058242.1, on the reverse strand, counting down.
CCTAAAAAGAGAATGAATGATGGGTCCTAAAAAATAAGGTTTGGTGAGGTACCCATGTAAAAATAATCTAATATCTCATAATCGGAGAAAAGGAGAAAACCTCGTGGGAGAAAACTCCTCTCCAAAAGAGAGAAAAATGAAATGAAGGACTAAGAAGCCTCCAAAATAGTGTGAAGGATTGAGAAGCCTCCAAAACAATGTCCCAAAAGAATAGGAACATGAATAAAATTAAGCACAAAGAAGTTGTAGAAAATATTCAAATGATGACTGCTATAGTGATAAAATAAAGAACCTCATCTAAAATAGATGATGATCATGATCAAGAAGACAAGAATTTTCATGAGCTCCCCCAATGAAACCACTCGAATCAGATGGAAAATAAAGGTAAAACATCTTGAAATCAAAGATACAAATGTCACATGTACCAATAATCGGAGAAAAGGAGAAAACCTCGTGGGAGAAAACTCCTCTCCAAAAGAGAGAAAAATGAAATGAAGGACTAAGAAGCCTCCAAAATAGTGTGAAGGATTGAGAAGCCTCCAAAACAATGTCCCAAAAGAATAGGAACATGAATAAAATTAAGCACAAAGAAGTTGTAGAAAATATTCAAATGATGACTGCTATAGTGATAAAATAAAGAACCTCATCTAAAATAGATGATGATCATGATCAAGAAGACAAGAATTTTCATGAGCTCCCCCAATGAAACCACTCGAATCAGATGGAAAATAAAGGTAAAACATCTTGAAATCAAAGATACAAATGTCACATGTACCAATAGTATGAAGAACCGATCAAGTGATAATAGGTCACCTCCAAAATAAGAATGTAAGAGTGTCCATATGGTAAATTCTCCATCTCACTGAAGTGTATGAGTAACTAGCTACTCCATCTGCCTAGTACATAGGAACAAATAATAGATACATAGTTCACTCCAACATGAAACCAAGGAAGCATTAGCACCAAAAATAGATACCACCCATAATGCTGACAAGGGAGAGCCAAGATAAGTACACTAAAATTGTGTTTCATCAAGAAGTGCATGTAGTGGAACCAAGACCATCTAAACATGTACAAAAGAGTACCTATAAATAAAAAGGGTGTGCAAACTAAGGAACACACACATGAGGTAAGAATCACCAGGATTCAATATTGTTGTGGAAGGAACACTCACTTGACAAAGGAGTGATGGAAAAATAAAAGGCCTACACTACCCCCCCAATGACACTTTATATCATAGTGTGAGTACAAAAGGTACAACAAGATGTGTAAAATACCTCAAAATTATACACCAGAATGGAAATTTATCTCAGTGTGTCTACAAAAGAGAAATCACTTACAAAACATGTCTACTGATAGGCCAAAATCGAGAGTAGATAATGAAAAATATTTAATATGAATAACTAAATTTAGTTTGGTCTAAGTGTCAATCTGAGGGCATAAACTTGTGAAAGATGTCATGGCTATATGCACAAGGGTTATAGGTAATAAGGTGAGTGTGGATGAAATGCAACTAAAAACATTAACTAAAACTGCAACAGGAACTCTATGATAAAAACTACTGCAATAGTTTGCTACATGAATTGTGCAGATTTCTGCCACTATATTTCAATAAAATTAAGCATTTAAAACTAAATTGAAAATGTGTAAGTGAAAGGAAATCAATTATCAACAATCACAAAACTATTTTTATCCCTGTTACTCACACATTTTAATAAATAAAACAAACCATACTATTTAAAATAAAACACACATCAAAACTTAAACTTAGATAATAAAAAAATGCCATATATTCATTGAGAATAAATATAATTCTATTAGATTGTTGTGTTATTCTCACATTGATACATTATTTTTGCTACATTATTTCTCATGCTACTACATTATATCTGCTACTATTCCTACGTTGTTGCTGCTAACCTTTGCCTCACACAACTTATCATTATTTTTGCACTATTCTCTATATATCATGCAAATCCCATTATTATTCCCTTTTCTCATGCCCAACTCTCCCTATATAATGAATAGGACATGAAACAAATTATGTTCCATTTTCTATTCTCATGCTCGTCCTTTCATTTCATGGTTTTAAACCACGAGTTTCATTGGATTGTTTATTTATTGATAATAAATCAACCTAAAATGGAGGAGTTTATTTAGCTCGTGGTTACAATAATAGAATATTATTTTTGGCATGAGGATATTCTCCTCCATAGAATTAAAATTGAAGATTAATTGGTTATAACTAGATAACCAAAATATTTTATGAGAAAATTATTACTTTAATGTTTATAGTTGGAATTAATTTTCGGGTAGGTGCACCCATGACAACATGAGGTTGGTGGTCTTCTCCTTCAATTAGCATGCTGCAAGATATATTTTCTCAATATAATGGAAGAAAATAAGAGTAAATACAATATAATATTTATTATTCACATATTTTATCTAAAAACTAAATTAAATATTATTTATATATATTTAATCATATGCAACATAAAAGTGGTAAAATGATATGATATGAAAATGGAATATGAGAATGGGTATGAAGGCATATGAAAAAGGCTAAAATATGCCATAAAATGGCATGTGAATGACTCATCATCTATAATGCTAGAAATACATATAAAAATACATACATTGCTAGAAATATATATAGGATATAATGCTAGAAATACATATAGAACAACAAAAAAAATCCATCCCATGCAAACAGAAGGTTTTCAAGAGCTAAAATATCCAAATAATTCACCAAAATGTGAAAACACAAAAAAATGAATAAAATGTACCTAGAGAAAATTTAGAAAAAGAGCGTGGATGTCTATGAAGAGCCCTGAGAGCTCATCCCAATGCTGCTAGAATTGTGAAAAATAGAGAAACAAGTCAAAATTTATGAGCTCATAAGTGAACATAGAACCTATAACTTTGAGAAAAAAATAGCACCGTTCGATAGTTCTCAGAACCATCTTTATAATGATATCTTGTTTGTCCAATTTCGATAGTTGAGCAAAAAGTTATGTTGATTTTCCAAATTTTGCTTATTTTACAAAAAAAGAAAAAAAAATAGCCCCTAGGGGTTGGGTATTGGTCGCACATGCAACCTTGGGAAACATTTTGTTAAAAAGATAATAAAAAATATTATGCAACAAGTACCTTGGTAACCACTCGCGGCTAGCACCCTCCTGCTGCCACTAGTGGCAAACTAACCATAGCAAGTAACAGGTAGCCGTAGTGGGTCTATAGTAGCTACTACTAGTGGGGTGTCATTCCATGGGTGGTACATCAGTTGTGGGTGGTGAAACGCCCAAATTTATTTTATTATTTTATTTTCATGCACAATACGACTTTACAAGGGTCATACGAGCCCTTATGTAAGAAAATTTTTGCCTTAGAAGCTCCCAACACTAAGAAAAAGGAAAAATTTATATCAAGATCTATTGAATCAACCTCTTGAATGTAATAGTGAGGTCCTTTTTGCACCAAAATGCACCTAAAATTTTTCCACCTCTAAAAATTGCAACCTTAGTTGAAGAAAACCCTCATAAATCAAGAAGGGGCTCTTTGAATCCACACTCTTATGCCATGTTAGAATTATGAACAATACAAGATGTAGGATCAAAAAATGAACAAAAACACCTTCCACACAAGAGATTTGTAAACAAATATTTTTTATTCCTCAACAAGAAAAAAGTTATAGAATGAAAAGCTTCCATGAATCTCAAGAGAGATACTATAATGAGGGTTGAGTTCTTATAAGAGCAAGCCCTAAATGAGAAAGGGATTAGATTATGACAAGTGTTGAAATCTCATAAAGTAAGATAAAATGATCTAATAATAACTCAACTAATAAAAGAATAAAAATAGTCATAAGTTTAGCTTAAGTGCATGAGAATAAATTAGCCTAATAATTAATTAAAGATTAATTAATTATTAACTAATGTATGATTACTCTAACATGCCCCCCTCTTCAGAGAAGTATTGTCCTCAATGCTAATCAAGTGTAGGTTCTTATGAATGAACTCCTCATCCTCCCATGTGGCATCTCCAACTAGTAAATTCTTCTATTAGATGAGATACTCAGTGTGTGTTCTAGTCCTTAGCTTCTTTATGTGTGTTTGACGAATGGAATCTTGTTCCAATATGATTCTTCCTTCTTCATTGAAATTTACTAATATTGTTTGAGTTGGGATATTATTCCTAATAACCTTCTTCAAATAAGAAACATGAAAAATTAGATGCATCTTTGTTGTTGGTGGCAATTCAAGCTTGTCAGCGACACTACCTATCTTTTTCATGAATTTGTATGGTCCATAATATTTCAAGGACAACTTGTTATTTTTTTTGCTTTAGTGACATTTTCTTGTAAGGTTTCAATCTCAAGAAGACCCAATCTCCAACTTCAAAACTTCTTTCACTACAGTGTTAGCCCACCTACTAGTTCATTCAATTTGGTACCAGTGTTCGTCAAAGGTTGTTGTGTAGTTTGCTTCTTGTTCTAAAGTGGTTGAGGTGGATGCTTTCGAAAGGTCATCCAAAGTTGGTGTTGATATGATTGTTGTGTCTTTTCCCTTTTTTGAATCTTTGTGGATGATTTTGTATTCGCCCATGAAGTCATGCTTAAAATCCAAGGAACCCCAATCGTCTTCCAATAATGTCATGTGATGTTCAATGTCGTCATTTTGTTCTATAGGTTCCACTTGTGTGGTTGGTGTTAATGTGTTCAAGGGGTTCTCTTTGGTTTTTTCAAGTTGTAAGGCACTATAAGGTTCAGGGTCAGTGTCAAGGGTGTATACTTTATTGTTGTAAATGTATTTCATTTTGCGATGAAGAGTGGAGGGCACACCGTTCATGGCATGGATCCATTGTCTGCCTAAGATAAGATTGCATGAAAGTTCATAAGGCATGACATGAATTGGTGTATTTAAGGTGACCACTCCAACCTTAAGAGGCATAATGATTACCCCGAGCGGTTTCTTGTTGACATTGTCAAATCCCTTAATAGATAGAGAATCAGGTCGAATGGTGGATCTATGAATGCCAAGCCTATCCAATAGACTCACACTACACACATTAAGGGCAACACCATCATCTGTAAGAGTTCTCTTTATGCCTTTTGTTTTGTATTGAGCAATGATCATGAAAGCTTCATTTTGTTTTTGCACATCCAAAGAGGGGAGCTCATGTTGATGGAAAGTAATGTTGAGATGCGTGCTATGGATTAAAGCTACCACATCATTTGGAGGAACAATAATTTGTTGTAAGGTTGTTTGAAGAATAGTGTTGTAATTTGGCAAGTTCTGAAGTAAATTCCAAAGAGAAATTTTTGTAGGAGTATTCTTTAATTGTTCAACAAGATCATACTCCTTTGTGTGTGGGATGTAACGAGGAGCACTAGGCGGATTGGGTAAAGGTAAAGGGATTGGAGTTGGTTGTGGAAATTGTAGATTATTGTGAGTGTTATATGTATGAGCAATGGTATTATAACTTGGTTGCTGCAATACATTATTATTAGGTGGGTAGAGGATGAGTTCAGGTTTGGTTGGAGTTTGTTGTTTGTGTGAAGGGGGATAGAGAATTATGAGATTCTTCGGTTGTCCCACGGGATATGTATGTGGTTCATTGATGGAGGGGGATCAAATGGACACTTGTGCATTGATGACCTTAGCGTTCTTGGTTTGATGTATCTCTAAGGAAGGGAAATTGAGAACCACTTGTTTATGGAAGGAAGGTACTTTACGATTGTTGTCATTGTCTAGTAGCAAGATATTCTCCCTAGAAGGAGAGATTTTAGAAGAACAACAAGCCACATGGTTTTGACAAGGCTAGGTTTTTCCAAAATGACTTCATCGCTAATAGGGGAATGATCAATGATGTCAATTGTCGTTAAAGTCTCATTCTCTTGTGCTATGTTTTCTACCTTACTAGGAGAGCCGGTAATATGTTCATGCAAGTTTGAAGTGTGTAAAGTAGATTCATCACAAGTGAGGGAGGCATCAAGATAAGGATCACTTTGGTTTTTAAATAGATCATCCCAAAGGGGAGAAGCATTAGGGAAGGGGGTGTCAAGATTCTCATGACTCTTAATAGGGATGTCTTCTAATACCAACCTATCCTCTTGACATCGAGGAGGGATATTAGGAGATGGAAAATTTGGGTGTCATGGTTATGGGGATTAGGTGAGGTGGTATTCAAGAATGTTTATATGTTTTCATCGTCTTGTTGTCTAACATCGTCCAAAGGGGAATAAGGAGATGGAGAGTCAAGACCCTCCAAGCTTGTAATTTCTTGCACCAATATACCTTCGTTCTAATAGGAGAGGTATCAGGAGAAGAACAAGTATGATTGGTTTGATTGGCTACACTACCATTCTCACCAATGGGTAATGTAAGGTTAAGGATGGTACCAATGATTTGATCATGTGTCTTAAAGTCCTCATTGTGATAATCAAAATTGAACTCATAAGAGGGAATGTTGTACTTATACAATCCACTATTAACGAAATCAAAGCCACACCTTTTGAAGGAAAACATGCTATGATGAAAAGGAAAGAAAGTACAATGCAATGACTTAAAAGGAAATGCAATTTTCAGTTTTGAAGTAAGCTAATTTTTTGTTTACACAATGCAACAATCTGAAAATGAAAGGTTATAAATGCAGAAGTGCAATTAAACAATGCATGAAATGAGCTAGTTCAAGTGAGATCTATTGAAATGCATGTTACAAAAATGCAACTAACTAATATATACAGGTTAAGACACCAAACATAAGCTTAAAAATAGAGTTCTAAGTTTTGTAAAATGCAGTTTCAGGGGTCAATAGGGACTGATTCACCTAGGGTGGCGAATGAGTCCCACTATGGACTTTTTTCAAAATTTTCATAATTTTTTGACTATTTTGATGCTTTCTGAGTGCTATGATGCAGACCTAAATGAAAAGTGAGGAAATTCAGAAAAGGTACATGAAATTATATGACAAAAATGCAACCTAAATGCACTTTTTATGAATGCAAAATTTGAAATCTAGCATGCAAATTAATCCATGCAAATCCTAATGCATGGTTAATACAAACCTAGATCTATGATGGACTCCAAAATCATATAAGAAAGTGTTTGAAAAATAGGTTCACCAAAATGAACCATAGATTTTGGGGACTAGGAATGTTGTCTCTTTTACTCAATTAGGGTCTTTCACCTAATGAATAGAGATAGATCCCACACCCAAAATCTAGGAGGTTCATTCAAATTAAGATGTGTGATGTTATTATGGATAAATGTAATGATCTAAGTGCAACTAATTGAAAAGATTAATTGATTAAACATGCAAAACCTAAGAGATATGATTTGTTTGAAACCACATTGTGTATTGCAAAAGTGAACTAGAAACTTAAACAAATGATAACGAAACCTGATGAGATTAATCAGAGTGCATTTGGAGGCAGATTGTTATTACTAGAGAGTTTTGGAATGTTTTAGGAACCACTATTAATGACCACTAGGACTAATTTTCCATGCATGGCCAATCAGTCTTGCTTCTAATGAAAAGTCCTAGAAACATGTTTCTAACTGCCAGAACCTATATTATGACAAAATCAATTTTAGGCCTATAGATGGGACTCGTTCACCATGGGTGGAAAATTAGTCCACCTATAGGGATTAGAAAAATCTGGAGTTGATTCCATGTAGCTAGATCTACATTTTTTCTTCTTACAGGTGTTCACTTCCGAAACTGTTGAATTCGGGTATGAAAGTGACTTTTTATTGATATTTTGCCTTGAATGAAGAAGATATGACTTGAATAACTTTGAAATGAAATCTTCAATGGTTTCCAACTTCCAAAGGACCTAAATATGAAAACACACAAGAAGAGAAGAATAAATGTTGAATGTTAGGGCATGGGGGTTTGCCTTGGTCAAACCCCTTTTAGGTAATTAAACCAAAATGATGAAATAATGAATGAAACATGCAATAATGGAATAGATTACCTTGCCATGATGATAGATCTTTAAAGTCTACAACATAACATGTAGAATCAAACCTTGAATTCCTTAGGAAGCTAAATTGATGACTTGCAATGTGAATGCCCTAACTTGCTTAACTTGAGATAAAAGATAGATGTTGGATGATGAAGAATAGATGAATGGATTAATAAGAGATGGAGGAGATGTATAATGAGGATGAAAACACTTATTTATACACACTTGTGCCTTAGTATCCTGTTAATACCTCATCACAAGCCGACATGAAGCAAACTTAAACTCAAATTTCAATTTTTCTTGCTCAAAGGTCAAAATTTGAGCCAAATGGAACTCACTCACCACACATGGTGAATGGGTCCCACCTGGATGGGACTGATTCTCCATGTGTGGTGAATGGGTCCCATAGGGGCTATTTCGACAGCTCAGATGCCAAGGAATAAGGAAATAAGGTCTAAAATGCAACCCTGTCGAGTATTTGATCAATTTGAACCTCAAGGTGCACAATATGGGTTAAGAGGGGCCTATTATTGATGATGTTAATGTTAAATGGGGCATGGGACACATAAATCAATGTGAAAGTGTGATTAAATACACTTTACAATACCGAAATGAGCTCCACACAGCCTAGAAAGGCACACAAACCAATGTGAATGTGCAAGACACATTACAACACTAGTTTAGTATTAAGTTTACATTAAGAACCTTCTAGATTGATGGAATAATGTTATTAAACACATTTTATAATGTTTAATTAGGGAGAAATAGGTTCATTAGGTCTAGAAAATCATGAAAGTCCTTTACAAGACTTTACAACACCTCACAAGACATCAATAAACACATTTTATTCAGTGTGCAAGGGAGTGTGCAAGGGTCCAAGACCTAGTGTGGATGCATAAAAATGCCTAACAACACTAGATTAAGACCTCATTAAGTCCATTTTATCATGACTTAATCCCATGTCAAGCAAAGGGTACTTTTTTCTACGACACATTACTGTATGAATAATAGCTAGCATTTCCTTCTTATAAATAGGCTTGAGTTGATTCTTACCCTTTAATTGATGACTCTCAAAAGCAATGAACTGAACCTCCTACATGATGAGAACCGTTCCAATACCATTTCTTGAAGCATCACATTCCATAATAAAATCCTTGGCAAAGTTTGGAGTGGCAAGAACTATAGTACACATAACCTACTTTGACCTCTCAAATGTTGCATTAGCAAACTCGTTCCAATGAAAAGAATCATTCTTTAATAAGGCTATGAGGGGTGTTTCTATTCGGCCATAATCCTTCACAATTATTATATAGTATCCAATAAATCCAAAGAAACACTTCAATTTCTTAATGATTTTAGGAACATGTCATTCCATGATAGCCTTAATTTTTTTTAGGATCCACCTTTACCCCTTCGTGTGAAACTATGTACATCCCAAATACTCCACCTCTTTGAGACCAAAAACACACTTGGATGGATTTTTAACATAGATTTGATGTACATGTTGCAAATGTTTCTCTCATTTCTTTCTATAAATCAATATATCATCAAAGAACACTAATACAAACTTCCTCAAAATTCTCTTAAAGATGGAGTTCATCAAACTTTGAAATGTATGTGTGCATTGGTAAGACCAAATGGCATCACCAAAAACTCATAATGATCCTCATGATTCCTAAATGTTGTCTTAGAAATATATTAGTCCTTACTTTGAATTTGGTGATAACATGATCTAAGATCTAACTTTGTAAAATGCATAGCTCCATTTAATTCATCTAACAAATCACCAATGACAAGAATAGGAAGCTTATCTTTAATGGTGTACATATTGAGCACTCTATAGTCTAGGAACATGTGTCAAGTTTCAACCTTCTTACACACCATCACCACAGGTGAGGAGTAAACACTTTGGTTATGCCTGATAATTATTGCTTCTAGCATCTTTTAAACAATCTTTTCAATCTTATAATATTGGGTGGTTGGATCCCTAAAACTAGTTGTATAAAATGATCATGGCCCCTTTAAGGAGGAAATCCTATGGGAATATCTCTGAAAAATCACTGAGTGATGATCAATAATTTCTTGTAAATGTAGATGGGTGGGGACACTCGATTGATAGGAAATTCCATCAACTCCTTTCTTAAGCAACTTCTACATTTGATGTGAGATTACTATTCGTGGGGACTTTTCCTTCAACCTTAGCTCTATTATCTTTCCTTTTGATTGAAATCTCATGAATAGTTCTTTGAAGTTCATCTCAATTGTTCCCAATATAGTAAGCTATTGTACTCCCAAAACAATATCCACTACGCCTATAGAGATAACATACATTGGGCAATCAAGGTGATAATCTCCCATGGATAATTTAATAATGTGGAATTTTCCAAATCAACTAACAATACCACCATCTGTAGTCAAGACTTGAAACTCTGGAGATGGATATATAAAATAATCTGAGTAGCCAACTTTTTGTTGATGAAATTATGAGTACTACTTGAGTCGATCAACACTATTACTTTCTGCTTATTTAAGAAACTCACCACCTTGAGAGTTTATGAGGTGTTAAAACTTGAGAAATGATTAGTTGCAAATCATGTGATTCCTCATATTACTTCTTATCACCCTCTAATTTTGATTCCTCCTCTTCTTCCTCACTCAAATATTCAATATAGAACAATTTATTTTTACTACATTTATATCCTAACTGTATTTGTTGTTACAACTGAAACACAACACTTTTACTCTCTTCTCCTCATTTTTTTGTGGAGTCATCCTAGTAGGTTGAGGTAATGAATGTGTAGGATGGATTCTCTATCTTATATTTACAATCCATTGTCACTTATTAGCCAAAAACTTCTCCTCAACTTGTCTTGTCATAAGTATCACTTGTGACAAGGATTGTGGTTGAAACAAACATACCTTATATTTGATGTGGTCATTTAAACCTCCTAGAAATAATTCCTTCAAATTTTATTTTGTCACGTTCTCCACTCTTAGACAAAGGTATTGAAATTATTGAGTATAGTCCTTAATTGTACTTGTTTTCTTTTAATTTAGTGAGTTGGTAGAAGTAGTTGTGCATAAAGTTATCTCCATAATGGGTAGCAAGTTCCTCTTGAAAAATTTACCTTGTGACCACATGACCCTTCTTTATCTTCTCATAACATAACCAATGATACCAAATAAATTAACATGGTTCCAAGTATGATGATGCCATAGCCACCTTCTGTTGACTAGGAATGTGATGAAAATCAAAGAACAACTCCATTTGGCAAAGATAATTGGTTGGATCCTTGTCATCAAACTTTCTCATATCCAAGTTGGGTGTGAATTGTTGAGGCATAGGATTATTAAAGGGATGATCCTTCTTGAGATCTACGTCAAGCCCAAAAAAGAATTAGCTTCAACATTACTAGGTGAATCTTCTCCTTTATACTTCATACCATGAGTAAGTGATTTTAATTCACTCATATCCTTTTGCATGTCCATTTTTATAGAAAAATTTCTTAAGTCATCTCCTTCTTTGATTAAATTTCACCTTTGACCTTATTGATTTCATCATTAGGGGTAATATTCTCAATTTCTATGTCGTCCTTATCTGAAAATTTTCCAAGTGTGAAGCATTATTTTTGCCTCTTGTTGTAGGCCTTGTTATGATGGCCAAAAATAATTTTACAATAGATCACATAAATAAATTCAAAATAATCTAAAAAATCTACTATAACTTACCAAGGCCGAGGTTTCACTTTCCTAGAAAAATCTCCCAAAAAATAGATATTTTATAGCCTTGAGAGCTAATTTGTTGGGAACCATAATTCTGCAATAAATCGCTTAATTCTAAAATTTAGACTGTAGGCTCCTTGCTTCTTTAAAACCCCACCAAAAATCAACCAAAAAACAAGAATAAATTTAGCAAGATTTTAAAGATATGCACTTTCCAAATAAATTGTACAAAAAACCTAATTCTTTAATAAATCACTCATTTCTACTTGAATATGCTCTTCAAAAACACTTTAAAAATTAGAAAAAAAAAATCACCTAAATTTGAGAGATATGCACTTCCTAAAATGATCTCCAAAATTGAGAAAATTTCTTTCCTTCATGATGACAAGATCATGGTCTAATACCAATTTTAATGAAACAATTTGCATAATAGAAGATATAACATGAATGATGCTACAAATACTTGTTAATGATTGAGAATAACAAGCCACTTGAGGGGAAACCTCCAAATATCTCCAATGAGAACAAAATTCACAATCTGATGATCAAATAAGACTCACTACCTCCTATATATACCCTACTTATGCTTAGGATATCACCTAGGTTGACTTAGATAACCCTATATAAGCCTTAGGACAACCTAATTTTAACTAAATAACAATGTAGTAATGATGATATGACTTAATTAAGAGTTAAGATAACAACAATCCGACTATTCATAACCCTATGTACTATAATATTAAGGGTATAGAATGATTCCATCTCCTAAATGAAGATCACCAATTGTGGACACACACACACTCAAATAAAACACCAAAAAATCTAGAGCATAAAGTAGAACCAATATCTTCAAACCAAGAAAATGCATCACCGAGCTTCCAATAAGGAATCAATCTAACACCACCAACAATGCATTTATAAGAGTAATCATGTGACGCCAAAGCTCTAAGCATACAAGGAACCTCCATGACACTATGATCACCACAAAATGTACTTGAATCAAACTTTCATTGAATATCACACATCTTGCACCTTAATCAAGAATTTTAGGTCCTACAATAGAACTATCTTGAGTAATACCATACTCTACTTCGTAATGACAACCAAACCAATGAGACGGGTGACCATATCAAGACAAGAAAATAAAATCTACATCCAAATTGAAATAAATGTGGGCATATACAACTCACATCTATGGTATCTATGTATGGAAGTTCTGAATTGGGGCAAAAGAATGATGAAAACAGTTAGATAAAAATATATTTAAATATTGAATGTTGATGAGGATGATAAATATAATAAAAGTGGAGATAGTAAACCTATAGAAATGATACTTGAAGGAGAATGTGATAATTTAGGAAATAATAATGAAGATATTAAATATAAGAGATATGAGGGAGTCAACCAATGTAGTGATGCAAAAGACAAAATCAAGGATGTTCAAGAAATGATAGTTGAATATAAGAGGGAATTCAATAAGATATGAAGAATCTAAAGCTAGAAAATAAAGTAAATTGCAATTTTAGTATTGCTAGGTGAATGAAATCATGGTTATCCTAATTGAAGTACTAATTTGTCTATTTCAAGTACAAATAAAACAAGCTAGTAGTTACAAGAAGATTTATGATCAACTAAGTAGTAACAATACATAACTCACATAAATCAGGATAGAAAGCCATTGCTTTAAAGAAACATGACATAATTGACCAAAAAGGCATAAAATTTCCTAGCTAATTAATGCCCTTTATTGATCTTTTATAGTCACTACTATCACAATTAGTTATAAATATAAATTACTTGTATTAATAAAATTTGAGACAATTATCTTTAATTTCATTAAAATTTGATTTAATTAGGTGGCATTTCAATAAAATAGGTATGATTGGGTCATATATCAATCAAATCAATTGAATTATGTTATAGTTTAATCAAATTGATTTGTTTGTGTTTTATATCAATAAAATTGAATCATATTATCATATTTTGATTAAATTGGTTGAATTATGTTACAATTTAATCAAATTGGTTTGTTTGTGTTGTATATCAATCAAATTGGATCATATTGTCATATTTTGATCAGATTGGTCTAATTAGGTCACATTTTAGTCAAATTTGATAAAATGAGGTTTCACTTGATTCAAATTGATATGATTGTTAGGTTACAAGTGACATTCGTGCCTTAGGCTGTGAAAAATGTTGAAATTCATGACTACCTAAAATTAAGGGCAATTTAGATATAACCCCAAAGATGTAGCCCTCGAAAGACTATGTTTCTTCCCTTTATTCGAGGGCATCTCCAGTTTCTTTCCACGAGCCATGCTCTTTCGTCTGAGAGCTATAGCCTCTTCATCAGTGTACATTTACATGCGTTCATCCATCTCCTCGTAAACATGTTCGTAAACCAGGCTTGGCAGACTGAGCTTTCAAATAGTTCTTAAATCTGCCATGTGATTTCCAGGGTCTAAAGTCCAGCTCAGGAAATGGATATGCAATAATATCCTGGACCTTAGCTTGCACTGCAAGAAACTCGTGAAATTCATGACTACCCAAAATTAAGGGTAATTCAGGGTAATAACCCCAAAGATTGAGCCCTCTTGTTATCTGGTGTACAAATCAACAACAAATTTTCATGATGGTTAACTTTATGGTACATAAAATGGAAGCTGAAGTTGGCTTAGACATAACTCCTTCAATATGAATCAGAGTAAAAGATTCCCATAGAGACCAACTGCTTATTATTTTTGATATCCTCTGTCAAGGATACATGAATTTGAGGCATTTTGGCCAACTGCATTGCGCTGTAGACCAATGGAAGAAAGTGATTACAAACCCATACAAAAGTTTCCCAAAAACTGCATGCACAGGTTGATCTGCTTCTGGAGGTCATCTGGGAAAGAATCCATTGTCAAATGGTGGCATGCTACATGGTGTGTCAATGGGATATGAACACATAGAAACTACCTCCTTCCTTACCTCCGCAAATTGTTTTTCCATGTTAAAAGAAATAATTTCTCCCAATTGGGAATTTCTTCATCAGTGACTATCATGTCCAGCAATGGGACCCATGCAACGTTGACATTTTCTGTGTTTGAAGCACCGCTAGATTTTAGCACTCGAAAAGGGCTCAAGGTTTGTAAAATGTCCTTCACGTTTGAGAGGAACTTGTAAGTTGTAACTATGGTTAAGATCTTGCTAAAGTAATAGGTTCACCAAGTACAGGAGTCATCGAGATAACAGAGTTTAAGTCTTATCTCCCAAGTCCAGACAACAAATTTGGTCATCACAATTATAATTCCAAACTGAATATATTAAAAGTAATTGGATGCCACTTTCTGTAAATATTCTCTTAAAGGCAGGAAAGCAAAATTAAGACTGCAAAACAACCGTTCTAAGATACTTATAGCCCTATCATGTTTTTCTCACCAATTTACCATAATTGGATTACTGGAAAAAGTCTATAGATTGGATTCAGGTTTAAGTTGTTATTTATTATTTCATGAATGTTAATAGTTCATTTATTCTTAAGTTCAATATCTATTATATATTTTACTACGGAATATTATTTGTAAAACAATTTTATGTTGTGTAATTGTCACTTTAAGGAAAATTCAGGCATACTCCAAGTAGGGGACATTACAGCATTTTAAAAAAATGAAATAGAATCAAGGTCAGAATTTTCTCATATTAAAGCAGTGAGAAAAGAGAGTATAAATGCTGCTGAAGATGACTAGGAAGAGATTGTATGTGCCCTTGAAGTAGATAGCATACTTGCAGAAAGTGAAGAGAAAGAACATGAAAGTCCACAAATAGGAGTTGTTTTGACCAAGCAGATGAAGCCATCCCGAGTGAGTGGGTTAGCTTTTCAATGAAATTACGAAGACTAAAATATGCCAACAGAGTTTTGTTTCAGTAAAAGCAGGGGAGTAATTTGATGTTGCAATAGAGATAGCGGCAAACGAGGACTTGGAGATTCTTCTAAGTTTTAGTAATGGAGGTCATGGGAAATTATGTGTAAGTCCTAAGGTATGATGAGACAATTGGCATGTAGGATGCAAAACAGGAGGCAGATGTTTATTGGAAATGGACAAATATAGGTGGGAAATTTACCTTAAGAGAATGGCGAAAGAGGAGGACAGTCAGAAATAGGTGTAGTAGGACAGCTAGTAGGTTGTTAAAACCAAAACAAAGAGTATATGACAAAGAAATCAGTTGGGAAGGTTGGAGACAACAGCAGTCACAAATGGAGTACTTTACATGATGGAAATGGAAAAGGAAGACTGTAGCCAGGGCAGTTGACCAAAAGTCTAGTTCTTATCACTTAGCCTATGTTTGTAAGCACTATGCTCAAAAAATTCCTACCAAGGTTGTATAATGTACTAGCATCCTTGGTTCTTTAGCCATCCCCATCATGAAAATAAATAATAATGTTTTCATTTCTAATCTTTTTGTCTAAGTTACCGGGTTCTTCTCTTTTGCCCCCCATACCCGTGTTGGTACAGTTCTGGTCCTGGTTCTTTGCTAGTTCTTCTCTGGGTTCTCCCGAGCACCCTGGGTTCCCTATGGGTCCTTCTATTAAGGACCTGCAAGGAACCTAAGGTGCCCCGGAGGTACCCTGGGTGAACCTGGGCCGAACCCAAGGGTTCCCCAAAAAAAAGAAGCAAAAAATTAAAAAAAAGGTAATTTTAAAAAAAAATTCTATAAACAAAAAAAATGCTTGCATTAAGTGACAAAATTGTGAAAATGGCATGCATCATGAAGGTTTGTGTCATTTGAAAGGTTTGTGAAAATGTCACACGTACATAATGAGGGGTGCTGCCCCTCAACCCTGTTAGTTTTGGGATCAGAAATGTAAGCAATCAGAAAATGCAACACATGAACAATAAACACAACAATTTTACCCTAGGAAAACCCTCCTACTCGAGGGAGAAAAACCTAGCAAATAATCTCTCATATATATCATATAAAAGTGCAGAATACTGCTTTACAACCAGACCCTTCTCAAGGGAAAATTGATATAATGAATTAATAGCACCTATCCTTTGATGCAAAGATAAATATGTTTCTTCTTGAAGTCGATCTGCTGCTCCTTCTTGAAAGAATGTGAAAATAAGAATGATTTGATTGATTGATTGAATGGTCTCCACCTTGTATATATACAAAACAAGGTGACTCTTCACTTAGGTCGGCCTCCTTTTTAAGAAATAATATAATTTGTGATTAAGGCCAACTTGCCTTAATTATTTATTATTTAAATTTTTACTTCGGAGAAAATATCTCCCTAAGCTACAAACACTAACACTCCCTCTTAGCTAGGGAGATATTTTTCAAAATATTTACATCATGGAATCTCTCAACATGACGCCCACAATGGCTACACCCATTTGTGAAAAGCTCAAAGGTTCATCACTGAGTCTCTCAACATGATGTCATGGAGTCTCTCAACATGATGTCCACCATGGCTACTCCCATGTGTGGAAAGAAACACACGTACAAGTGCCCATCACGAAGTCTCTCAATGTGATGTCGTCATGGAGTCTCTCAACATGACGTCCACCATGGCTACTCCCATATGTGGAAAAACACAAGTACAAAGGGTCCATCATGGAGTCTTTCAACGTGATGTCGTCATGGAGTCTCTCAACATGACGTCTCATCTCAGTCTCAGAAATGAAAAAGGGCTCGCACCTCATATTTCTTCGTCTCAAAGAAATATACACTACAAGGGCTTTCACCTCATATTTTTCCATCTCAAAGAAATATACACTACAAGAGCTTTCACCTCATACTTTTTGGTAACCCTCTCTAGGCAGATTCTTGAGATATTTAAAAATTTCTGCCTTGGGTTATTTCGTGTGCACTTTCAAAATTTTGGTTTTGATTTTTAAATGATGTATTGCCAGGAAATTGATGAAACACTTATAATTGCAAGCATACACATGCAATGGAAGTCATATAGGCAGTAAATGCTGAAAGGAATTTTAATCTGATTTAATAAGCTCACTAATACAATGCCTTTAGATGTTCAAATCAGACTAAATAATATTCTTAACAACAGTCATAAACTTTCAACATAGGTTTATCTTTGCTTTTCAATCACATTACATTCATACCCGGAGTTCAATTTGCAAAGTATAGGTCTGAGAACTTTATATCAGCAATTCTGGAGTTGAGTTACAGCAGCGGCAAATAAATGGTCTCTTAATTCCCACGTGACAGATATCAATGTTGTTAACAGCAATAAAAATAGTCTTCAATGAATGCTCCTTCAATATTATGAAAACTGCTCACAAACCCTTGAGTTCCTTTGCTGATAATTACTATTAATCGCTGCAATATAATTCTGGAAATGATCTTTCACCAACAGCCTTCAAACTCTTGGAAAATCCCTTTAATTATTGCACAATAATGCTTGAAATCTATCAATTAATGGCTGCCAATGATGAGCTACAGGTCTGCAATAGATGAATCTTCAAATATGCTCAAACTCTTGATGAATTCTTCAATCTTTAAGCACAATTAGAACTTTTGGATGAAGCTCTCCTCTAGCAATAATTCGGCTGGTATCTCACAACCTCAAAATTGCTCAACCAATGAGGGTTTTCAACCACAAAAGTTCTCCAATGGTTGAAACCCTAGCTAGCTTCTCCACCACCAAGTCTTCAATTCAAATAACAATTCCTCGATGCAAAAGAATGACCTCTTAAGTTCCTTTTATTCTTTTCTTATGAGAGCTCAATCATTTTCCTTGCCAATGTGGGATAAAATATATATTTCCCACTTTAATTTTTCACTTAAAACACTTTATAAAATTAAAGTGACTTTATTATTATAAAGTTACATTACAACTTTATAATAACATTGAAATGTTTTAATTATTCTTTAGTCACTTTAAAAATTAATAACTCTTAGAATAATTGTTCGTTTTATGAGCCGTCTAAACCAAGGAGTTAACCACTGCATCCATTGCGCCTCCAACAGCCTTACTAAAAATAGTAAGGGTCCCTCTCTATCAACCATTGATTTAAATAGTAAATCCCTCATTATTTGATCAAACCAATGGTGTAAAGGATTGGCGCTGCAAATGAAGCCTGTTCAGGTGCCCATGCTATAGATAGAAACCCTGACTATCCTGAAATAGTCACTTACTATCAATAGTAAGTGTGCCAAATTAAGTCCAACGAAGGCTAGACCTGAACTCTCACTAATCACTGGAGGCGAAGCCACACCAAATATTGCCAAATAAGACCCCCTAACCATCTGCTCTAGCCTACGAGGGTTAGGAATAGGCTAAATCATCCACAGTCATGGTCACACTAAGAAGGGGACATTACATATTTTTCCGTCACAGATAAATATACACTAACAAGGGATTTCACTTCATACTTCTCCGTCACAGAGAAATATACACTAACAAGGGCTTTCACCTCATACTTCTATGTCACAGAGAAATATACATTAACAGATCTTCATGATGATGTGACTCCCTTTGAAGCTCCAAGTTCTTGCATCAACCTCTTGACCTCCTCATCCAAGGTTGCCTCTGTTGGTTTGTTAGACTCCCTCTGAAAGTTAATTCCTCCTCTTCGAAGAAACTAATCGCAATGACAACTTGAATAGGTTCTTCCTCTTTGAGAGATGTCTCCAGTTATGTGCCACTAACTCAATCCCATGGCAACAAGTTGTGTCTCCATTCTTCAGCCTGTGTGACTTCCTCACAGGATGCATCAAGCTCTTCCTCCCTTGAATGCAATCTTTCATCATCCTTATGCTCCTCGGTCCGTCCTGAAAGCATTTTAGAGAGTTTAATAATAGTTCATAGAACTAAACTATCCCAAAGAGAAATACCAATGCTAGAAGCATACATGATTCACTATTTCAATGTTATTGCATGAATTAATGCCTACATAAAAAAAATAAAAATTCATGAACATTATTCAAACATGAAATACTTATCTCTTTATTGTTGGTACACCATTGAGTTAGCCCTGTAGTTGTGTCTCATCTTTGCCACCTTCAGTGTTGCCATCCTTGATTTCGCATCCATCATAGGAACCACAACTTGGAGTTTGCAGTGACCCATAGAACATCTCCAAACACAGGTGGCAAATATCTCCAAACACAGATAATAACCACAACCCTAGTACTTCCCAGGTCTCAGATTTGAATAAATAATGCATCAAATTAAATGATGAAATATTTAGACATCAATTCAAAAACATAATCAATTTCCAAACAGAGTTCCCAGTTGACTTAGATCATATGGTGAAATCACATTAACCAATACCGAATAGTCTTGGCAGAATACAGACCCGAACACCAGTGCATAGAACAAATCAAAATTGGAGAAATGATGACCCGATTATCAGCAAAGTGATTGCCCAATACATGAGAGCTTCGTAAATGACCTTCAACGGGCATACAGGGTCCTAACGTCACAATAAAGTTCTAGGTGCGCAACGTATCCAGAGTCACTTTGCGAATGCCACAATCCCGACAGTAGAAGACGCGACTGCAGGGAGTAGACGAGTGTCCAAGCTGAGAGTAAGGATCCACACGATGAGGGCCAATATTGATCTCCAACCGTCTTGCTCATTTTCTTTCACCACTTATAATTATTCTTTTTCTTCGATTGAAAACGTGGTTTGGAAGTAGAACTGTCGACGAACTCTAGAGGAATACTGACACATGATTTTGACATATTATCTCGGTCGTCAAAAGCATGTGCTCTTGACATCCGAGACTTGCAGGTGCTCTTGATTTTTCATGCCAACTACGATGTGTTCTGCGAGGCAGCATATTTTTTGGAGTATTCCAAAAGCCTCTCATAAATGAAAGTTCCATGGTTCAAACCTGAGACCTTCAAAGCCACTGATATAGTCTCTTAATTCATGCGATTTCACATGGGCTGAGTGTCT
This sequence comes from Sequoia sempervirens, assembly GCA_007258455.2. Classification (NCBI taxonomy): domain Eukaryota; kingdom Viridiplantae; phylum Streptophyta; class Pinopsida; order Cupressales; family Cupressaceae; genus Sequoia; species Sequoia sempervirens. Next base: position 374,643,705 of record VDFB02058242.1, on the reverse strand, counting down.
GAATATTATCCAATCAATGTGCAGCCAATTTGAAGACCAATGACTCCTAATGGTGTCTAGATCTGCTCTGTAGAAATTAAATTCTCTTTTCAAACTCAATCCATAGCTTTGCCTGGACTAAAACCCCTTCAGACTGCTTAACAATTCTGATTAGATCTTTTCTTAGACCCGCTTTGATACCATGTTAGTTTTAGGATAAAAAATGTAAGCAATCAGAAAATGCAACACATGAACAATAAACACAACACTTTTACCCTGGGAAAACCCTCCTACTCGAGGGAGAAAAACACAACAAATAATCTCTCATATATAGAATATAAAAGTGCAGAATACTGCTTTACAACCAGACCCTTCTCAAGGCGAATTGATACAATGAATTAATAGCACCTATCCTTTGATGCAAAGATAAATATGTTTCTTCTTGAAGTCGATCTGCTGCTACAAGATGGTTTGTTGCTCCTTGAAAGAATGTGAAAATAAGAACGACTTGATTGATTGATTGAATGGTCTCCACCTTGTATATATACAAAACAAGGCGACTCTTCACTTAGGTCGGCCTCCTTTTTAAGAAATAATATAATTTGTGATTAAACTTGCCTTAATTATTTATTATTTAAAGTTTTACTTAGGAGAAAATATCTCCCTAAGCTACAAACACTAACAAACCCCATTGGGTCTCCACTCCCAAACCCCCTCTAGTTATTAGGATCTCTTGTCACATAAGAAACATGATTACAATGAGGGGATGACGAGGAATTGGGATCTAACTCTTGAGTGTGTTGACTTAGACGTTATTGTTGCACAACTTGCTAAAAAATATCTTTATATGAGGCAACTTGTACAATACATGGCTAGTGGAAGTGGCATTGTAACTCATTGTGGTTCGAGTGAAATTGAACCAAATGTTAGAAAGCTTAGACTTTGATGTTTTTGATGAAGAACAATATGAAGATTATTAATTTTGACAAATCATTGAATTATGAATGTATGAGTATTTTCATTTTGCAAATTATGAGGTATTTAAATATTTATTTTTATTGGCAATTATGAATATCATTGTGTTATATTATATAATTTTAAATTTTGTACATACATGCATACACACATACATACATACATTCCTGTACCTGTACCCAAGGAAAAAAAAAATTGCCATACTGCCATACCTGTACCCATACCCATATCTGCACCCGTACCCGAACTGGTAACTTAGCTTTTTGTTTGTGTTACTCTGCTTGAAGTCTTGTTTTTTTGTCAAACAATTTGTTCACATGCATTTAAATTTTAAACTGATTTCCACAATTCCAGGGAGCATTCAGCCATTTTAGGGATCCAAGTAACTGCATTAATCCTCCTTAGGCATCTACTGTGGAAACTGGAAGACATGACAGTTAGAAGCCATATTTTAGGGGAAAGAAAGGGGCAAAAATTAACTGCAGCCCAGTTCCCCTAAAATTTTGGACATGATTGTAGCTTGCAGTTAAGTGAAATAGGATCTTTTGTTTTAGAGGGATTTTTCAATGGGAAAAGGATTTGATGCTCAGTTTTAAGAAAAAACCAGGCAGTTAAACAGAAGTTGACTATGGTTAATCTGCTCTCTTACTTAAATCTTAAAGAGGATTTGCGGATGGTGCTCCTGACTTTCAACTGCTGCAGCAAAACCCTAGCCACTTCCAACTCCGGTAAGGGAAATTCACAATGTCCTGCCATTGTGTGGTTTGTGGTTGATACGGCAGGCTACGGAAATTGTATCCCTGAGTCCTCCTTCACTACCATGGTCTATACTGGGGCATCAGTTTTCAATAATCCTTCCCTTCTGCATGACATTTTTTCCAGTAAGACATTCTCTTCAGGCAATTACAGGTCTGATCCAGGTCTCAAGGGTTCCCAGGTTCCAAGCTTGGGAAAACTCCAACCCCTATCCTGTGCCAAACATTCCCCAGTTTTGGATTTTGGCACTAAGGTAATAGAGGTAAACAGTTCTTTGCAGCTCATGGTCTAATCATCTTTGGCCAAGCCTTCCAGAGCCTAATCAATGGATATCTGATAACTGGCACCGTCTCATAACTGCTAGTCTGGAAATCTACCCTTGTGGTCAGGGGTTTCTTGTTGTAGCTTTCAACTTGATCAAAGGTCAAGAGTCAATTCTCTACAACCATTTCTGGATTTAGGGGCAACATTCCTTAATGTTAAAATTGTGGCATCCCAACTTCAATCCCTCCATAGAATCCTTCACTGTCATTCCAATCTGGGTTTGTCTTCATAATTGGCCACACCAGTTTTGGTTCAAGTCATGCCTTCACTCACATTTTGGTCGATTTTGATATATCAAAGGATCTCCCTACATACATTACTTTGAAAGTTACAGATCGCTCTTGGATTCAACTTTTGGACTATGAAGGGCTGCCTTTACATTTTCATAAATGTTATGACTCAGTCCAAGTTGCAGATTGCCCTAACAATAAAACATAAATCATCTGGTCATGTCTCATGGTGGAAAGATACTCCTTCCCACCATTTCTCTAGTTCTGTAACAAAAAATGCTCTGAGCTTCCCTTCAAACACTCATAAAGCAGAACTCAGCTTCTTCCTAGGTCAATTGTCCCAAGCAGCGTGAAGATGAAGAATGTCAGCCACATCTAGCCAGTGATGCTGCACAACCATTAATCAGTGAGGATGGGAATGAAAATGATTGTTAGATTATGTATAGAGGGGAAAGAGAGCTCCATTTATGAATGATTCAGATCAGCATCAAATGCTCCTCCACTACCATGTCAAAACTGGGAGGGACAATTCAGAGTTAATATAGTTTTTGGCACTTCTTGCCATCATGTTTTTAGGCTCTACTATTAGGCTTATCAATCATAGTCATGATTGCATCATGTGTTGTCCTTCTCTCAGCCCATTTTGGGTTTGAATATTTTGTAAAATCATTTATTTATTTTTTAAAAGGGAGAGGGCCCTTATCCCTCACTTGATCTATCAAAAAAAAAGCAAGAGTTGATTGCACAAGCCAATAGAAATATGAGGAGAGGATGCACTCTTCAAGCATGGATTAGTGGAGCAAATAAATACAACTGGAGATTCTAGCAACTACTTATGGTACACAATGATCATTGCTGTGGAGGATGATGAAGCATTTCTTAAAAGATTGTATTCAACCAATTCTTCATGTAGAGTTTTTGGAACACCATTTATACAGCTTTTATCTATGCTCCCTAGGGACAAGTCCCCTGCCCAAAATGACCCAATCCCCTATAGGGGACATTTTGAGGGCACAAGATAGGTAGGAAATGTCCCCAATCCAACCCCTTTTTTTTTCAAAAGTTTGGAAAAGTCCTCGAGATATCAAAAAAATTGTAGGGAATACTTCGGTGCATTAGGGGATAGCTAGCCATCCTCTAGTGTACCCAACTGTTTCAATGCTTGTTTGGTTTATGACATCCTCATCTAAGATTTACAAAAAATTATGAAAACGGTATGCACTATGAAGGTTTGTGTGGTTTTGAAGGTCTTCAGTTGGCCTTGGTGGTGGGGGCTCCACCTCTCAACCTTGCATTGTATCACAAGAAGGAACACACAAGGGGTGTTTCCCATCAACCCCACGAAGGGCATTGCCACCAAAACCCATGAGGTGTGCTACCCATCAACCACGCTAGGGACATTAACCTCAAACCCCCACCAAACTATTAAGTTTGCCCAAGTTGTAGACCAATGATTAGTTATGATCACAAAATCTACAAAATAAATATCCCTTGTTGCAAATCTTTGCATCTTTACAATCAAAATCATAGTCAAGGATTATAATTTATCTTGTTTCATACATTGGACAACTTGTTTAGTATACAAGAACTGCCATAGCCAAAGTTGGTATGTTCCGGTCATTATACTATTGAATAAGTCATAGTTGGAAAGAAATGCCACTTGCATAAAGCAAAAATGTATCAATCATGCCCCATCTATTACTCTATCCCAATTGAGGTCAAATTGGAATATAACCAATTATCTTTTTACTTAGTCATTCCTATTTGTTAATGGGTTTTACAACAAAACATGTAGTGTTGAAGGCTTCAAGAAAACTACAATAATAAATCCTTCACCTAACTATATACACCAGTCAAACATGTCTTTATTAACCAATATACATATAATTCCTATTCAATTACCCACGCTCACAAAGGTTCTATAATGTCTAATGAATTACTGATCAATGTTCTCATACGAATATTTTAAATTTTCCTTATATTTTAAAATTTTCCCTATTTTTGATAGCAGTCCCCTATCAAACCCCAAAAAATGGCCTTAAAACCCCATCCCAGAAACATGTCCCCTCATCCCCTATTGTCCCCATCTGAAAACTTGGGGGAGGACAGGTTTTTATCAATGGAAAGTATGAAAGTAAAGTAGAGAAACTGAGTAACCATCGACTTTACAAAAACACTAATTAAAAAGAAATAACTATTCCCGCAATTGTTGCCATAGCTGAAATATTGAAAAAAGACAAATGTTGGTGTTGGAACTCAATTCTGTTGTGCTCAAGAGTTAAGGCCGAATGGCTTGTTTTGGTGTGGTTTCTTATCCACGGGTGGATGCTAACTGGGTTTTGACAACCATTTTTTTCACCAACATGAGGTGAATGGCATCAATATTGTTTCAAAGAGCATTTCAACAGGGTTTTAGGCACCAAGTTAAACGACACAGTTTTCTTACTCGTCATTAAGGCAGTACCCAACTATCTTCCATGAATGTTGTGGCTCCCCCACCTGCCAAAAATTCAATGCTGCTGCTGTTGTTTGATTTGAGGTGCCTATTTTGGGCAGGAGTGCATTTGGGTCATGGATCTTCTTGGTGCTACAGTGTTGCAAGTTAAGGCTTGAAATCCTGCTATTGTTATAAAGAAGATTGTGGTCATTTCTAGAGGAGGTTGGTTGTCATGTGTTTTGCAGATGCCTATGTGGCTGCCAGACTTTCTAGGGCACAAACTTTGCCAATCCAGACAATTTTGAGTGAGATTTTGTATTCTTCAAGGACATACATGAATGTTTTACATGGCATGTGTCTATGAATGTCTCCATGGACGATTGTAGATCTTCAGGGGACTCTGCTCAATTAGAGTTTCTCTTACCAGACTTGCTGGTATGATTGTAACATGAAATTGGTAAATGTAACAACATTATAAATATTACAAGCTTTGTAATGACCTTTTGCATGTCTCAAATGGATTTATGCAGTTTATTTATGTATGATTAGATATGTTTTGTACAATGATGCCATTGTTTTGGTGCATATGAATGCATAGTTGTTGTCTCTGTCTTTTTGATTTGTTGTTCAATTTGTTATCTATGATTTAGTATCCAATGAATAGGCATTGGTCTGGGATAATGCACCAATCTCACATCATCAAACAAAACATAAATTAGTAGTTTAGGAGTAGGAGTACTTTTGTGCATTCATGACTTTGTAATATAACCAAAAATTTATCTTCAAGAGAGCTGCTAAATGACTATCTCTTGTGGGTTATGCTTGCACAGTCACATCAGCTATATAGGGGTTCTGAGATAGCTAGTTGCACTTGGTTCAGTGACAAACTTTGGGACCAAGTCAATAGGTTGGGTTTGGCTATCGATTGGTTTAGTTCATTTGTTTGTTGCAATACCTGTTAAGGTATACCCATGGAAGCACCTTCTTGAGTCTAAACTGAGCTCAAAGAGCAGGAGATGAAACCCACTCTCGTAGAGTTGGCCTTTAACCCTCCACAATCTCAAGATGAGCTGATTTCACTCACATGATAACCCTGGCCTTGTGAGATTTAGTTCTAGGAACTGGAGCAATGGTTTTGGGACACAACAGTTGATTGTAGAGAAAAGAATATTAATGTCAATTGATTTGAGGAGCTGATGGATGCTGCAGAGGAAAAGGTGTTTGTTGATGGAGGCAAAACCATTCAGAGTAAGAGCGGGCAGCATATTGCTGCTTCTATATTTTGTTAGATGATATATTAGACGTCAATAGAGTAGTTTTAGGACTTGGTTTCATAGAGGAGGTCAATATATGCATATGTTGGCAATGTAAAACAAAGGATTTTAGTGGAACTATGCAATCATAAAAAATCAATCATTGTAAATGGCTTGTGTTGGTGAAATGCCTTAGGCTATGGTACCATAGAGGAGACCTTCCTAAAATATTTTGGTGGTGCTGCTGAGAATTTTTAGGAGCATTTCATAAGTATGTAGTGGTGCTGCTGAAAATTTGTAGAAGCATTTCATAGGTAAGAAGTCCCATGGATTTATAATAATGAGCAAGCTTAAAACTTTAAGCTCAGAAATTTTAGGAAGTTGTTGATCTCATGATTTTTTTAGCAATAGCTAATGTTCAAAAATTTAGTTGAGCCTCCTCTTTTTGTCTGCTTGTAGGATATGAAGATTTCTTTGACCATGTCTTCTGTCCAAGTTGGGCTTGACAAGAAGGGCTGTGTGGAGCCACCTTCCTTTGTGCCTATCTATGTTCCTAACTACACGGTTGATGGGGCATCCAACAAACTAAAGAATTCCCTAGCTGGGATGTATGTTGGGGCCAAACTCAAAATTGATGATTTCAAAGCTTGGGCTCAAAGAACATGGAGGTTTGTAGCCAAATTGTTATGTCGGCCTTGCCTTCGGGTTTCATCTTGATTACTTTTTCAGCTCCAAGTGATTGCAACCAAATTCTCACAGGTGGGCCACAGTTCCTTGAATGTGTGGGGTTATGCCTCCGATGATGGTTTCTAGGTTTTGATTCAAGGATGGATTTCGTTAAATAGGTTTTGGTTTGGCTTAGACTTCCAGGTTTTGGTTCAAGGATGGATTTCATTAAATAAGGTTTTGTTTGGCTTAGACTTCCAAGTTTGCTTCCAGAATATTGGGATGAGAAGTGTTTGTAACTTTGTGGGCATTGCTAACTCGATTGGGCAATTCACTACTATCAATTCGATTACAAAATCAAGAAAGCGCCTATTATTTCAACAATTTTGTATCAATGTGGACATTGGTAAGAAGCTTCCCTCTACTTTGTCTTTCAAATTGGGGATAGGAGTGCAATAATGTATTTATAAAGATTCATTGATGGTGTGCTAAAATTGCTTCAAAATAGGTCATGCTGCTACGTGTTGTATGAATGATAAACAGAAATATAATAGTCTAGGAGAGAATGTCCAGTCTATGCTTCCTCAACCACAATATCATACTTTCGCAAAGCGTGGTGTGTGGGAGGTTCCCCTTTGCCAATTTCTGCTCATTATGATGGTGTCGGTTGCCTATCTTCAGATGACAAGCCTCAACCCAAAGCAATTGATAAGGTGAAGGTTCAAAAATTGTCAATCTTGGGCTGTCCTGGTTTGGAAAGCTTTTCAAGACTGAACAATTCCTTTCCTCTTGCCATATGACTCCTTTGGATTTGTGCTTGGCTTGCAACAGTGGGATTTCTGTCCAGTGGGATTCTTGCAAGGCTTTAGGAAGGGATGGTGTTTATGGTTTGAACTCATTGAGAAGTTTGACTACTTACCACCTTGACTTAGTTAATTTTTCTCATGTTCAAGCAGCTGCCCAGATTGGCTTTTGTTTTTGCTTTTTGGGTACTGCTTTATTGTCGTTTCTCTTGTTATTGTTTCATTGTTTTAACTTTTGACTGTGCTGTTTGGAGATTCTATCTCTATGTAAAAGGGTATGGGATCTTTAAAAAGCCTACCGTTGCCAATGATAAAATTAGTTGAATTTTTTTTAATACTTAATGCCAAAAATTGTAGATGCATGACATGTGTGAGAGAATTTTCTAAGTTGGTTGAGGAAATTAAGAACTATTTTTAAGAACACGATTGAATTTATCTTGTGCCAGATTTATTTTCATCTCATAGACCTCACATTCCAAAAAAAAAGATTTTGAAACCCCCTCCATAAGACCACATCCTTAAAAAAATGTTTATTCTTATACTCGTAGCTTGATGTATTTTTTATATTAGAAAATTTACTTACGCTGTAAGGATTAGTGGTCCTTAATTGGAACCCCTTCCTTGCCTGAATCAAATTCTTAGAAATAAGACAGGCCAAACAATTGATTCAAATCATATACGAATTTTATTAGCACATTTTTTTTCAAAATCGAGATAACCTCACTCAAATTTTCAGGCCACCAAGAATCTGCAAAGAGTTGTTTATACATGGCAGTCTGATTTTTTATATGCAAGGTGAAAAATATTATACATTGCACCTCTGGTGGTACAAAACAGTTATTATAAAAGGACTACTTACTTGTAATCCTCCTCTCCATATCATGATTACAAAGAGTGGTCCCAAGCGTTTAATCAATTGCTTATCCACCCTGATAATGGATCACAAAGAGTGCCACTGGACAAGAAAGAGTGGTCCAAAACGTGGATCAAATTCTAGTCTCTGGGCAAAGATGAAATGGGAAAGCATACAGAAAACACTAATATACATATGGAACTAGGGCTCTTCTGGACTTAGGATAATCCCGAGGAAATTTTTTAAGATACCAAGCATGATGAGCGAGGGCTCTAGGCCCCAGATTAGATGCAGTGTAAAGAAAGAAAGCAAGACCAGGCAATGAGCGTGTCAGGATTGCCCACCCCAACCATTCCACAATCTCCCCAAAATAATTAGGGCAACTCACATATTCATAGAGCCCTCCTCTGGGTATCTGGTAGCTCCCTTCCCCTTCCTTACTCTTCCTCAAAGATAACAAAACGGAGTCAGCCCAGATGTTGATATACATTCCAGCAATGAAGATGCCTAGTCCTAATATAAAGGCTGGGCTCCAGAGCCAGGCGGTGGTGTAGTTCCCGTAATGAGAAATCCAGCGTACTTGCAGGAAGGTGTTGTAGCAGTTGAAGAAGAAAGCAAGAGCTACGATGGTTACAGGAACGGGCTTTGCAGGGGTGGGGAGGCGGATTAGAGGGTAGATAAGGACCCTCTGGATGTAGTGCACGAGGAAAGGCGTGAGAAGCAGCAGAGATGTTAGATTGGCAGAGCGGCCGAGTGGGAAGAGGAGAGCGCTAAGCCAAAGGGTGGGGGACTCCATGAGGCACCACCCCACCCGTCCGCTCATGCTGGGGCCCCACCCGTTGCGGGAGTGGCGACCGTAGGGTGCTGTTATCATCGCTGTGGAAACCACGGTGAGCGCTGCCAGTGCAAACATGCCCTTCAAAGCTTTGTCGTATACCATCCTCTCAGCCTCCATCGTTACCATTACGGCTGCTGCACCACAATCACCCATCATAGCTTACACCACAGATGTTCATTTTAAGTCTGGAAAATATTTAGTTATGCTTCAGTACAAATCCATGGGGTCTAAAGATTACCTGGCGCGTTTCTTTCCCGCAGATCACGTCGTTACCTGTGAGGCCGGCTAGTATTTTGCAACTGCCTCTCTTCTTGTCAGGTGTGAGTGCGCAGAAGTGGTGTCGCAGCTCCTATAGTTGATCCTCTAGTGACAAAGTGGAACCAAAAATTAAAAAATGTATAAAAATATAATATATCTATTAATTATTTGAAAATGTTCAACAAAGACAAAATGGTTCTCACAATGTTTAATAAATACAAAATGCTTCTAGAAATTGTACATTTTTTTCACTATAAAATATGATATAATATATATCAATATATTAGCAATTGTATCTTTGTGTGTAATAGGTATGATAATGATGACTACATTGTTGACTATACTAGCATATACATCTTATATATATAATCTATATAATATATGCCAAGAGATATCATTTTTGAGGTGTATTTTTAAAAATTCGAAAAAGTAGAAAAGCAAAAAAAATACGCCTCAAAAATGATATCTCTCGGCGTATATTATATAGATTATATATATAAGGTGTATATGCTAGTTTCAACAGCAGCGCTCCAACAAACACATGACAATATTAATTAAGATTATAATGATATATTTAATATATTAAGATTATAATATTAGTAGATTAATAGTAATATGCTATTAAATTATTATAGTTATATTTTGATTATAAAGCATTTACATTTTAAAATCAAAGAATAACAACATAACAATATAACTATCGCACCATGCCACTATTGGCAAATATAGAGAATTTACATATTACAATAAAGGTTTATTTAATTTAATGAAGTCATTACGAACAATATACATAAGAATTGAACACATTGTTTTGAAGAATAAAATGGTAAATGCGTGATTAATTTAACAATATTTGTCAAATCAATTGATCTCTAAGGCTTTTAGCCTTTCTTGTTCTGCTTTCCTCTTTGCCAGTTGCTTTCCTTTCCTCATTTTTTCATATCTATCATATGTGAAGGGTGGCATAATTCGTTGTCCTTTGAAAGACTTTACATGCAAAAGTGCTACAAATGTCAATCTAGGTCTTTCAGTGAGTCCTATATCAATTGTAGCTTTTTGGAGTGTCAATCCTTGCGACTTGTGTATTGTCAGAGCCCAAGATAATCGTAATGGTATTTGTTTTGTGCTTCCCCTTTGAATTGGTGCAATTGGTACTGTATGCAAGTGGTGATCATCGAACGGTATTCCAGAGTAGCTGTCAAACTCAACAAGTACATATGATGGTGGTTGCGGTGGTCTAGTGCTAGGTGAATATACAATATTTCGTATATATCCAAGTGCTCCATTTACAAGGCCTGCTTCTATCCATAAGTTTGATGTTAACATTACTCTTGCATTATTACTGAGTAACAATTCCATGTCGATTTCATCGTTCCCACCTCCTTCAATGGCACTTAGGCTTCCGACTTTTATGGCAACGCTTCGTGCAACAGGATTTGACAATGTATATAATTTTCTTCTATTATGGTTGTGTACATTTTCATTTGTTGAGAACAAATGAACACTGCTTTCAAATTCTTCATTCTCTGATGCATTGATTCTTGCATTTGTTCTTGGCATAAGCAACATCCAATCATCAATTGTGGGATTTGCATCCTTAATGTTTGTCAGAATTTGACGAAATCTTTGTTATTCTTCGTTTATGTCCATCTTGTTGAAAAACATGACTTAATGTAATGACCATTTTGAATTCTTCCCATAGTAGCTTTGCTTTCCTTTTGCTTTCATATGGAGCCTTGTCGTTTACTGGAGGTAATTGTGCCAAGTCTCCAACTAAAATCATCGATATGCCTGAATGTAAAAATTTTAATCAGTCAATAAAAGAATTCAATAAAAAATATTCTGATGTAAAGTTATCAAAGTTAGCAATTTCAATCTAGATCTCACCTCCAAAACTTTGGTTACCATTTTGTGGGAATGCTTGTCAAAGCCTGGAATCTATGTTTTCAAGCAACCTCTCTCCAAGGAAACTCATTTCATCTATCAATATGTATCTGACATGTGATATTTCTTCTTGGAAAGTTGCAAGTCTTGTCCCTTCTAGTTCATTGAAATCTCTTATTAGAATTCTTAGCTTTGAATGAATGGTTTAAGCACCAATGTTGAATGCTGCAACTCCAGTAGGCGCGAGTAGAAGTAGAGGAGATTGTTGGGGAGAAGACAAATTTTCAAGTGCTTGAGTAATGGCACCAATCGCATAAGACTTACCTGATCCTACAGTGCCTTGAATTATCATGTAGAGGGGTATTTTGTTTTCATTTGATTAGTAATGTGACGTGATAATGAAGACCGCTTTTGTTGTTGTTCATTGAGATTTGTGTAGTCAACACATTGTGGAATATCATCATGAATGAGGCAACCATGAACTTTCATATAGTTGATGAAATTTGTTGCCTCATTTGTATAATCCTGACCCTTGAATCCATGACACCAATCTGTATGTCTATCTATATCTCTTTTTCCCAACATATCTATCTCTGAAACTTACAATATTTGGCCATGATGAAGTCGAGATATAATTTCCCATTCATGTTATGTTGTGGGTCGTTCACCACTATCATTTGTTTCTAAATCAAAGTCACTAAGGATGCCATTATCTTTAGGAGGTGATGTTCGTTGTAGATGCCATGGATGATAGTTGAAGTTGTCCCACTTTTCCACTATCGAGTCATTGTCATGACCAATATCCCTTTGAATGTCTCGAAATGGTTTGTAAAGTATCAACTCAGAAAAGCAAAAATCTATCCATTTTTCTGAGTCACGTGCTGGGATTGAATAAAACCTAGGAAACACTCTTACCACATCAACATTTTCTCTTATATTCCATTTGTTTTCTCCTTTTCTTTTTTGATTATATATCCATGATTTTTCCACGTCAATAAGTGATACAGCTTCCATATTGAAAGGCCTATTCTTGTATGCGTCAATAAATGTTATGGTTTTCTCTTCATTGATATCTTCATTATATAAAACCACACGTTTGAAGACTTCATTTGAGACATTTAAGTTGACAAACCTTCTACTGCTCTCTGCTAGCGGAAGTTCCAAGAGCATGTGGCTTGTTTCTTGTGCTCCAATATCCCTTTCAATTATTGTTTCGGTGAGAAGCCTCTTATAAGCTCTTGCAACTAGTTCTTCAGGGATCTCAATGTTTGCTAGACACATCAACATTTGGTGGTATGTTTCAGAGCTCTTTTATGCTTTGGTTGCATACTTTGCAATGTATTTAACTATAACATGTTTGGATAGAACAGGTTGCCAATCAGTATTTGCTCTCCATAACTGGAGTATGTATCGATTATGGCTATTCAACCTATCATCATTTCTTAATGGTGCAAATATTTTTTCACCACTTTGTATATCATCATATAATTTTGAATGCTCTGTGTTTAATGGCCATGGAGCGTTGTACCTTTAAAAGAAATAAAAAAATAATATATTTTAAATTTAGTACTTAACTACAATAGTAAATTATGTACAACAATTCTCTAAAAAATATATAACAATATATTTACCTACAGATAAGTGTTCTTGCCCTTTTCCTTAGACATGCACCCTTTTTACACATCGTGTGTCTTTCAATAATGTTAAGTATCTCTTCATAATCAATTGATAAATCTATGTCTATGAGTTGCCTAGTGTTCCTTAGGCATGGATGTTGAGAAAAAATATGGAATGCCTACATTTTATAACACAATGTGTAATTTGATCACTATTTTTAAAAATAATTATATATACATCTGATCAAGCCTATAATTTTAAATTATTCTAAACATACCTATATGTTTCGTTGATGCATATCTTGTCTAGAATTCCATGCATGAACTATATATTGTAAATAAGTTTCAACATTCTTTCGTTGATCTCCATTTTCCTAATCAATTTTGTCCATATCTGGTGCTCCCTTGATCCATATGAACCCACGAATATGTGGTGAACCTCTATGTTGCCACTTGTATCTACACCAGTAATCTGTAACATTCATGCCTTTTTTGACAAGTATCTCCTTTCTGAAGTATGTGTGGCGTAAATGCATGTATTGTGCTACAATGTGATAGTAGTCAATCACATTTTGTTTTTGTCATGCTTGTGCTTCACGTGGATTAGTAGGTGGTGTTCCAGGCATTAATGCATGTAAATCAACCAATACAAATCAGTTGCACTCAAAGTAAAAAAAATTGTAGGTGTGCCTATCTGATGAAGCATGTCTGTCAACTCTGCCCGACATTTGGCCCAATATGATCTAGTACCTCTCAAGCTGGTTCCAAATCACATCAATTTGTCTGCCAAATGGAAGTTTGGTAAGTTCTCTATGTGTTCACAAAGATCGTTTATTGTTATTTCCATGTTTTGTAGACTTCTTTTCACAAACATTGCTGACGAACTTTGGGCACGATGTCTCATAATCATATTCATCATGAAATATTTGAATCTTGGATGCTTACCAAAGCAATTATCTCTATAATGAAGTAAATGCTTCATGAACTCATGTAGGTGTACTCTCCTGAGTCAAGGTTCCAACCAATCAGATTTTCCATCAGGGAACAATGTTGGAAATGCCATATCTAGCAAACCTATTGTTACATACTCATTTATTGGTGAGCCACCAATAGTAGGCCAATCAATTAATTAGTATATCTATCTTTGAAACTTGCAATATTTGGCCACAATGAAGTCGAGATATAATTCCCCATTCATGTTTTGTTGTGGGTCGTTCACTATTATCTTTTGTTTCTGAATCAGAGTCACTAAGGATTTCATTATCTTTAGGAGGTGATGTTTGTTGTAGATGCCATGGATGATAGTTGAAGTTGTCCCACTTTTCCACTATTGAGTCATTGTCATGGCCAATATCCCTTTGAATGTCTCGAAATATCTCTATATTTTCCAATAGTGGCATGGTGCGATAGTTATATTGTTATGTTGTTATTCTTTAATTTTAAAATGTAAATGCTTTATATTATAATTAAATACATTATATATTTAAATATAGTACATTTTAAGATATATCTTAAACATTATATGTGAAAAAACTATTACTATGATAGTTATTATTTTAAAAAAAACCCTTGGTTGCGATGATCAGTTGTGCTTTCAAAACCTATAATTGCAAATTAAGAGAAGGAATTGTGCTCGAAAAAACTTTGCTTGGAATTGGAGCAATGGAGTACATGTATTTATATTAATTTCTTGTGAAATCAAAGATTTAAAAATTCACAGTTTTATTAAAAATAAAGTAGATTTTTTAATTGATTTTAGAAATAAAGCAGATTTTTTAATTGACAATTTTATTAAAAATAAAAGATAAGCTATATATGATTTAAATCTTTGATTTTTTATTTTTGATTTTTATTAAAAGATAATTTAATAATAATACTATATAATATTATATTAGTATTAATTTTTTTAAGAAATAACCATTTTTAAAATTTTCCTAAAATGTTGGCTTTTTTGTTACGCCTCTAGGCGTAACTCTTAGCATGCCGCATAGCACAACATGTGGATGATACGACCAGAGGGGAGATTAGACCAATAGAATATTTCAGCCAATCAAACTAGACCCTTTGCCCAATATTAAATAATGTATAATATTATATTATAAGAACATATTTATATTAAATATATTATATTTTAAAAGACAGTTTTTCGGGATCCAGTTTTTCGCCATTTTTTAAGGCGTTATTTTGGACGAGTAGGTTAACTGCCCTCCACTACGCACCATTTTTCGGCAGTTTTCATGGCAATTCAAACATTATTCTGTATCTTTTCATGGAATCAAATAAGACGGGGAGTGGAAACGAATATGGCGGGGAGCGTTCAATATTGGTATAATCATTAATTATTGTGTGGATAGCGAGAGGAGAAGGTCGTTCGTCCGCCCGTCACAGGCTTCGTAGATTTCTGCCACAAATTTCAAATTTACAAAATTTCGTTCATAGTAATTTCATTCCCGATTTACATTTTGTGGAATTTAATTCCTTTTTCGAAGTTCACGGGGTTTGATCCCATTTCATTGGAAATCAATCTAGATGGGAGGACGAGGAATAAAGAAAATACAACAGTCTGGGTTTTGGAGCATCTAGGTCACGGTTTTGTATCATAGCTTCCTTGTTTCCACACTTTATACCTCAAAGAAGGGGAGCTTTGGTTATCTGATATTTCAGAATTCAACCATGTAATTTTAGGAGTCAAACTCATTGATGCATGTCTCATGAGTAGTGGCTCACAAGAACCCATCTTCTAAGATAATGAATGGTTCTCTTACCACTCATTGCATCGAGGTGATGCTCACAGAGGTGAAGCACTGGGCCTTCCGAGAAGTCACCTCTTTGAGTAAACTTGCAATCCCATTTGCAAAACCTTCAACAAGTGTTGTGCATAGAGCCTCTTTAGCTCATCAATTGATAGGTAGGATAGTGCCTTTTAATACAACAATTTCCAACAATTTCTTGATTTGATTGCATGAGTGTTTTTTGCATCAACGTTTTAGGGCACAATCCATCATTAGGGTGAAAGAGCTCAAGGAGAAAAGTGGATGGATGCAGACCAAGAACAAGCTAAATAGAAAACAAGAAGGGAAGGAGGAAGGGAAGGCTACACAAGGACCAATGAGGACTTAAAAAAGAAGAAGCAGAAAAAATAATGAAATCAACTATAAGAAAAAAAAAAACAAGGAATAAAAAACAAAACACAAGAAGGAAAGAGCATGATAAAATGAATAACCAACTAAAATAAATAAATCTATTTTCAAGTTAGTAATAAAAAATGATTTAAAAAATAAGTTATAAAACAAGAGCAAAAATAAAACAAAGGAAATAAGAGATAAAAAGCAATAAATAAAAAAAGTTACCACTTAATTATAAAATAAAAATAAAATAAAAATAAGCTATGCCATATTAGATTCAAAGCAAAAATATACCTATATATAAACATAAACAACAACAAAAATTAGAGACATATATATTTGGTTTCTAGATTGTCTTTTCCCTTTTGTTGTATTTTTATAATATTGATGTTTTATTTATATGTTTGGGTATATTTGAGTGTATATATTTGTTTATATATGTTTGTGTAATTGTGGAGTCTTTATCCTTGTCTTGTTTGTTCTTGTTATTCTCTTTTCCTTTTTGTTGTTTATTTTATAAATTTTTGTGCTTCTTCTTTTTATATTCTTAGTATTTTAATGCTTAGTTTCTTCTTATTAATTATTTCATTTTTAATTTTATCCTTTAGCTCTTCCTTATTTTTAATTGGGTATGTTGGGTTTTTTTGCCTTTTCTTTATTGTAGGTTGGATTCCCCCCTTTTTTGTGGTTTGTTCTTCTATCATTTTTAGCCCCCCTTTCCCTTGCTTTGTATTCGTATTCTTTATTTATTTTTAGCTCTTTTGGGTGTCTTTAATTATTTGTTCTTATTTAGATCCACATATATACATGCAGTGATTCTTTTCATTTATGACTTTTTTGTCTTTTTATGTTCCTTGTGTTTTCTTTTTTCCTATCTTTTATTTAGCCCTTTTGGTTACTTTGTTTTGTATTATCTAATTCTTTACTTTGCTCCTTTTTGTTGGTTCTTTTTTATTCATTTTTTCTCTTCTTTTTGTCTTTAATTTTTGTTGTTTATGCTCTCTCTCTCTCTCTCTCTCTCTCACACACACACACACTATATATATATATATATATGCTTTGAATCTTATATGGCATAGCTTATTTTTATTTTATAATTAAGTGGTAACTTTTTTGATTTATTGTGTTGTATCTCTTATTTCCTTTGTTTTATTTTTGTTCTTGTTTTATAGCTTATTTTTTAAATCTTTTTTAATTAGTAATTTTCTAATAGATTTATTTATTTTAGTTGGTTATCCATTTTATAATGCTCTTTCATTATTTTTTCTGCTTTTTTGTCTTCTTTTTTAGCTCTTTATCTTATCTCTATTTAAAAAAAATAAAAATTATTGTCCTCATTGGTCCTTGTGTAGCCTTCCCTTCCTCCTTCCCATCTTGTTTTCTATTTAGCTTGTTCTTGGTTTGCATCCATTCACTTTTCTCCTTTAGCTCTTTCATCCTGATGATGGATCATGGAGTGTGATATGAAATGTTGATGCAAAAAACTCTCACACAATCTGATCCAAAATTATTGTATTAAACAATATAGATTGTGGAAATTTGATATCAAGGATAGTGCCTTATCCGATATTTGTCAACCATAAGGCCATTGTGTTGTAGTCTTGCATTGAGTTCATGCACATGAAGACACACTAATTTACCAATGTGTGCATGCTTGCCTTCATAGGGGGGGTTTCTAGTTTGTAGAACAGAAGGAAATGCCCTATTTAGTTTTAATGAAATCTTTGAAATGAATGCTTTGAACAACCACTTGTATATTTATTCTAAACCTAATTGAAGTAATTCTTTATTTATCATTATTTTCTTAAGGGTAAGGTTCCCTGGAGGGGGCTCCCTAAAAATATTTAGTGGGTACTATTGAGATTTTTTAGGGAATATTTTAAAGCTAGTTGTCTCGTGATTTTATAAAAATTAATAAATAAATAAAAATTCTCTCATATTTTTATCTTTTGATAGGAATTTAAATTTTTAGATGATAGCCAAGTGGCAAAAAAAATTCTTAAGCTGTAGGGGAAATTTCTAGTACCACCTCAATTTCACCTACTTAAATCTGCAATCCTAAAAGGTAGGGGTTGTTATTTTTTAGGAAAAGATTCCAATTAATCTTGTAGCATTTTTTTTTGGCTTCATGAGACCCCCTACTCCATGAAAATAGATCTTGAAGCCCACCCATGGGATCACACTCTTATTTTCTTTATTTATACTTTATTTTTAAGGATTTGTATTATAGCAGATGTGCCTAGTGTGGATAGAAAACTTGCAATTTCTTGAACATTTGGAGACAAAATCCTCAAATCCCATTTACGGTCAAACCCATAAGAGAAATTAACATTGATTCATTAACTGTATTTTTAATTGGTTTGTGGAAGGGTGTTTTTCATCATTTATGCATATAATATTTCCTCTTACTATTCTCTTTAAAATTTAAAGTTCATATACAATATTGATTTTTGTTGGTCTTATTTGGACATCACTCTGACTTGAGGCTTGGTAGTCAAGTTTTAGTTTTTATGGCATTCGAAAAATGAAAAATCAAGAGGCAGTTGATTTAGTGAAGAAAATCAAGGATCCAAAAGTGGTAGCAAAGCGTTGACAAGTGAAGTTGTGAATCATGAAAGAAAGGATGATACATCTTTCATTGTAATTCATTTCAATTGACTCCATTGAAATGGGAATTGTATGCAAGCACTTTTATCATCATCAAATCCAACATACAAATGTTCTAGTTTTAATCAGAAATGTTCACTCTCTTTCTTAAGGGTTTTAAAGGGTGCCCTTTTATAGCACCCATGGTAATACACATCAAGCCAAAGAGTTAGTTCTTTATTGTGATCAAAATTAACATGTACTCAAAACTTCTGTACAAAATTGGTATTGAGAATTGTAACAATAGCTCAAGAAATTGAAGAAATTATTTGTATTTTAGACATCATGGGAATCTAGACAATATGATTCATAATTCCTTGAAGCAGTAGGTCAATCTCTCACATTTAAGGGATGCAAATTGTGAAGTAATTTAGATTGCACATATTTAGAGTTTGAAAATTTCAAAAAGTCTTTGATATGTTTAGCATGTAAACTAGAATTTCAATCCTCCACTTCTTGAACTCTCTTTTCCAAGGGAAAATCATGTTTTTTGGAGCAATAATCAAAAGGCTTTCTTCTAGGAAACAATTCTTGGTAGGTCCTTAGAAAACTTATAATGAGAAATGTTTAGCCTATGCCTAGAGCATGGGAAATAACACAACCTCCCACCTCATCTAATGTAGGAAGTTTCATGTATTCTAGAATCAAACCTCCTCGAATGTTTCTCCACAAAAACTCAAATGCATCTTGTTGGTGAGCATACATGTTTTCTTTTAAGCTTAGAATAAGATTCCACATAGGATTATCTAGAGGACAATTTTAGGGAAAGAGTTTATGTTGTGGTCTTCAAAGTATGGGTTTGGGAGCATGACAAATAATCTTCATGAACATAATCCTTTATGCTTTTATTTTTTCCAATGTCTACAATTTTACAAAATTATGAGTAAAATTTCAGAATTGTATTACTTAAAGTTGTGCTTCATAGTTTTAAATAAAATATTTTTATACTATGTTACACAGAGACATGTCCCCGCCCCTAAACCCTATGTCCTTGTCGGGGATGGGGGACGTTAGGGGACATCCTCTAGCTGTCCCCTTTGGTTTTGCATTTTTAGGAAACGGTCATACCGAAAACATCCAAGCGTCCCCCATAGCATCACTAAAAAAATAAGTTAAAATTAAAAATTAATTGGCTTTTTAAAAAAAATTATTGGTTTTCCTTTGGCATGGGGATCTCACAGACCCTCCCACGCCCCTCATATACCTAAAAAATAAAATAAAATAAACATAAACTCATATACCTATTTGTTGGGAGTTGTTTCTAGCTTATTTATGTTTATACTTTATAGTTTATATTGTTGTTATATTGTTGTTATATTGTTGTTATATTGTTGTTATATTACTATTGTCATTATTTATGCACATATTGATATTGTTGTCATGATGCTTTATCATTTATTGATGTAAATTAGTTTCTCTTGGTTGTAAGTTATATTTTAGATTGCTCTCTTTCTCTCTCTCTATATATATAATATATTTTTAAAAATTCATATATATATTTATATATATCCTCATATACTTAAAAACAAAAAAACATAAAACATAAACTCATATACCTATTTGTTGGGAGCCGTTTCTAACTTATTTATGTGCATACTTTATAGTTTATACTGCTATTATACTGTTGTTATACTACTGGTATACTACTGTGTATACTACTATTGTCATTATTTATGCACATATTGATATTGTTGCTATGATGCTCTAAGTTATTGATGTAAATTAGTTTCTCTTAGTCGTAAGTTATATTTTAGATTTCTCTATTTCTTTCTCTCTCTATATATATAATATATTTTGAAAAATTCATATATATGTATTCTAAAAAAATCATATATCATCATCCCCTTGTCATGCCCCAAAATTAGCCCTTGGACTATCATCCCCAAAATGTTTCCCCTGTCATCCCCTTGTCCCCGTACCTGAAACGTCATGGAACATAGTTTTATATAAACTATATTTAGATATGATGTCTCTCTACTTATTAAATGAAAAAATAGGTTGTCTTTCTTTCAAGCTCATAATTTTAGGTTAGGTGACATTTACTTTGCAAACTTATGTCATTTTTATGTTTCCATGTTTTTTGGAAAGTAGACAAAATTATCCCTCATAGATGTTCACATTGGGAATGTGAAGGGTTTTGAGTGGGGCGCCAAGTTTGGAGGGAAACAAGTGTTCATTAGTTCTCCTTTTGGAAGTTGAATAATCATTGGAGCATTCGAAGTGCTAGAATTTGAAGGGGCTATTGGTTAGGCACCCATGTTGAAGTTTTGTGCACATTAATTAATTTATTATCATGACTTTTGGTTTTCCAAGAAAGGGGTGTGGATTTTTGCAAGTGGTTTTGGCACCTCTTGTTTTGGTTTACTAAGCCTTTTGTGTTATTTGCAGGTGTAGAAGCATTCGGGTTGTAGGAGATTAGCAAGGAAGTGTATAGTGATATATCTCTCTTTTGAAAATAAATAATATATTTGCCCTCTCTTTTTAGGTGGAATTTTTTTGAAAGGGTTTCTTGATGTTATATAATTAGATTTGGTAATCTTATTTTCATATTTGAATTCATATACATAAGTTAATATGCACCTTAATTCCACTTTGTTCTCAACACATAATACTTACATTGATGGTAAAATGCTATTTATTTCTTGCTTTAAAAATTTACAAATTTATAAATAATTGCAATCTCTTCTAAAACAAACACATGCTCTCCCATGTGGTACATGTCATACATGTCCATTTTGGCTTCTAGAAAGTCCTTGGCATTGTAGATATTTAGATGAAACATTATTTGCATCACTCAACTATCCATCACACAAAAAAAAAAAGCATAATGAAGAGCTTAGATTAATTAAATGTAACTGTTAAATAACTTTAGTAAAAAGTGTATTTAGATTTCCATATTAGTTAAAGATCTCATTAGAACTTATATTTAGATATTTCAATATTAGTTAAAGCTCTCATTAGAATCTATATTATAGTGTTGGAATATGTGATGACTTATTAAAACTTAATTTAATATATTTATTTCTGTAAATGTTGTTTAATTTTACTAACCTTGGATGAGAAATTGAGGATAGTTACACTCAAGATTTTAAGATGCAACAATTTAAAAAGGGTTGTAGTGCTTTGAATCTACATTCTAAACTACTAATTTTATTTGAAATTGGTAGATATTAAAGGGTTTGAAAAAGGGAGCCACAAAAATTGGTGTTATTTTTGTCAAAAAAACATAACATAGCGTATGTTGTGGCTCTCTCAAAAGGTTAACCTTTTTTTCTATTATTTTTAAAATCGCTTTGGTGAGAAATTAGCTAATAGCAAGGAGTTTATGCTCGATTTTTTTGATAATTTTTTAATGAATATATGATTTTTTATTAATGTTGAAAGTGGACACATCCTGAAAAACATAAATTTGGCCATGCTACCCCTATAATTTTTTAAAGCTAATTGAAAACTATTTTTTTTATAATATGTGTAGAATGAGGTCTAACTTCTAAAAAAGTACTTTATTTGAAATTTTAATAAACAATTAAAAAATAAAGTAAAAAATACCAAACATTGGTTTTTGATAAAAACAAACACACAAACAAAAGAAATTAAAGATGAAAGCCTTAACATAGTCAAAATGTAAAAAAAATTACATTGTTAAATAACTAAGAGAGAGCTTAACATTACCCAGGTGTTTGTTTTACTCGACTGTGAAATACATGCAAACCTGATCTAGTTAGCATGAATGAGATAATATGAAATTTTGTAGGATATGCAAAAATACATTTTTGGACATTGGAAAGGAACTCCAAGTCTTTGGGTTGGGAATCAAAAGAAAATCCAAGACAAAGGCTTGGGGATGTCAGTTTTATGATCAGATGTAAAGCACATAAAATTAATTCAAAATCAGACACAATAACACAACAGATACCCTGGGAAAACCCTCCTCTTGAGGGAGAAAAACCCAACAACAATATATCACCTATATATTGAATCAACACAATAATGATCTCCTTACAAGAGGCTGATATGAAGGCCTGAATACAAGCATCAAAGAATGATGCAACACAGAAATACAAAGAGATAAATCACTGATGAAATCTCAACCACCAATAATGTCAAACTTGATCTGCCTTGAAGATAAATTCACACTTGAGATGAATGGAATGAATCAATTCCAAATGAGATACAATGAAGGTCTATATATACAAGATGGCAAGAGAGGATGTGTCTCTTCAAGATCACAAGTCCGCCTTCTTTGAAAAGACGTGATATCAATATGTAAGAAGTCGGCCCTCTTAGAAATTTGTGTCTCTTCATAATTTGAACTTCTTCAATAATTAATCACCATTTTTTATTAATGACATGTCTCTAAAAATTATCCAATCACTATATATAAATTAAATAGCCTTAGCTATTATTTAATTTATTATCTTGTCATTAAGGAGAACGCCAGAAGTGGAGGCTGACACTACAAAAATCAACACTCCCTCTCAGCTAGGGAGAACACTTCCAGCTGCACAAGACATATCACCTCATCATGATGTCTACCACAATGGATACGATCATATGTGGAAAAGAAAGATATCACCTCATCATGATATTAGATATCACCTCAAAGTGATATCAACCATAATGGCTACAACTATGTATGGTATGTACAAGTATTCATCACTTATGTGATGTTGTCACCTCAACGTAATATTCACCATGGCTCTCCCAGGGGGTGAAACACAAGTACAAGAAAATCATCACGGACTCTCTCTCGTGATGTTGTCATGGAGTCACAAACATGACATCCACCATGGCTCTCCTAGAGGGTGGAAACAAGGGATTTCACCTCAAATCTCAAAAAGAGACAAAGAGAAATGCATTAAAGAGGATCATTGATACTAAGACTCCTTCTCAGCTAGGACTTGATTCTCCACCATACCAAGCTTGTCTTGAAAGTACTCAAACTTTATCATGGAGAGAGGCTTGGTGAGAATGTCTATCATTTGCTCATTAGTGCTGATATACCTCAACTTAATTGCTTTCCTCAATACCATATCTTTGATATAATGGTATTTGATCTCCACATGCTTAGTTCTTTCATGGAACACAGGATTGATAGAAAGCTTCACACAGCTCTGGTTATCACAATGAATGATAGTAGGCTCCATTGATTGTCCAAACAATCCTACAAGGAGCTTTAGAAGCCACACTACTTCCTAAGCTGCCACACAAGCTGAAATATACTCTGCCTCTTTTGTACTCAATGCTACAGATGACTATTTCCTAGTGTACCAGTAAATGATAGCAGATCCTAAATTTAAGCAACATCCAGAGGTGCTCTTCCGATCAGTGACACACCGTGCCCAATCAGAATCAATATAACCATGCAACTTCAAATACACATCCAGGAATAATATCTCAACCCATATCCAATTGTGCCACACAAGTATCTCACGATATGTTTTGTTGCAACAAGATGTATTTGCCTTGGTTCACACATGAACTAACTAAGTGCACTTACTACATAGCAGATATTTGGTCTAGTGTTGACTAGATACATCAAGGATCCAATCAACTACCTATACATCATGGGATCCACTAGGTTTGAACTAGTTGCAGCCTCCTTCAACTTATGTAGGTTGGTCTCCATAGGTGTAGATATGGATTTGTAATCCATCATACCAAACCTCTTAATTATATCAATGGTGTACTTCCCTTGACTTAGAATCATCTCATTTGGCTTCTGCCAAACTTCTAAGCCAAGGAAGTAATGCATGAGCCCAAGGTCCTTCATTTCAAACTCAGAAGCCAAATCCTTCTTACATTTAAGAATGAGGTGATCTTCTCTAGTAAGAATCAAATCAACATACAAAACCAAAATCAATGCTTCACCATCAATTACCTTAAAATAAAAATTTGAGTCAGCATCATTCTTAGAGAAGCCCAAGCTTGACAAGTAACGATCAATCCTTTCATACCATGCACAAGGAGCCTACTTAATACCATACAAGGTATTCTTCAACCTGTAAACATGAGACTCCTTCACATGTACCTCTAATCCATCAGGCTGCTTGATATAAACTTCTTCCTCGATCACACCATTCAAAAAAGTTGTCTTCACATCCATCTGATGAATCTTCCATCCTCTAGATGCAGTAATGGCAATGATGGTTCTGACAGAAGTATAGTGAGCAACTGGAGCAAATGTTTATTCATAGTCAACTCCCTCTTTTTTTGAAAAGCCTCTAGCCACAAATCTTTCCTTGTACTTCTCAATTCTCCCATTAGCCGCATGCTTGATCTTGAAGAGCCATTTTGAAGATACCACAAATTTTTCTTCAAGTCTAGGAATGATGTCCCAAACATCATTCTTGAGAATTGACTGATACTCCTCTGACATAGCATTTCACCAAACTTGTTGACTAGAAGTTTCCTCAAAAGTGGAAGTCCCAGACTCAATAATTTGACTCATCAATGCAACATAACTAGAGAAATTATGAGGTCTCTTACTTTCTCTAAAGGTTCCTCTAGGCGTTGCAAACCTTTTTTCCTCTTGCATCATCTTCCTATCCCAAAGAGGTCTTTTTCTCCCAATCACAATGTTTGTAGGCCCATTAGTAGGTTCCAAGGGCTCAACTGGATCATCATCTTCCTTTGGTTCTAAAGTCTCCCTCTGAATCTCAAGAGTACGGTCAACTTCCATATCTTGAGGAGACTCTTCATTATCAATCTTCATATGAGTTCCCTTGGATCTTCTAAATGCAACATCTTCCTCAAATGTGACATCTCTATTGATCTTGATCAACTTTTGTCCTGGTACGTAGATTTTGTAGGCTTTTGATGTTTCATTGTAACCCACAAATATCCCCTTCTTGCTAGAAGGCTCCAACTTGGTCCTCTTTTCCTTTGGTACATGAACATACACTGGACATCCAAAGATCCTCATATGACTCACTTCTGGCTTCTTCCCAATAAAAGCTTCTTTAGGAGTCATGTTCTCCAAGATTCGGTGAGGAATTCTATTCTAAACATAGAATATTGTTCTAGATGCTTCTGCCCAAAGGAAGGTCTGCAGATCTTGGTCATGAATCATGGCTTTTGCTGCTTCCATGATTGATCTTTTCTTCCTCTTAGCAACACCATTCTATTGAGGATTATAAGGGACACTAAACTCCCTCTTAATCCCAACTTCAATGCAATAGTTTTGAAAGTTGTCGAAAGTGTACTCTCCTCCATTATCAGATCTCGGGACTTTGATCCTCTTCTTGGAAAAATTCTCCACCTGAGCTTTGAATTCCTTGAACCTTTCTAATACCTCCTTAGATTCTTTAGATTTCAAGAAATAAATCCAATTCTTTCTAGAGTAGTCATCAATAAAAAGAATGTAATACAAGAAACCACTCGAAGAAGCAATAGACATTGGACCACATAAATCAGAATGAATGAGATCTAGAATACATTTGGATCTACTTTATCTATTATGAAATGGAGCTTTTGTATTCTTACCCATTGTGCAGCATCTGCAAGTACCTTCATGCTCCTGGTTGAACTTTGGAAGGCCTGTGACCATCTTCTCCATGATAGGTAGAGATCGAAAGTGAAGGTGATCAAATCTTTGATGCCAAAGATCACACAAGTTTGAAGAATCATGTACTAATGCCTGAAGTGGATGAGTGCATAGCCTATAGAGGTTCTCATGTCTAACACCAATCACCTAAGCAATCTTGAAGTTGGAATTCTTCATCCACACAAGAACTTTTCCTTTAGAGAAGGAAACTTGGTATCCTTTGTCTTCCAAGGCTGAAATGGAAACAAGATTACGCTTGATGCCTGGAACATAAAGAGCATCATTCAACTGCAAGGTAATATCAGAATCTAGGTGGAGAGTAGAGGTCCCAATCCCTTTCACTGAGTAGCTATCATCCTCTCCAATAATGAATTGTTCAGTAGAATCTCTCTCCACCAAGCTTGATAAATGCTCCCTAAAACCAGTGATGTGTCAAGAGGCACCATTGTCAATCAACCAAGTGTTGGTGTCGGTACAAATAGAACAAGTATTCACATGATTCCTTGTGTATAGAGGCATCATCAACATCTCCAATGGTGGCCTGTTGCTTAGGCCTGGTTGGACAATGCTTAGAAAAGTGACCATACTTATCACATCTAAAGCATTAGACTTTGGATAGGTCCCTCTTCTTCTTGAATGTAGGAGCATCATCAGCTCCTTTATCTTGATTGCTCTTGAAGTGTCCTTTCTTCTGATCATTCCATTTCTTCTTCAAAGATTGAGAGGCGAGGACATGAATATCTTCATTAGTTGAGCTTTGACCAATGCCTCTAGCCACCAACCTAGACTCCTCTTGGATGCGATTCACCTTTAGATGATCAAACTTAGGAAGTTTTGATCTTGCACTAATTCCTTGAATATAGGACTCCCAAGATGAAGGAAGGAAATTAAGAGCAAGCATGTTCAAGTCTTTTTCATCAACCACATGACCAATTGTGGAGAGTTGATCTCTCAATTCTAAAATCCTCATGAAGTAAGCAATCACTGTTTCTCCTTTTTCCATATTCACATGATGGAGTTGTGGCTTCAGTGCAAGTGCCCGACTGGTGTTGTTGATTTCGTACATCTCCTCCAAGGTTTTGAACATGTCTCTTGCTATCTTCAACTTGGAGACAATCAGAATAATATGATCCTTTACAGAATCAACTAGCATCTTCTTCGCCTTGATTTCTTTCTTCCTCCACTGGACCTTCTCTTCCTCCTCCATAGGCTTGGGAACTTTAGTCTCCACAAACTCAGCCAAATCATTCCCTTCCAAGGTGAGCATGATTCTAAACCTCCATGATGTGTAATTTGATGCTCCCTCGAGTCTATCCTCAATCTTAAAACCGTTCACCATCTTGACGAAGAGATAGAGATAGAAAACAATGAGAAAGAGAATAAAGAGTATCACTTTAATAAGAAATCTAATCATGATCTTATTCACACCCACTCTGATACCATGTTAGTTTTATCATCAGATGTAAAGCACAAAAAATTAATTCAAAATTAGACACAATAACACAACAATTACCCTCTTCTTGAGGGAGAAAAACCCAACAACGATATATCACTTATATATTGAATCAATACAATAATGATCTTACAAGAGGCCGATATGAAGGCCTAAATACAAGTATCAAAGAATGATGCAACACAGAAATACAAAGAGACAAATCACTGATGAAATCTCAACCACCAATAATCCCGAACTTGATCTTGTATAACTTCGATCTGCCTTGAAGATAAATTCGCACTTGAGATGAATGGAATGAATTGATGCCAAATTAGATACAAGGAAGGTGTATATATACAAGATGGCAAGAGAGGATGCGTCACTTCAAGATCACATGTCGACCTTCTTTGGAAAGACATGATATCAATATGCAAGAAGTTTTCCCTCTTAGAAATTCGTGTCTCTTCATAATTCAAACTTCTTCTATAATTAATCACCATTTTTTTTATTAATGATGTGTCTCTTGAATTTATCCAATCGCGATATATAAATTAAATAGCCTTAGCTATTATTTAATTTATTATCTTGTCATCAAGGAGATTACTAGAAGTGGAGAATGGTGCTGCAAACATCAATAGGGGATTCCCAAAGCAAGGTAAAATCTGAGCTTGTTATAACATATTCAGTTATGTCTTTATTTTTTTATGTGTGCTTGTATAAATATGTGTTTTGTGTATGCATGTTTGTATTTCACATAACGCGAGCATGCTATAATGTGCTCACGTTATGGCTTGCTTTATGTTTTTGTGTATGTTTGTATAAATGTATATTCTATGTATGTATGTTTGTATATATATGTTTGTATGTATGCTTGTATGTATGTGTGTTTGAGTGCATGTATGTTTGTATGTGTGAATACATGCATGTATGAATGTATGTATGTATGAATGTATATATGTATCCATGTATGTATGTATGAATGTATGTTCAAGGCTGAGGGTATAGGGTTAAGTGTATAGGGTATATGGATTAGGGTTTAAGATATTTGGTATAGGGTCGAGGGCTTAGGGTTTAGGGTTTAGGATTTAGGGTACAAGGTTGAATGTAGGGTTTAGGGTTAAGCATGGGTTTGAGGGTTGAGGGTTTATGATTGATGGTATAAGGTTAAGTGTATAGGCTATAGGGATTAGGGTTATGGATATTGGGTATAGGGTTTAGGGTATGGGTTCAGGGTATAAGGCATAGGGTTAATGGTTAAGAGTGTAGGGTTTAGAGTTTAAGTATAGGGTTGAGGATATAGGATTAAGGGACAATGTTCAAGATTTCTAGGGTATAAGGGTGAGGGTATAGGGATGAGGCTTGAGGGTGTATGGATTAGGGTTTAAGTTGTAGGGTTAAGGGATTAGTGTTTAAGTATAGGGTTGAGGGTATATTGTATAGGGTCAGGGATGTTGAAAAATGAGGTGTTTTCTTAGCTTAATACTCTGTAAAACTTCAATATCGCTATTCTAAGTAAGTCTTTTCTTTGTTACATATATTATTGGTGGATGATTATCTTGATTAATCCATTTTACTGTTGTAGAATGTAGAGAGAATTATTTAGAAGAACTAGATAGGATAATAGAAGGATCACACAAGATATACCATGGAGAAAACCTTTCGGGAAAAAAATCCACCAAGAATTATTCTGTTATTCAAACTCTAAATTACAATAGCTCCAATTCTTGCTTGAGAATGCTTCTTCGGTCTTTACCAATCTTCTTCACACCCGCAATAACAATTATGAAAACTCTATTCAACTTGAATGAGATATAGAGACAATATGCAACCTTGTAATCTCCAAATGGTGATAATTACAATGCACAAGCTCAAGCCCTTGAAAAGGTACGCCATATTCCTTCAAGTAGAGTTATTTAGTGAAGACTAAAGCTTACAACATGTGCATCATGCATTTGGGTGTTCCAATCTGAAGCTACAACTTCTCGTTCACTTCGGTGATAATTCCAAAGCTATTCCTCAAAGTTGGCACCCATCAAAGGTCCTACTTAACTGAGTCTTCAAAAATATCTTATCATGCATTAGAGGTAAATCCAATAAAGCATCTTGGGGGCCCAAGTTGGCTCCAAGTGATTTATTAGTTAACTGAAACATTTACTCAACACCATTTCCAAAGAATGGTTATCCCCTGTTAACTGAAGGTAGTCCCTGTTATCTGTCATACAACTCAATGTTATTAGGCATGCATTACAAGTTAACTGAAGCTAACTACATGCAAATCAAAATAAACAACATGCATGCAACATGCACTTGCATGCAATTGAAGATAACTGAACTAAACTGAACTAAACTGATCTGAACTGAACTTAACTGATCTAAACTTAACTTAACTGAACTTCAAGCATGCAATCATCAAATCCTAACTCCTAGGATCTTTACATGCATTCAGAAGTGTTAACTATTACTCCATATAGTTAACTGAACATAAGGTGAGTTTCACCTTACCATGTGAGTGTCCCATGTGTCCCTAATATTTAGGAACTCACTATGGACGCCCTCACATGCTTCTTACATTTAGAATTAATTACAAATGTCAATAATCATGATTATTTCATCAAATATTAATCTCATCCTAATCTTAGTGTTATTGAACACATTCCAAGAATCTAGGAGATACATGAAATAATTAATGTTTAGGATTTGGAATTTAATGGCAACCTATTTCCAACAAGGGATTGAGGGTTTACAATTGATGGATAATATTCAACTTGTTGAGTGTATAAGATTATGTGTGTTAGTTATAAGGATTGTGGTTTAAGATATTACATTTAGGGTTTAGGATATGGGTTGAGGGAATAATGCAAAGGTTTAAAGGTTTATACTATATGGTTTAGATTTAAGTATAGGGTTGAGGGACAATGTTCAAGGTTTAGGTATAAGGTTGAGGGTATAGGGTATAGGGATGAGGGTTAAGGGTGTAGGGTTTAGGGTTGAGAGTTGATGGATTAAGGCTTAAGTATAGGTTTGAGGGGATAGGGTCAAGGGTTTACAATTGAGGGATGATGTTCAACTCATTGAGTGTATAAGATTAAGTGCATTAGGTATAGGGATTACAATTTAGGATATTGGGTTTAGAGTTCAGGGTATGGGTTGAGGGAATAAGGCATAGGTTTAAAGGTTGAGAATATATGGTTTAGGTTTAAAGTATAGGGTTGAGGGAAAATGTTCAAGGTTTAGGCTATAAGGTTGAGGGTATAGGGTATATGGTATAGGGATGAGGGTTGAAGGTTGAGGGTTTAGGGTTTAAGGTATAGGGTTGAGGGTTGAGGGTTGAGGGTTGAGGGTTGAGGGATTAGCACTTATGTATAGGGTATAAGGGATAGGGTTGAGGGTTGAGGGTTTATAGTTGAGGGATAATGTTAAGCTCGTTGAGTGTATAAGATTAAGTGTGTTAGGTGTAGGGATTATGATTAGGACATTGGGTTTAGGGTTTAGGGTATGGGTTGAGGGAATAAGGCATAGGCTTAAATGTTGAGACTATATAGTTTAGGTTTTAAGTATAGAGTTGAGTGACAATGTTAAAGGTTTAGGCTATAAGGTTTAGGGTATAGGGTCTAGGGATGAGGGTTGAGGGAGTAGGGTTTAGGGTTTAAGGTAGAGGGTTGATGGTAGAATGAGAGTTGGATTGAGACAGTCACAATCTCAATGCTCTGAGTCCTTGCCTTGAGAACTCTTAAGGGATCTTTTTCCCTCTGACCTATAAGTCCTATGCTGGTAATAGAACCCCTGGTCTTGCTAGCCAACCCTACTACCTTTCACAATTCCTTAAGGTTCATTTCCAACCCTGCTATCTCCATTAATTTGCTGCTACTAGTCAGTTCTTGGTGCTCTTTCTTCACATTTCACCATCTAGCCCTTAATTCACTTAATGACTAGCCAACTCCAAATGATTTCCCACCTATTACAGGGGTGTGTGACACCTTCCCAGGCTTGCAAAGTTATCTTTTCCAGGTGTTAGATCAAACACCAAACTCCAATTCTTCATCATTTTCTTAAAACTCTGTTTTAGGTTTTGGGCAGGGCTACAAGCCTTGAGCCCCCTTTTAGCCCTCCTTGCACAAGAAAATTGTTTAGAACTCCCTTCCTTCAACTACTTGGGTCAAACCCCCTTCTGGCACACTGGCTTAAATTCCAAAATCTAAAATATTTTTAAGGTTTGGGCCTCTCTTTGTCCATACATAGGCAGTACACAAATTTCACAAGAAACTAGGATTTCTTTGACATTTCTTGGTCTATTGTGCTTTACAAGCCTCCAGATGTTAAATCACGGGTCCTATCTTCCTACCCAACCTTTGTGAAGGTTCCTACATCCATCCACACTCATTTGATGTTAATTATCACACGCCCCTGCCACATTAGGGTCTTGACTTTGACTGTCTTTCCTTGCCGGGCCTTCAAGCTCGCCTAGGAACAGTCACTAGCTTGCTTCCTAAATCCTTACTAATCCCTAAGTCTACATTATTTACAAGAATGGAGTTTAGTTTTGCCTCCACAACACCCATACTTCTTGGTACGGGCAGAAGACTAACTAAAACTCCATTTTTCTGCGCATAACCAGACAAAACAACAACTAACACAACACATAATTTACAAAAAGAAAGTTGAAAGCGATGTAAACACAAGATATTTAACCAGAATATTACTAAAAATAGCTTCAATACGTGCTATTCCATGTAACAAAATCTTTATTTTAATCCATTGACTGCTGCACCAAAAACAAATAACAGAAACCTGTATCTTCCACGCCAAGATCACTATTTTTTCATTATTCACAATAAGACTGCCACGCTACAACCCATCCAACCCCCTCCAAAAATTGATAAATCACTTTTACCAAGCTTTGGAAATGGTTAGGTTTCCGTTCTTAGCCTAAGAGCAGCTAAAAGGTTGCTGTTTGAAAACGTAGTGTGTTTTCAGTTTTTTAGCAAAAACTTAGGAAATGCCCACCAATAGTTTTCCCAATTTATTTAACTTTTCCCAAATGAACCAAAAGGTCCTCTAACACAATATAAAAGTGTTAAAGACCATACACAACAAAAAGGAAATGATTTAAAAACAACACATCAAAAATGTGCTTGTATTTTGGTTGGTGCTCCTACACCATTCTCCCCCTCTCAACACAAAGACTAAGAACTGGAAAGAAGGATCATTTTCAGTTCAATGCCAAGATTCTTGAATTGATCTTCTTGGACCCATGTAGCCTCTGATTCAGGCTTGCTCTTCCACTTGATAAGGTGCTCCATGTATACCTTATTCCTTGTTGACTTTTTCACCCTGGACTCTAAGATCTGCTCTGCCTCAAGCTGCTCTTGATTTGGTAGGGGTACATTACTAATGTCCTTGAAGACCTCATGACTCTTCTGAACCTCATCACTGACTGTGCCCTTATATTTGATCAAATCAGCAACGTTGAACACCAGAGATATACCCAAGTCCGATGGAAGTTCTACCTTGTATGCATTCTTTCCATACTTAGCTAACACCTTGCATGGTCCTACCCTCTTCATTTGAAACTTGGTGGACATCCCCTTCTACAATCTGGATTTGTTGAGGTGAACCATCACATAATCACCCACTTGAAACTGCACATCTCTCCTTGACTCATCAACTTTATCTTTCAACTTTTGTGTTGCTGTTGTAATTGTCTTCTTAACCTGCTCATGAATCTCCTTCATGGTCTGACTGAAATCTTCTGCATGTCCACTCCTATTCTCCATTGTTCCAAGGTCTCTAAGCTCACAAATTCCTCTTGGGTGCATCCCATATACAACTTCAAATGGACTTTTTCCTGTAGTTCTGTTAACACTGTCATTGTATGCATATTCAGCTTGGGAAATCACCATATCCCAGGTCTATCCATATTCCTTTGTCAAGCACCTCAATAGGTTACCTAACACTCTATTAACCACCTATTTTTGACCATCGGTCTGAGGATGGTAAGCTGATCCAAATGACAAGTTAGTTCCCAATCTGCTCCACAATGTTTTCCAAAAATGACTCATGAATTTCACATCCCTGTCAGAAACAATACTCAATGGCAATCCATGGATTCTTACAACTTCCCTGAAAAAATAGGT
Source organism: Sequoia sempervirens (assembly GCA_007258455.2). Lineage (NCBI taxonomy): Eukaryota > Viridiplantae > Streptophyta > Pinopsida > Cupressales > Cupressaceae > Sequoia > Sequoia sempervirens. The sequence goes on along the minus strand of VDFB02058242.1, from coordinate 374,609,947 downwards.
GGGCAATATAACTTGCATCATGTGTAGTCTTACAAGGAATAAAGTGACTCATCTTGCTAAATCTATCCACAACTACAAAAACACTGTCAAAACCAATTTTAGTCTTGGGAAGACCCACCACAAAATACATACTCACACACTCCCATGGTCTGTTAGGAATAGGCAAGGGCTGATACAAACCAACATTGCTAGCTCCCCCTTTGGCTTTCATGCAAACCACACACTGTTCAATGTACTTCCTAACATCTCTTGCCAATTTAGGCCAGTAATAAAATATTTGTACCAGCTCTAAGGTTTTGTTTATTCCAAAATGTCCACTAAGACTGCCATTATGTTTCTCTTGGATCAGATTTTCCCTCATTGATCCTCTTGGGACACATAACAGATTGCGCTTGAATAACAACCCATTTTGTAGAGTATACTCAGCATATTGACTGTGAAAATGATTTGCAAAGTCTGAACATACCTTGTAGGCTTCTGAGAAATATTCATCCTCACCATAGAGGTCCTTAAAATTCTCCAATCCTATGCTTTTCAGCTGTATCTCTTGGATTGTCAACATCCTCCTGCTTAATGCATCTGCCACTTTGTTTTGCTGTCCCTTCTTGTGCTTAATGGTAAATGTAAAGGCTTGAATGTACTCCATCCATTTCAAGTGTCTATTGCTTAACTTCTCTTGGGTGTTGATGTAACTGAGTGCCTGGTTATCTGTGAAAACCACAAACTCTTTGGGCAACACATAATGCCTCCATTTCCTAAGGGACTGCACTAAAGCATAAAGTTCCAGATCATAGGTGGAGTATTTTTGTTTGGCTTCATTGAGTTTTTCACTAAAGAAGGCTACAAGTCTACCTTCTTGGCTAAGGACACCTCCTACTGCTACTCCACTTGCATCACACTCAACTGTAAACAATTTATCAAAACTAGGCAATAACAAGATAGGTTGTGTTGCCACTTCTTTTTTCAGCTTTTCAAACCCTTTATCAGCCTCTAGTGTCCACTTAAATTTTGTTTTCTGACCACCCTTGATTGTATCTAACACTGGTGCACACATACCACTAAAATTCCTTATAAACTTCCTATAAAACTGAGCCAAACCATGGAAACTTCTTACCTCAGTTGCTGTGGTTGGTGTAGGCCAGTTTAGGATGGCTTCCACCTTACTTGGATCCATCTTTAGCGTTCCTTGGGATACCACAAAGCCTAGATACACAAGCTCTTGTTTGAAGAACTCACACTTTTCAAGGTTGATTGCCAACTGTTCTTCTTGCAGCCTTTTGAGTACCATCTCTACATGCTTCAAATGTTCTTCTGCTATCTTACTGAAAATCAGTATGTCATCCAAGTAGACTACCACAAAAATTCCTGTGAAATCCTTAAGCACCTCATTCATTAATCTCATGAACGTGCTAGGGGCATTTGAGAGGCCAAATGGCATCACTTTCCACTCATACAAACCATCATTTGTCTTAAAAGCTGTCTTCCACTCATCACCTTCCTTAATTCTGATTTGGTGATACCCGCTCTTAAGATCTAGCTTGGTGTAGAATTTTGCACCTCCAAGGCAATCCATTAAATCTTCAATTCTAGGTATTGGGAATCTATACCTAATGGTGATCCTATTAATTGCTCTAGTATCAATACAAAGTCTCCATTTACCTCCTTTCTTTGTTGCCAAAACAACTGGGACTGCACATGGGCTGATGCTATTTTGAATTAGACCTTGATTCAACAATTCTTCCACTTGTCTTGCCACCTCTTGGTTCTACTCAGGTGTAAGCTTGTATGCTTCTTTGTTAGGCAACGAGGCTCTAGGTATGAAGTCAATTTGATGACTTATTGCTCTCTTGGGTGGTAGAGTTGATGGTGTTCCATCACTCACTATGCTCTTGTATTTGTCAAGCAAGTTTTGGACTGCTGCTGGTAACGCTGTCCTTTCAACCTTTTCCTCTTCTTTGGGCTACATCATGATCACATACCCTTCATTCCCTTGGTGTAGATCCTTGATGAACTCTTTACCACTGCTCAACATGATATTAGGAACCTTGGACTGCCCTTCATCATCCTCAACCAATGATTGCAGCTTGAAGGTTTTTCCATCCTTCTTGAATTCTATGGTATTTTCCTTTCCATGATACACAGCACCTTTGTCATACTGCCATGGCCTACCAAGAAGAAGATGGCATGCATCCATGGGTAGCACATCACAAATCAGCTTGTCTTTGTAGCCTCCAATCGAGAATTCCACTGTAACTTGCTCATTCACTAGAACACTTTTCCCTTTATTCAGCCATGTGACCTTGTAGGGATTGGTATGAGGTACCTTCTGCAATTTTAACTTAGTTACTTCCTCCTCAGAGATGATATTGTCCATAGAACTAGAATCTACAATGACCTTGCATACCTTTCCCAATATCTTGCACCTTGCTCTAAACAAAGCTCTCCTTTGCTTGGGTTCTTCCTTGACCGGTTGTCTGATCAACACTCTATTAAACATCAGATTTTCACCTACTTTTGATTCTATATGACTGATCTCAGGTGTCTTTACACTCATGGTGTCCTCTTGTACATAAGCTACTCTTTTCTCATTGCTAGATGAAGCTTTCTTTGGGCATATATAAGCTGGATGACCTAGCTGATTACAGTGATAGCACTTCATAGTGGCAAAGTAGGAGTTACTTCTGCCTGCTCCTCTTCCTCTATTTGAACCCCCTTGTGGTCCTCTTCCTCTATTAAATCCTCCTCTTGATGAGGTTTCACCTCCATGCTCAGTAAGCTTTGATTCACCTTGGCTTCTTTGTTCATTACCTCTTCCTTGGTAACCTCCACGCTGTCCTCTTTGATCTCTACCTCTTCCTCTGCCCTTAGAGGACTGATCATGCTTCCTTTTATTCCTTTCTTCAATCTTAATAGCCAGCTGATAACATTGGTGGACTGTCTTGGGGCTGAGCAAAGCCATCTCTTCCTGTATATTCCACTTCAAACCATTGAGGTATCTAGCCACTTTTAGGCTCTCATCTTCTGCCACATTTGATCTCAAACAAAGCTTCTAAAACTCTTTAGTGTAGGTGTTGACATCTTGATCTTTTTGTCTTAAACTCTGCCTCTTCTTGTGGAGTTGAATTTCATAGTCATCTGGCATATAGGCTTCTTTCACTTTAGCAACCATTCCTTTCCAGGTTGATATAGGCTGCTTGCCTTCTTTCTCCCTTTCAGTCTGAACAAATTTCCACCAAGTTAAAGCTGATCCTCTCAACCTTGATTTTGCAACCTTCACCTTCTGTGCTTCTGTAACTCCATCACATTCGAAATGATTCTCCATTCCATCTATCCAGTCCATTACCAAATCAAGATCCATCTTTCCATGGAATAGTGGTACACCCTCAAGTCCTTTACCACTTAGGGCTTTTAATGCCTTCAAGAAAGGCTCCTCCTCTAGTACAGGGTTAGGTTCAGGGACTTTGTCCTCCTCTGCAACCTCTTCTTCCTTTGGCACTATCCCTTCCAGCCTTGCATTGTTCAATGCCTTCTCCAATTGCTCAATTCTTTCCTTTAGGGACTTGTCCTCTTCTTGCTCGTCAACCTTCTTGGCTAACTGTGCATTTGTCACCATCTTGGGCGATTCACTAGATTCAACTTCCTTTGACATATAAGCTGCTTTCCCAAATCTTTCACTGCTCTGATACCAATCTGGTAGAATGAGAGTTGGATTGAGACAGTCACAATCTCAATGCTCTGAGTCCTTGCCTTGATAACTCTTAAGGGATCTTTTTCCCTATGAACTATAAGTCCTATGCTAGTAATAGAACCCCTGGTCTTGCTATCCAACCCTACTACCTTTCACAATTCTTTAAGGTTCATTTCCAACCCTGCTATCTCCACTAATTTGCTGCTACCAGTCAGTTCTTGGTGCTCTTTCTTCACATTTCACCATCTAGCCCTTAATTCACTTAATGACTAGCCAAATCCAAATGCTTTCCCACCTGTTACAGGGGTGTGTGACACCTTCCCAGGCTTTCAAAGTTATCTTTTCTAGGTGTTAGATCAAACACCAAACTCCAATTCTTCATCATTTTCTTAAAACTCTATTTTAGGTTTTGGGCAGGGCTACAAGCCTTGAGCCCCCTTTTAGCCCTCCTTGCACAAGAAAATTGTTTAGAACTCCCTTCCTTCAACTACTTGGGTCAAACCCCCTTTTGGCACACTGGCTTAAATTCCAAAAGCTAAAATATTTTTAAGGTTTGGGCCTCTCTTTGTCCATACACAGGCAGTACACAAATTTCACAAGAAACTAGGGTTTCTTTGACATTTCTTGGTCTGTTTTGCTTTACAAGCCTCCAGATGTTAAATCACGGGTCCTATCTTCCTGCCCAACCTTTGTGAAGGTTCCTACATCCATCCACACTCATTTGATGTTAATTATCACACGCCCCTGCCACATTAGGGTCTTGACTTTGACTGTCTTTCCTTGCCGCGCCTTCAAGCTCACCTAGGAATAGTCACTAGCTTGCTTCCTAAATCCTTACTAATCCCTAAGTCTACATTATTTACAAGAATGGAGTTTAGTTTTGTCTCCACAACACCCATACTTCTTGGTACGGGCAGAAGACTAACTAAAACTCCATTTTTCTGCGCATAACCAGACAAAACAACAACTAACACAACACATAATTTACAAAAAGAAAGTTGAAAGCGATGTAAACACAAGCTATTTAACCAGACTATTACTAAAAGGAGATTCAATACATGCTATTCCATGTAACAAAATCTTTATTTTAATCCATATGACTGCTGCACCAAAAACAAATAACAGAAAACTGTATCTTCCACGCCAAGATCACTGTTTTTTCATTATTCACAATAAGACTGCCACGCTACAACCCATCCAACCCCCTCCAAAAACTGAGAAATCACTTTTACCAAGCTTTGGAAACGGTTAGGTTTCCATTCTTAGCCTAAGAGCAGCTAAAAGGTTGCTGTTTGAAAACACAGTGTGTTTTCAGTTTTTTAGCAAAAACTTAGGAAATGCCCACCAATAGTTTTCCCAATTTATTTAACTTTTCCCAAATGAACCAAAAGGTCCTCTAACACAAGATAAAAATGTTAAAGACCATACACAACAAAAAGGAAATGATTTAAAAACAACACATAAAAAATGTGCTTGTATTTTGGTTGGTGCTCCTGCACCAGTTGAGGGTTGAGGGATTAGAGCTTAAGTATAGGGTATAGCGTCAAGGGTTGAGGGTTTGCAGTTAAGGGACAATTTCCATCTCATTGAGTGTATAAGATTAAGTGTGTTAGGTATAGGGATTATGGTTTAGGATATTGGCTTTAGGGTTTAGGGTATGGGATGAGGGAATAAGGCATAGGTTTAAAGGTTGAGACTGTATGGTTTAGGTTTTAAGTATAGGTTTGAGGGAAAATGTTCAAGGTTTAGGGTATAAGGTTGAGGTAATAGGGTATAGGGTATAGGGATGAAGGTTGAGGGTGTAGGTTTTAGGGTTTAAGGTATAGGGTTGAGGGTTGAGGGATTAGGGCTTAAGTATAGGGTATAGGTTCATGATTTGAGGGTTTATAGTTGAGGGATATTTTTAAGCTTGTTGAGTGTGTAAGTTTAAGTGTGCTAGGTATAGGGATTGCAATTTAGGATATTGGGTAAATAGGGTTTAGGGTATGGGTTGAGGGAATAAGGCATAGGTTTAAAGGTTGAGACTGTATGGTTTAGATTTTAAGTATAGTGTTGAGGGGCAATGCTCAAGGTTTAGGGTATAAGGTTGGGGGTATATGGTATAGGGATGAGGTTGAGGGTGTATGGTTTAGGGTTTAAGGTATAGGGTTGAGGGTTTATAGTTGAGGGATAATGTTCAACACATTGAGCGTATAAGATTAAGTGTGTTAGGTATATGGATTATGGTTTAGGATAGTGTGTTTAGGGTTTAGCGTTGGTTGAGGGAATAAGGCATAGGTTTAAAGGTTGAGACTTTATGGTTTAGGTTTTAAGTATAGGTTGAGAAATAATGTTCAAGGTTTAGGGTATAAGGTAGAGGGTATAGGGTATCAGGATGAGGGTTGAATGTGTAGGGTTTATGGTTTAAGGTATAGGGTTGAGGGTTAAGGGATTATGGCTTAAGTATAGGGTATAGGGTCAAGGAATGAGGGTTTATAATTTAGGAATAATGTTCAATTGGTTGAGTGTATAATATTAAGTGTGTTAGGTATATGGATTACAATTTAGGATATTGGGTTTAGGGCTTAGGGTATAGGTTGAGGGAATAAGGCATAGGTTTAAAGGTTGATATTGTATGGTTTAGGTTTTAACTATAGGGTTGAGGGACAATGTTTAAGGTTTGGACTATAAGGTTGAGGGTATAGGGTATAGGGATGAGGGTTGAGTGTGTAGGGTTGAGGGTTTAAGGTATAGGGTTGAGGGTTGAGGGATTAGGGCTTAAGTATAGGGTATATGGTCGAGTGTTGAGGGTTTACAATTGAGGAATAATGTTCAGATTGTTGAGTGTATGAGATTAAGTGTGTTAGGTATAGGGATTGTAGTTTATGATATTGGGTTTAGGGTTTAGGGTATGGATTAAGGGAATAAGGCATTAGGTTTAAAGGTTGAGATTGTATGGTTTAGGTTTTAAGTATAGGATTGAGGAACAATGTTCAAGGTTTAAGCTATAAGGTTGAGGGTATATGTTATATGAATGAGGATTGAGGGTGTAGGGTTTAGGATTTAAGGTATAGGATTGAGGGTTTAGGGATTAGGGCTTAAGTATAGGGCTGAGGGTATAGGGTATAGGGTCAAGGGTTGAGGGTTTACAGATGAGGAATAATGTTCAACTCATTGAGTGTATAAGATTAAGTGTGTTAGGTATAGGGATTACAATTAGGATACTGGTTGAGGGAATAAGGCATAGGTTTAAAGGTTGATACTATATGGTTTAGGTATTAAGTATACGGTGAGGGACAATGTTCAAGGTTTAGGCTATAAGGTTGAGGGTTTAGGGTTTAGGGTATAGGGTATAGGTATGAGGGTTGAGGGTGTAGGGTTTAGGGTTTAAGGTATTGGGTTGAGGTTTGAGGGATTAGGGATAAGTATAGGATTGAGGGTATAGGGTATAGGTTCAAGGGTTGAGGGTTTACAGTTGAGGGATAATGTTAAGTTGGTTGAGTGTATAATATTAAGTGTGTTAGATATAGGGATTCGAATTTAGGATATTGGGTTTAGGGTATGGGTTGAGGGAATAAGGAATAGGTTTAAGGGTTGAGATTATATGGTTTATATTTTAAGTATGGGGTTGAGAGACAATGTAAAAAGTCTAGGGTATAAAGTTGAGGGTATAGGGCATAGGGATGAGGGTTGAGGGTGTAGGGTTTAGGATTTAAGGTCTAGGGTTGATGGATTAGGGCTTAAGTATAGGGTATAGAGTTGAGGGTTGAGGGTTTATAGTTGAGGGGTAATGTTCAATTGGTTGAGTGTATAAGATTAAGTGTGTTAGGTATAGGGATTATGGTTTAGGATATTGGGTTTAAGGTTTAGGGTATGGGTAGGTTTAAAGGTTGAGACTATATGGTTTAGGTTTTAAGTATAGGGTTGAGGGACAATGCTTATGGTTTAGGGTATAAGGTTGAGGGTATAGGGTATATGGTTGAGGGCTGAGGGGGGTTTAGGGTTTAAGATATAGGGTTGAGGGTTGAGGGATTAGGGCTTAAGTATAGGGTATAGGGTCGAGGGTTGAGAGTTTATAGCTAAGGGATAATGTTCATCTTGTTGAGTGTATAATATTGTGTTAGGTATAGGGATTATGGTTTAGGGTTTAGGGTATGGGTTGAGGGAATAAGACATAGGTTTAAAGGTTGAGACTGTATGGTTTAGGTTTTAAGTATAGGGTTGAGGGACAATGTTCAAGTTTTGGGCTATAAGGTTGAGGGTATAGGGTATAGGGATGAGGTTTGAGGGTGTAGGGTTTAGGGTTTAAGTTATAGGGTTGAGGGTTGAGGGATTATGGCTTAACTATAGGGTTGATGGTATAGGGTATAGGGTCGAGGGTTTAGGGTTTATAGTTGAGGGATAATGTTTAGCTTGTTGATTGTATAAGATTAAGTGTGTCAAGTATAGGGATTACAGTTTAGGATATTGGGTTTAGGGTTTAGGGAATGGGTTGAGGGAATAAGGCATAGGTTTAAATGTTGAGATTGTATGGTTTAGAGTATAGGATTGAGGGACAATGTTCAAGATTTAGGCTATAAGGTTGAGGGTATAGGGATATGGGTTGAGGGTTTAGGGTTGAGGGATTAGGGCTTAAGTATAGGGTCGAGGGTTGAGGTTTGAGGATTTACAATTGAGGGAAAATGTTGTTGAATGTATAAGATCAAGTGTGTTAGGTATAGGGATTATGGTTTAGGATATTGGGTTTAGGGTTTAGGGTATGGGTTGAGGGAATAAGGCATAGGTTTAAAGGTTGAGACTATATGGTTTAAGTTTTAAGTATAGGGTTGAGGAAAATGCTCAAGGTTTAGGCTATAAGGTTGAGGGTATAAGGTATATGGTTGAGGGTTGAGGGTGTAGGGTTTAGGGTTTAAGGTATATGGTTGAGGGTTGAGGGATTAGGGCTTAAGTATAGGGTTGAGTGTATAGAGTATAGGGTCAAGGGTTGAGGGTTTATAGTTGAGGTCCATAATGTTTAGTTGGTTGAGTGTCTAATATTAAGTGTGTTAGGTATAGGGATTATAGTTTAGGATATTAGGTTTATGGTTTAGGGTATGGGTTGAGGGAATATGACATAGGATTAAAGGTTAAGACTGTATGGTTTAGGTTTTAAGTATAGGGTTGAGGGACAATGTTCAATGTTTAGGCTATAAGGTTGAGGGTATAGGGTATGAAGATGAGGATTGAGGGTCTAGGGTTTAGGGTTTAAGGTATAGTGTTGAGGGTTGAGGGATTAAGGCTTAAGTACAAGGTATAGGGTTGAGGGTTGAGGGTTTATAGTTGATGGATAGTTTTCAAATCGTTGAGTGTATAAGATTAAGTGTGTTAGGTATAGGGATTATAGTTTAGGATATTGGTTGAGGGAATAAGGCATAGGTTTAACAGTTGAGACTATATGGTTTAGGTTTTAAGTATAGGGTTAAGGGACAATGTTCAAGGTTTAGGCTATCCCCAAAACCATCAATTGTATTCAACGAAAAGTTAGAAGGTAGTGTAACTTTTGTTTTGTCCATCATGCAACCAAAGGGACAGTGCCAACACATCCAAGTGGGTGGGTTAATGCTAGGAAAGGTCCTAATTTTCACCCCATCCTACCAGATAATTCTAGGCTACATCGTACCAATGCTTTCTCTTAAGATCCTTAAATGCCAAAAAGTGATGAACTTTGATGAGCTATTTCTTAGAAACTGTGGAACATAAATTTTTTATCTAAAGGTGTACAAAGGTGTAGGGTCCCTCTGTAATACACTTTCTCATTTTTCATATATCAAGTCCATTTCGCTGTGGTGAAAGTTTTTTTTCTACCCCAAAACTGTCTTGAATGCATTCAACAAAAAGTTACAAGGTAACTTAACTTTTGTTCCGTCCATCATGCAGCCAAATGGACAGTGCCAACATGTCCGAGTGGATGGGTTAATGCTAAGAAAGGTCCTATTTCTCACCCCAACATGTTGAATCATTCCAGGCTACATCATACTAATGCTTTCTCTTAAGATCCCTAAATGCCAAAAGGTAATGAACTTTGACAAGTTGTTTCTTGAAAATCGTGGCACTTACAAATTTTTTGTTTGAAGGTACACACAGATGTAGGGTCCCTCTACAATACTATCTCTCATTTTTTCGTATGTCCAATCCATTTGGTCATGGTGAAATTTTTTCTTATTTCCCTAAAACTCTCAAATGCATTCAATGAAAAGTTGCAAGGTAGTGTAACTTTTGTTTTGTCCATTGTGCGGCCAAACAGATAGTTCCAAAACATTCGGATGGGTGGGTTAATGATAGGAAAGGTCCTATTTTGCAACCTAGCATTCTAGATCGTTTTAGGCTACATTGTATCGATGCTTTCTCTTAAGATCCCTAAATGCTAAAAGTGACAAATTTTGGCGAGTTGTTTCTTGGAAATCATGGCACTTACAAATGTTTTATTTGAAGGTACACGAAGGTTTAGGGTCCCTCTACAATACTCTCTCTCATTTTTCATATCTCTAATCCATTTAGCCATGGTGACATTTTTTCTTGCTACCCCAAAATCGTTAAATGCATTCAACAAAAAGCTATAAGGTAGCCTAATTTTTGTTTTGTTCCTCATGGGGCCAAACCAGTAGTGCCAACATGTTCAGATGGGCACATCTACGGTAGGCATGGTTTAATTTTTCACCCCAACTCTCCTAAACATTTTAAGCTACAATGTGTGAGCTTTTTCTCTTAAGATCCCTATTTTCCAATTTTCAATAGTTTTAGACATTATGATAGGTTTGTTTAGTTTGTTTTTGCCTTCAATCTATAAAAAAACATTCATATTTAAAAAAGTGAAACATTTTATTTTACATGTTGTGTGAGTAATTAAAAAAATGTACAAAAGTTTTCAAAATGTTCAATGAAAGATATCAACTATACATATATACATACCAACAAAAAAATGCACAAAACTGACACATTTACAATCAATTGGTACAATCATGGTAGAATCTTCATCGTTTATATGTATACAAAATTTCACGTCTACATAGATACAAATCAGCTAACAATATTTACAAAAAAATTGTGTTTCCAACATTTCATAGAATGTTGATCATTTATATATACAAAAATTCAGCTATACACAAATACAAATCAGCTAATGATATTTACAAAAAGTCACATTTTGTACATTGGTACAATGAATAGATGATATATCAATCAACCAATGATATATAAATTATTTTCAAAATTATTCTACTCATTCGTCGAATCAATTTGATCCAATGCTCCAACATATTGAATATTTGCAATTCACCCAAATTCAATCTACCGAACCTTGTGGATTAGATCTAACCCTTATAGTGTCAAGTATTGCCTCATGGCCAGCTTTGTGAACCTTCCATAAATTATTATTAAATGGCCTACCATGAGATTTAATCAATTAAATATTTGTTGCAACATGGTTAGAGTAATGAAGAATATTCCTATGTGTGTCAAAGTCCTTGAACAACCAAACGTTTGATTTCAGAATAGGGTACCTTCTAAGCCATGTTCCTGTGACAACAATAGAGCCTATTGGGATACTCAATACCCTCTCCATCAGTGATTGTGGTAATCAATTTTTTATCCCATCTATACAATGGCATAAAAAATAATTTGTTCCTTCATTATTCTCATCAACAATAAATGCATACACATGACTTGCATTTCATTGATTGAATAAATCAATTCTAAAAACCATGTAAAATGTAATAAAATAAATTAAAAAATTGATTTTAAATAATTAATAAATCACAATACCTGGTTGCACTAGGTTAGAGGCATGGTCAAATTCCACTGATACTTCCATTTGGTTCAACTGTAGTGCTTGTGGAACTTGATATGTGTCAATGGGAACTAAAGGTTTACAAGACTATTCGTTAACCCACTCATTTGACTCATAATCTTCCCATACATAATCTATACATGAAGGAAAAAATAATGCAATCTCTCTCATATAAATAAGTAGTAAACTTGCATTTAAACTTTTAAATGAGTGAAACTCACTTGATTCTATAACTATACAACAATCTTGGTAGTTTGCAATATTAGATTAATTTACCAACCAAAAATATCTAGAAACCATAGACTTACCTTGATTACCTGGTCTCATTGTGGAGTTACACCATTGCACAATTGTTGCTACATCAGAAAACTTAGCACCACCTTGGTACTTCAACTCATCTTTGGCTAGGGCTCTTTTTACATATGCTCCAACACCATCGTGTTCACCCTTTCCATGTACAACCTCAGTGAAATTCCAAAAATGTTGAACACAAGTTGTCACATGCATCCTAGTCAACCAATAGAACATCCTTGAATTCTTGAATTGTGATGTGGAGTTATCTTACCATATGATGTGTTGATTGTATCTCATATTTATTTCCCTTAAATTATCATAGAAATTTTGAAAATAGCCTTGCACAAAATCTGTGGAATGAGTATGATCATTGCTGATGTAGAAGTGATACTCTCTTAATATATTTTTTTCTGTCTCTATCCTATCATTTGCATGCATGAATGCTATGTGTACAAAAATAGTAATCGGAATAGAGTTGTAATACTGGGATTGCACTTCATTTTGCGGTTGTAATGTATAGTTCTTAGTAAAATCTACAATAGAAACAATGGTACCAAGAGGAAATGTATCCTTACATAACTTGCATTGCTCATCCAATCATTGAGCTCTATGTGTATGCATTGCATACTCATAAACTATTTTCTCTTGAAAAATCCTCATAAATTCAGCTACAAAATATTTATATTCACCAACTCACATCTCTTCAACTCTTTTCCATCTTTAACCCCATATGTCACTATCTTGTATTTTCCAAAAGAAACTAGTTTTTTTCCAATTTCATGTGCTCTCTCTAAATGTAGACATTTTTGAAAAGTTGAAAACCACCACAAGTAACACATGATCCTTTCAAACACAACTTCTTATAAAAAAATTTGGTCATCATCTCTTCTACATACTACACTTAAAATAAAATCTCTTGAAGATTTAGGAGGGACTTGTATACCACATTCCTACAAAAGATCGATAGTATGCAAAGTAACACATATATGATGATAAATATCATAATGCATAGAAAATTTAATATGTATCCTACAACAAAATGCAGTGCATGCACGATTTATTTTAACATAAAAAGGTTTGACCATTTCAAAATAACTGATTAATTCTCACTTGATAACTTTGAATAAACTTTTCATAAAATTGAGTTTGAGTCATATCCAAAAAGTGTTTAGGATGTGCTTCATGATTTCAAGATCCTATTCTCCTTCTAAAAACATCTCTTTGATTGGGTTAAACTCTTGTGTTATCTTGCCAAAAAAAATCAATTAATGCTCTTAATGCATCAACAACAACCTTGTCTTTGTGAGGAAGTCTACCCAAAATTGCCCATAAAGAATTAGCATTAGATTCCTCAATTGTTTCATGTCTCCCAATGACATTTAATAGTGTTCTACTTATTTTTAGTGGCCTGCTTGTTTTGTAACTAAACAAGATTTTTTAGTTTCATTGCTTACTATAGTTGTTGTAAGAACATGTTAGGTAACATTACTATCTTTATTGCATAATGTTGAACCTATTGATTGATACACACTAATTAAATTTCTTACAATAGTTCTTTCACCATTGGTATAATGATCTTAAGCCAAGGATCTTCATAGTGTCTCTAAAATCAAGATTTTTAATCATTTCAACAAACAATTGACACCTTCCAATTTCACTTAAACTATCAAAATAGTTTTTCCATATTTTATTAGCCATTCTTCTACAAGTGTGATTGGGAATTTTATCGAGCATTGGTTTCAAAATGTTTTCATCTATGTCAATTAGATAATTTGGTTTTTTAAAAATAATTCAAGGAGGTGTTATGATTGGTGTGTGTTCTTGGTTTGCATTTGGTACATTTGGTTGGTCATTCCTTGTATCAATAGGTTTGATGCTTGGTGCTCATTCTTGGTTTGCATTTGGTAAATTTGATCCATCATTTATATCTACAATAGTTTTTTTGATGTTTGATTCTACATTAATGTCAGCTGGTATAGATGGTGTACCTTCTCCTCCAACTTTTTGCATTTCACGTAGTCTTTTCATGCACTCCCTTTGTTTTTGATTTTTTCCATCAGGTTGTTTGGGTGGTCCTCAATTATTCTTTCCCATGGTTAATATCTATTGCTCCTAAATAAAAAATTATGGATATATGTTAATAAATATTGTAATTTGAAAAAAAAAGATTTACTTGATCAAATTACTTAAACAAATATGAAATTACTTGAACATATATGAAATTACTTGAACATATATGGAATCTCTTGAACATATATGAAATTACTTTAAAAATTACTCTTTTTTGACATCTAAATGATAAATTACTTAATGAAATGAAAAAATTATCAATAAAATATGAAATAGTCATCAAAATTGACAATAAAAAATATTATACAAATACAAAACATTTAATAATTAGTTAATTGTTAATTCCAACCCATTTCAATCATTTGAACTCAAATAAAACAAAGAAATCTCTTACGCTATAAAAAAAATGTGCACAAAAAGTGGACCATGTTGTAGTGGGACCAAATGCACGACTGTCATGTGATTTTTGGCTATTATGAATGCATATAAACAAAAAAAGTGTATGCATAATTCTTACATAACACATACATGTTATGTTTCCATGATAGGTATGCATTATTGGCCTATAAACTTCAGTTTCTTCACTTTGGCCTCCATTTAGAAGCACCTATAGTGTTAAAAACACATATGTGATTTTAACTTAACAAAACACATATGCTCTTTTCACTTTGCAAATCGCATGTGTGCTTTGCTTACTTTTAGGTTTGGGGGATGGAATTACCTTTACAAAACATGTACATGCTTTTAAGTTAACAAAGCACGTACATGTTTTGCTTAGTTTTGGGTTTAAGTGATGGATTTTCCTTTACAAAACACGCACATGTTTTTAACTAAACAAAACATGCACATGTTTAGTTTAGTTTTGGGCTTATCATGGATTTACCTTTGCAAAACATGTACTTGTTTTCAACTAAACAAAACACACACATTTTAGGATTATCATGGATTTAACTTACCAAAACCTAACACCTATACACTTAACCCTAAATCCTAGATACCCTATACAATCAACCCTAAACCCTATCCCTCAACCTTGAATCATAGAGAGAGAGAGAGGTTAGATAGGGAGAGTTATTTCTAGGGAACTAAACTCTATACCCTATATCGTCCATTCCCTAAACTTTATCCCTCAATCTTATGAACTAAAGCCAATATGTTAAACCCTTAACCATATACTCAACCCTAAACCATTAAACCTAAACCCATAAACCATAAACCCTACACCCTAAATAATGAATAATTTAGAGATATTAAAGGAAGAGAGGAGAAAGAGACATGGGAGAGAGATATAGATAGGTAATATATAGAGAAGAGATAAATGGAAGAGATGTCTACATAGGGAGGGAGGGAGGGAGAGGTAGATAAGGAAAAATGATGGGAGAGTTAGGAAGGGGGGTAGATAGTGGAGAGAGAGGTTAAATAGAGAGATGTAGATCCAGATGAGAGAGAGAAGTGAGATAAATAACAATAGAGATGGTGAGGAGAGTAGAGAGGGGGAGATGTGAGACTTAACCCTAAATAGTATACCCATAACCCGAAAATCTATGCCCTATACCGTAAATTCCCTAAACCTTATCCCTCAACCTTAGGAACTAAAGCCAATAGGTTAAACCCTTAACAATATACTCAACCCTAAACCCTATACCCTAAACCATCAAACCTATTAAACCCATAAACCATAGACCCTACAACTTAAATAATTAATAATTTAGAGATATTAAAGGAGAGAGGAGAGAGGCATGGGAGAGAGATAGAGAGAGGTGATATACAGAGAAGAGAGGCAGAGAGAGATATGTGAGATAGATAGAAGAGATATCTACATAGGGAGGGAGGGAGAGGTAGATAAGGATGAATGAGGGGAGAGATAGGAAAGGGAGGTAGATAGTGGAGAGAGAGAGGTAGATCTAGATGAGAGAGAGAAGTGAGATAAAAACAATAGAGATGGGGAGGAGAGTAGAGAGGGGGAGATGTGAGATTTAACCCTAAATTATATACCCATAACTCAAAACCCTAAACCCTATACTGTTAATTCCCTAAACCTTATCCCTCAACCTTAGGAACTAATTCCAATAGGTTAAAACCTTAACCATATACTCAAATCTATAACCTAAAACCTCGACCATAAACCCTAAACTATCAACCCTAAACCCATAAACCATAGGCCCTACACCCTAAATAAGGAATAATTTAGAGATATTAAAGGGATAAAGGAGAGAGAGACATCAGAGAGATAGAGATAAGTGATATATAGAGAAGAGATACATGGAGAGATATGTGAGATAGATAGAAGATAGATTTACATAGGGAGGAAGGGAGAGGTAGATAAGGACATAGGAGGGGAGAGATAAGAAGGGGAGGTAGACAGTGGATACAAAGGGGTTAGATAGATAGAGGTAGATCTAGATGAGAGAGAGAAGTGAGATAGAGAACAATAGAGATGGGGAGGAGAGTAGAGAGGGGGAGATGTGAGATTTAACCCTAAATTATATACTCATAACTTGAAACCCTAAACGCTATACTATTAGTTCCCTAAACCTTATCCCTCAATATTAAAAACTAAATCCAATAGGTAAAACCCTTAACCATATACTCAATCTTATACCCTAAAAACTTGACCCTAAACCCTAAACCATCAACCCTAAATCCATAAACCATAGGCCGTACACCCCAAATAATGAATAATTTAGAGATACTAAAGGGATGAAGGAGGGAGAGACATGAGAGAGAGAGATAGAGAGGTAGAGAAAGAGATATGTTAGATAGATAAAAGAGAGATCTAGATAAGGAGGGAGGGAGAGGTAGATAAGGATGGATGAGGGGAGAGATAGGAAGGGGAAGTAGATAATGGAGAGAGAGAGGTTAGATAGAGAGAGGTAGATCTAGAGTAGAGAGATAAGTGAGTTATAGAAAAATAGAGATTCCCAAAGGAGAGTAGAGAGGGGGAGATGTGAGACTTAACCCTAAACTGTATACTCATAACTTGAAACCCTATACCACATACTCTCTTGACCCTAAACCATGTCCCTCAACCTTAGGCCTTAAGGCCTATAAAATAAACCCTCAACCATATACACTCAAACCTAAACCTTATACCATATACCTCAACCCTAAACCCTTGTGTTAGTCCTACACATGCAATACACAGTCACCTTGGTTCCTCATACTCTAGTGTATAGTATCACATACATTATCAAGTTAAGTGCTCTCTAAATTATATTTCAATTAATGCATTCCAAATACACCTAATCCCATCCCATCCCTTCTTTCTAGTACCATCATTTTTATCTTTCCTAATCATGGATTATATGTGCATATTCATTCTCTATTTCTTACATATGTCCCTACACTAAATGTATTAAGATGGCCACTTGGTCTTCATCTCCATACAACTCATCTCATTGCTACATTTTCATCTTGAGTCTTTAGATTGTTATTGCAAGAATCTTCTCATCATTGCATTTTTATCTTAAGTGTTTAGATTTTTTATTCTAAGCATCTTATCATCATTACATTTTTGTCTATTTTAGTGTTTATATTTGTTATTTTAAGCATAGTATCATCATTAATTTTTATCTAAAGTGTTTAGATTTGTTATTCTAAGCATCTTATCATAATTTTATGTTTTCATATCAAGTGTTTATATTTGTTGTTTTAAGCATCTTATCATCATTTTCTAAATTCATCTTAAGTGTTTAGATTTTTTATTCTAAGCATCTTATCATATTACATGTTTATTACATTTCATATCCACAACATACATATGCATTCTTTATTTAAAGATACATTCTATATTTATTTTAAACTATATACATATATATCTACATTAAAATTTACTTGCATATGTCATAAATCACATACACCAGTAAAAACATTATTATTAGTCTATTGATATCATAATCATCATTAACATAAGCTATTCCTGATCATCATATAGTTGATCTTCTTGACCTCATTGATCTAGTTGATCTCCTCGATCTCCTTGATCTAGCTTATCTAGATGTCCTAGTCTTGAGGTGATCTATATAGCTTTACAAAACATGTACATGCTTTTAACTTAACAAAAAAGTATGTGTTTTGCTTATTTTTTGTCTTATAATGGATTTAACTTACCAAATCCCTATTCACTTAACCTTAACACCTATACACTTAACCCTAAACTCTATACCCATAAAACTAAGCTCTATACCCATAAACCTAAACCCTCGGTACCCTATACAATCAACCATAAACCCCATCCCTCATCCCTAAACCATAAAGAGAGAAGTTAGGTAGAGAGACGTAGTTCTAGGGAACTGAAGTCTATACCCTAAACAGGCTATACAGTAAGTTCCCTAACCTTATCCCTCAACCCTAGGAACTAAATCCAATAGGTTAAACCTTTAACCATATAATCAACCCTATACCCCATACCCTCAACCCTAAACCTAAAACCTATACCATCAATCCTAAACCCTACCTATCAACCCAATGACTTAAAGCCTATTGGTTAAAACCATTAATCCTCAACCCTATTCCATATACCCTCATGACCCTAAACCCTATACCTCTTAACCTTGGACCCTATGGCCTATATAATAAATCCTCAACCATATACACTCAACCCTAAACCCTCTATCATATACCCTCAACCCTAAACCATATCCCTTAACCCTAGGCCCTAAAGCATAAGAGATGAACCCTCGACCCTATACACTCAATCCTAAATGGTATACCCTCAACCTTATACACTATATATAATATATCCTCAACTCTAAACCCTACACTCAACCCTAGGTTGTAACACCTATACACTCTACCATAAGCCTTATACTTTCAACCCGCAAGGTTCTTATACCCTCAAACCTAAACCTTATAACTCAATCTTATACTCTCAACCCTAAATTGTATACCCTATATCATCAACTATAAACCCTAATACATAAACCTCATGTACCTTATATGTTAAACCCTAAAACCCATCATTCATAATTTAAAACTAAAACCTACATAATTGAATTTAATTCCTAAATCCTCAACTCTCAACTCTCCATCATAAACCATTAAGAACATGATGCTTAGAGAGATGTAAAGAGAGTTAGAGATTGAGGTGGAGGGAGAGAGAGTTGGATAGTTAGATTCAAGAACATGATGCTTTTAGTGCAGGTCAGTACTTAAACATGAAATTAGGATTGTGTTGATTTTCCTTTCCATACATAAATACATAGTTTCCCAATTTTAAATTATATATATATATTATAATGTAGACTATACTAATTTCCTCTAAAATAAGATATTAATGATTTTTTTTAGAACTTAATCATGCATTAGATAATAATTAATTACTCTTTAATTAAATATTAGTCTAATTTATTCTCATGCACTTAAGCTAAACTTAGGAGTTTTTTATTAAGTTAACTAAGTGATTTTCTATGTTAACTTAATTGGGCTATTATTAGATCATTCTCTCTCATCGCATGTGATGTTGAAACTTGTCCTGATCTAATCCCTTTACCATTTAGGGTTGCTCCTATATAACACTCAACCCTCATTGTATTATCACTCTAGATATTTTCTCTTGAACTCTCAACCTTTGAGGACTCTTGTTTTCCTTAAAGCCTCTTGAGGTTCTTCTATAGGTTTTTCTTGTTGAGGAATATATTTCACATATTTTTTGTAGATCTATTGCATGGAAGGTGTCTTTGTTCATTGTTTGATCTTGTGGCTCGTGTTTTTCACAATTTTAACATAGTATCAGAGCTTGGATTCAATGTACCCCTTCTTGATTTATGAGGTTTTTTTCTTCAACAAGGGTTACATGCTTCAGATCTAAATCCGCTTTTCTTTTTTTCAAATTTTGGAGGTGGGAAATTTTTTGGTGCATCTAAGACCAAAACATAGCCTTCCATTGGATTCAAAGTTGTTGAGAAAGTCAAATTTGGCCTTTGTTTGGCCTGATTTGGACTCTTGAGCTCAAATTTGCAAGGGTTTGAAGTAGTTGTTTTTTTCTAGATCCCTTGTCATTAGATTTAGGAGGTTGTTGGGCATTGGGGATTTTTCTCTTGGAAAATAGGAGCTAGGTTTGGTTAAAGCTCCATAAGCCTAGACATCATCATCATATGGATCATCTTCTCTCAGACTTTGTTTCTGCAATGGTTCATCATCTTCAAAATCAAAGTATGCATGTCTCCTTCATGATTTTTTTGAAACTAGAGAATTTTTCTCTCCATCATCAGAGTCTTCTAGACCTACAACTGTAAGAAGATCTTGGGAATTTTCTACATCATCTTGTGCCTTATCACTCATATAATTTTCCTCATCTTCCATGGCAATATCAGGTTCCTCCGTATAAGAATCATAAGCCTTGTGGTATTTATCCTTCTTTAATTTCTTCTCAGACTCACCAGCCTCATCATTGGCATCATCCCTATCCTTATGCTTACTCTTTCATAATTTCTTCACATGTTAAAATTGATCCTCTTCTTGCATCACCCACCAAATTTCTTCTTCTTGCTTTCTCCTTTCCATCTAAATCCTTCGTTCTTCATCAACTTTTCATTTTGCTTTATCAACCAAGACAAGTTGGCATGCTACTTTAATTGTTTCTTTTGCTTTAAGATAGTCATTTGGCCAAGCATACATAAAGCATTTGATGAATTTTTATCCACCTTAAGTGCATCCCCAATAAATTATAGGCTTGGTGCATTGTAGAAACAAATTCCAAGAGAAGATGATGCATACAATGGGGTAAACCCACAAATGTGGTTTACAATTTGAGTGAGGAAGGAAAAATGGAAAAAAACAACCCCATACAAAAAAAAATGGTTTTTGGGGTTTGAATGAACCCTTTGGTTTGAGCAAACAAAAAAAGGGTTTAAATGAACCTTGGATCATGCAAACTAGTTAAATGCAAGGTGGATGCCATTCCCACCAAAAAAACAAAGAAAACCATCAAATGAACTAGGGTTCGAATGAGCCTTGGTTTGAGCAAACCCCTGGGGGTTCACTCGAATCCCCCCTAGTTCGCTCCAACCCCCTTATTCCCACCTTGTCAACCTATGGCATAAAAAAGTCTAGAATTTTGTGTTTCAAAGCTCAGGTTGAGGGTAAAAATGAAGGATACTTCACAAACCCAATTGGAATTAGGTAGTCCTCGGAACAAGCTATCCAACGACTATAATTTTATTATATTTTGGTTTTATTATGTATTTGTTTTTTTAGTTTTATTAAACATAGGTTTTTCACCAAAAATCAAGCTCTTTATTCTGCACATGTGAAAAAATAGTAGATTATCAAAAAAAAATTGAAAAATATCAGTGCACTAGATATTGAAGTCCTTGATCCAACAAAAAAAAATTGAATTTCAATACATACAAAAAAAGTTACGCGTTATACGGTCCACCTATGTCTAAATTGTAATTGGTTTGACTTCAAAACTTGATTAAAGAAAAAATATTAAATAAAAAATTATCTAAGCAAGTGGAAGCACTAGATATTAGAGTTACAAATCTAAATTCAAAAGAATTAGAATTTTATCCTTCATGGCAAAAAAGTTATGCATTATATAGTGAGCGTCACTCCTTAAAATGGTTGTTCTTTGAAAAAATCTAGTTTTCAAAGGAGATGGAAAAAGAAGTGCAATCTGATTCCAAATTTTTTGAAAAAACTATATTTAGAATCTACAAAAAAATTTTCACGATACTCTAGTTTGCATCATCTTCAAATTTCTCATGGTTTAGCCGCTATAGGTGCCCAGAAGTGAAGATTTAGTTAGAAAAAAATATTTCAGTGTCCAATTTGGCCAAAAATTGTAAACCAGTATTGTGGGATCACCCAATGACAATGGATAAGCTACCTCAAAATTTTATTCAATAAAATATGCTTTGTACCTTCCAAATCCATTTGACATAATTAAATGAGATCTTATCAAAAAACTCAAATGAATCATCTATATGTTAGCTTTTTCAGTTTTCCTCTTTCTTGTTTTTTATGGGTAACCTATTTTAGTCTTTATTTTAGAATATTTTATGTGTCCTTCAATGTATTATGATTTATCTTTCTATAAGATTCTAGATTAAAAGAACCTATAATTAAAAATAGATTAATTCATCTACTTTTATTTTACAGTCCCAAATAGGTGGATTAAATTATTCTACTGTTAAACAAATCTTGTACAATGTAATGTCTTCTTTTTGAAATGAAACCAAGTTGAAACTCAAATGCACTCATCATTCATTTTCCATGGGCCTTGGGGATTTTTCTCTTGGGAAATAGGAGTATAATAATAACTCAAGAGGATCTTAATGTCATAAAAGGGGCCACTTAAGTGTTTGCACAAAGATCAAGAAATGTTTATGTTGCAAATGGGGCAGCCATTGTGCTAGTTGAAAGGGGTCAATTTAATATTGCAAAGGAAATTTTTACATAGGTACAAGAAGCTACCGTAGGAAACATCTTTCTTCAAATGCCTAATGTGTGGGTAAATCTAGCACATGTTTAATGTGCACAAGGACGGTTTGTGCTTGCAGTGAAAATGTTTATGTTGCAAATGGGGCAACCATTGTAAAGTGTTGGTACAAAGACTAGGAAATGTTTATGCTACAAATGGGGCAGCCATTGTGCTAGTTGAAAGGGGTCAATTTGATATTGCAAAGCAAATCTTTACATAGGTACAAGAAGCTGTTGTAGGAAACATCTTTGTTCAGATGCCTAATGTGTGGGTAAATCTAGGACATGTTTACTTTGCACAAGGATAGTTTGTGTTTGCAGTAAAAAAGAATCAAAACTATTTGAGTAATTTCTATTTTGGCACTGACACCCAAATTTTATTATATTTAACTTGAACACATTATGAATTATAACAGTGGCAAGATTGTAAAAGAACATTATTAAGAGTAGTAGAAAATTACTAAGAGTAGTAGAACATTATTAAGAGTAGTGGATTGTAATGAGCATTTTGAATTTTTGCTTAATGTAATGAGGGTTTTGAATTATCTCTAAATTCGCTACAAAGGGCATCCCCAAATCTGACTTTGTTACAGAGGGTCTCAAAAAATTCAAATTCGTTGCAACAAAATACGAATTCCTTGTCCACCTTTTCAGAAGTCTCTAGGTCCTCTCCAAATGTTTATTGCCCATGCAAGTAGCTGCTATAATTGATCGAAACACCTCAATGCCAAGCTAACAAATGAAGCGGGGTCTACAATGAATGAATGAAGTGAGGTCAAGCAAGGTTTGCAATGAACAAATGAAGTGAGGTCAAGCGAGGTCTGCAATGAACGAATGAAGTGAGGTCAAGTGAAGTCTGCAATGAACGAATGAAGTGAGGTCAAGCGATGTTTGCAATGAACAAATGAATCTGCAATGAACATGAATAATCATGCTAATACATCACGCTAATAATTGCACGAATTATTTTTTAAATTTTTTGTCAAATTTGTATTTGATGACTAACTATTTAGTCATTTTTATTTCTATGACTAAACAATTTTTTAGTCAATGACCAAATTAGTCATTTATTTACTCATTTATAACCGAGTTGCAAAAAATGAGTAGAATTTAGTCATTTTTAGTTGTTGTGACTAAATTTTTTAGTCACCTAGTCATTTATTTTCCAAATTCTACTAGTGAAACACGTACACATTTTAGCTTGTACTTAGGCTTGGATGACAAGCCTTAGACTTGGATGGTTCATTTTCCTCATTTTCATGTGATTTTCTCCTCCATTCTTGTTTTCCAACTTGCTCACCTTTAAGTTTACACATTATAAATCAAATCTTACCACCATAATTTCACATATCTTCTAAGCTTTGTAACCATATAATTTTTTTAGATTTGAACTACATTAGCACATTTTTTAAATTTCTTTCACTAATGTTTCCATAGTTATCAAAGACATATGTATTGACTTTTTTTAATAACTTTTGACCTACTTGTACAAATTTAATATAATATTGTTCTACACTCATTCTTTAGATGTTTTTTTTTTTGCATTTTCTATTATTTTGGTGCAAGTTATGTGACGCACACAATTAGTGATTCAATTTTTAAGGATGCATCCACTTTGAAAAATCATAAAAAAAATACTAAAAAAAAATTACAAAAAATATACAACTTCTAGTACTCACTCTTAACTATATTTCTACCAATGGGTTTTTGAAAATACTAAATGCAACTAAAAAAATTGAGGGGTGTATGCCAGGCACTATGTTAAGTTTTTCTAGCAAAAATACTAACACTTTTGTGTGTGCCAAGCATTTGATCCTCTTAATCTTGTCTATTTTTTGAAAAAAATAGTAGTTTAGAAACTAGATTTAGAGTACTACAATCCTTGTTCTTTTGATATATCTTAAAATTTTGAGTGCATGAATCTCAAATTACTCCTCCAAGTTTAGGTCTAGTTGATTTTAGAAAAAAAGTGGGCACTTTTGACCCCCTTTTTGTGCACCATCTTGGTGCACTTACCCTAATCCCAAGGTACTCCAAGGCACCAATTTTCATCTCATCCATCCAATTTATCCAAGGTAATCTCAACTATTGATTCCCCTTTGATCTTAGAACCCTTCATCCTCACCAACCATGCAAAGACACTTTTCCTCTCCTCATCAACTTAATCCTCTAAAAAAATTTGAGCCCTTGATTTCTCAAACTAATCATAGCCATCCAATCCTTCATCCAAAAATTTATAAATTGACTACAACTCAAGCCATTTCTATATTTCCTTGAAATGAAATTTTATGTTGTAGGTAGGAGCACTCAAATCCCATCAAATTGACCATCTTTGAGCTCAACCACCATAGCTTGTTGTAACAAGGATTAGTGTTGGTAAGATTTACTTTCATCAATGTTTGCACACTTTTGAAACAATAAAAAATAGGTTGGGATCAAATATGGAATGGATGAAAAAATGGGGTATGATGCACCTATTTTCCTTTATTTCATTAGGAAATGAGATCCTCACAAAGAATTGACCAACAACCCTTAGGTGAATCAACTCAATGTGAGAATCTTCAGATTTCCTTATGCTTTGAGGATGGAGGTAAAGTTCAAACAACACTTTTGGGAGAAAAACTAAAAATAGCAAGTAAAACTAATTGTGCCAATTCAAACTTGAAACAACAATATAAAGATCAATATTTATAGAAATATAAAACTTATTACAGATCTAAGAAGGGCAGGATGATGTTTACCAATCACCAAAAGTCACTTTCAGGAGGCTATCTAGGACTCATTCACCCATGGGTGAATGGGTCTTTTGTTAGCCCCTGGTTTTTTAGCAACTTTTAGGAGCCTTTGATATTGATATGTAGCTTCTCTAGGTTTCAATGTCAAAAAGTTGTTCTATAGCTTCTGATTTGTCTAGGTTTTAGTGTTAGAAAGTTAGAAATCAGATTTGTAGGTTAGATTTTGTGATTCAATAACAAATTTGACAACTTTTGTTGCAACTTTGATAAATTTTCCAATCTTGTACTTCAAGAGGTCTTCAATCCTTCTACAACCTAAATCTGCAACACACACAAAAGAGGGAAAACTTGGTTTTTTTTGGTGAATGGGGGTTTTCCTTGGTCAAACCCTGGTTTTGGTAATCAAACCTTGAATTAATAAAACATGGAAGAGGGAATGAAAAATGAACAATGTTATGTTACCATTCAAAAAACCCTTGAATAAACCTAGGTTTAATGGAGATCTTGGAAGGTCTGCAACTTGCATGAAATGGATTCAAGGGATGTGGATCTTGATACTTGAAATAATTCTTTGAATGCATGAACTTGATCTTGAAACCTACAACACAATGTTAGCTCCAAAAACATGCATGATGCAAGAAGACTTTAACATGATGATTTGATCTTAAATGCTACCAAAAATCTTTGATATATATGCTCTTGAATTCTCTTGATCATCAAATTTTCTATACTCTTTCTCTCATCAAAATTCTCTTGAAGTTATTGAAAATTGGTCATGAAAATGCTAGTTGAAACTTAGTGAAATAACCTTGTATTTATAGATATGTATCCTTAATTTCCTAAAATTCAAATATCATACGCCAACATTGAAATATGGATTTGGGACCTTAAAATATTTCCAAAAACATATTTTAAATTTAGATTGAAAGGCCTAGGGTGGATCCATTCGCCCATGGGTGAATGGGTCCAAGGTCCCTATTCCTGAAACACACATTGCTCAAGGTAAAGTGTTATGTGTTGGCATTAATTGTTGTTAGGTTTCCCCTTTAGAAAATATAATTTATTAGGCTTGTAAATGAATAATAGGGCTTATTAAGGTATAATTAAGTCCAATTTAATTAAGAGGGCTCAAACAAGTGTGAAAATGTAAAGAGATACATTTTTCAACACTTCATTAAGGCATTATTAAGTCCATTTTAGTTAGGATGGCCCAAATAAAGTGTGAAAATGTAAAGGGATACATTTTTCTACACTACCTTTAGCCCCCACTTTAGTGAGAGGATGACCCTACGTCAAACTCACACTAGAGTAGATAATAGAGAGATGTCTAATTGTACAATCATTGGAAGGATACAATGACAAAGGTCAAGGAGGATGATCAAGCCCCCAAGATCTAAGATCTCATGGAAAAAATAACAAAGGCACAAGGAGACACATTCTTATGTTAAATATATATATGTAACAATGAAAAGATACTCAATCATACAATGTCAAAGACTCAAAGAAAGAACAAAACATAAAATGAAAAGGGGTGGATCAAGCCTTGACTATTTGTCTAACTCGATGTGGATCAAGCCTTAGTTGTTTGTCCAAAAAATTTTACAAGAAGAACTCATTGTCCGCTATGCAAACAAACATGTGTGCTCACACAGGCTAGTTAAATTCAATGTCCGCTAGGTGAGCCCTCAAAAGTGGCAAATGAGAGAATCTTATTAGGCTCCCATAACCATACCAAAGTTATACCTCCTGATAACTTTGATAATGCACCACACAATATGAACTTCGAGTTTCATAAGGCTTAGCAAGTTGTGTTATGCTAAACACTTATGAACAAAAATGAATCCACTAGCAAACAAGGTGTGTCTTGGTGGCCATAAAAATGGTTGTAACTTCAAGCTTCACAAGGTTAGCAAGTTGCATTATGCCAAACACTTATGAAAAAATGCAAATGGGATAAGACATGTTCAAAGGGGTTTTGCTTAGTTCATGAAAGGTTGTTGGAGTATGGATAGACACTGAGAGGGGGGGTGAATCGGTGTCTAAAACTTTTTAAACTTTGAGCAAGACTTTTAATTCTGATATCCTTTTTATTGACAATAGAGAAAAGTAATCACTTTGCGAGCATTCATGAAAAGGGGTAAATAAATATATGACAACATTAACTCAGTCCATTAGACAACTTATGCCAATATGATTTGAGTGAGACATCTTGCATTTTCCAAAACAATTATGACTGTCATTGTTTAACAATCAAAGCATGATGATAGTATAGGTGCAACTCATAAGACTATGCACACGAAGACCAACATTATTGAATCACTTCTTAACCAACTAATTTCAATGCAACTTTATAAGACACTACAACAATAGTGCAACAAAATGACTCAAGATAGGTAATGAGACAACAAGAAACTTTAGCACATTGTAATAATTCTTGAGCTATGAATTAAATGAATGCTTTTATTCTTTCTATTGAATTAGAATTTTCAACAATGATAGAACACTTGTGCAAGAAATTTTGATATAACCATTTTTAGAGATGAAGAAACTAAATTTCAACAATGTTCAGATTGATAAGAACAACCACTCACAAAATTATCACAATCAAGAAGCATTATGGAATCAAAACAAAGAGACCATAAGACAAAGAATTTTCTGAGTGGAAAACCCTTTTGGGGTAGAAAAACCACTCCTAAACAACCTCACTGGCTTAACTTCAAAAAACATTGCTTATAATGCCTTACAAGCTAATTTTTGAGCACCCACTCAAGGAGCACCAACCCCTCATTTTGAGACACCAATCTCAAGGAGCACCAACCCCTCTTTAGTTTCAGTACAAACATATATCAGAGGATTTCTCTGTTTACATTTCAACTCACAGTATGCATCTCTTTCTAATCTTTCTAATATCCTGAAGATTCAATTTGAATCAACAAAATACCAAACACATTAAATACTTTATCTTCTCTGCATCATATTTGCAAGTTCTCATTACAAAGATTTTCACTCATGAATACAAAGATATGCATTACTTTCATCATGTATCTTCAATGAACATTTTTGTAACTGATTTTAGAACCATTTTTTACCCAAGATCCCCGAATGTAATGACAGTTGGACTGCAAATATAATGTCATTTCAACAAAAGATGTCTTCAATCACCAAGATCTGAACAGTGCCCAAAAGGATAACAATAACTTGCATATAACCATTTTCCAAAACGAAAGAGATAATACCTCTTCATGCTGCAAAGAAATCAAATAGATACTAGATTGATTTGATTCATATCATCATAGTTGCCTAGATTCGTAACTCCTTTTACCTTTTTCGAGCTTGCATTGGTTCTTACTTCTCATACTAGACTTACATTGAATACTCAACATCACTGGAGTTGGCCATATGATTTACAGTACAAAAAAAATTTGCCATGGTGGCGGCTAGGGTTCCAAACCCTAGCAATGTGAAAGACAAAAATATATTGCCCTACCTTTCTTTCATTTTCATTCATTCGATGACTATATCCAAGTTAATAAAAATTGAAGTCCGAAAAGACAAAACATATGTAATTAACAAAAATCATAATGATTTCAAATCTGCTGTCATAACCTTTTACCAAGTATGCCAACACAATAATCACCATGATTATTGCTCCTAAATGTCGATTCATTTGAAACTATAATAATGCTTGAAGTTCATGGTCAAAGCCTTTCACAATGGATGTCGACCACATGATAATTGCCACATCACCATCAAGTTGTTGATGCCAAAGAAAACTACCAAGTTGTTATCATTGTATCAAAGTATTTGAAATCATATGCTTGATGAAACCCAATATGCCATGTAGAATGATCACATTTAGATTTTACTAATCATCAAATCTATGCAATATCTAGGCTTTTGAAAAACTATTAATACTAAAAGTATGACAACTTTTACTTGCATGATTATCTCTTAAGAGCCCGACACCTCATTAGGTGTAAGTAAGAATACTTCCAATGAAGATGATAGCCATTTTTGCTAAGGGCTTTAAAATTTTTGGAATAAAGAGTGATGCAAGAATAAATTATTCAAAGCCTCAAAAACAAATGTGATGGAGATGACAAGGTCTATAGACCTTTTGAATTTTTAGAATAGAAAACCACCTTAACTGGTCAACTTGAAATACTAAGCCAAGGTACATGAAGTCATAGAAAATAATAATGCCAATGTCACATGATCACAATGTGGCAGAATACCTTTCAAAAACATGTTGTCAAAAAACTTAGAACTGTCTATGCTTTATGATTCCATGAATCAAATTTTAGCTCACTTATGAATCATATGTGTCACATATATCATTAAATATGTCAGTCCAAGTTAAGAATGTACAAATGTATAAACACATGTATACCTGAAAATGAATGTGCTAGAATGTATGTCACAGTGACTTGTAAACATGTTGAATATACCTGTGGTATGCAATAATAAAAGACCATCTTGACAAAATGAAACTATCTAACAAACAGACAAGCACTGTCCACATTATCAACATCATATAAAAACCCGAAACCAAGATTCATGCCTGGAAGCAAAAGATCACTATGATCAATATGAAATTATCAACCTGAGAAACCTGAACCTGTCAAAATAATCATGTCATAAATCTGAAGCCAATGCATGCCCTGTCACAATGAACACCATATGAATAACCTGTACCATGCCTTATCAATACTATCAGTCCAATATAGTCACACCCATCTACAAATGAATAACATGCATAACCAGAAATTGAAACATCATGAACATGATCAACCTAAATGAAGTAGCATAAAGATCCTATAAAAGAACCAAACTGAATACCAATCCAACTCTGTAACCTCTGAGGCATGACCATATATATCATGAATGCCATCACATCATAATAGGAAACAATAATTCAATAAAGTTTATATGAGAATATGTCAACCAATACCATAGCACCATTTGTATCTTTGTCATCAAGGACAAAAAATTTAGGGGTGAGAACAACAAAGGTCTCATCTTAGGGAACATTGTGCCTAATGTATGCAAGAGAGGACAAGTTTAGGATAAAAGATTCACAACTTAGGGAATGCAACACATATCATTACCACTAAGAGAAATGTCATATTCCAAGAAAGGTCACAATCTTAGAGGACATCAAACCCAATGACACCACCAAGAAGAGGACACATCACAAGAAGTAAGAAGACCACACTATGAAACATAAGATATAGTCAAAATTTCAAAATGATAATACCAATGTATGCCCCCACTTTAAAGAAATTTCTAAACACCATGCTGTGAGCAAGTACTTTAAAGAAGCAAATGATAAATGCTAAAAAAGACACGAGAGATTATTTGGCAAGCCCTATGTCAAACATTTGTTTCCAAATGAAGCTATGTCATGAAAAGGGGTTGCCCCCATAGGGGATCTACAGATTTAGGGTCAACATGTATGTCTTTGCTACAATGATATTATAGAACTCAAAAAACTTCATCATTCCCCAAATACTCATAGAACTGGAAGAATGACACATAGAGAGCGAAAACAAAGAATTTTTTTTTGGGTCAACATAGAAGAGACATAAATATCTTGACACCTTGCATCATCCCCAAAAGGAAACACAAGATAAAAGAAAAAGATAAAGGTTTACGACATATAGAAGAATGTAGATACAATTAGAGGAATGAATATCAAGACATTGCAAACAGAACGATACGAAGGATCAAATTACATACATGCAATCACACAAAGAACATGAAAAGAAAACAAAGACAAGACTATTAAGGCACATGCAAGTCAACCTATAGCAGGTTGTTTGCATCCTAATCTTGTTCAATATACATAGAAGGCATGAAACTAGCCAAAGGGACAACATCAAATTCCAAAATAGGACAAGGCTATCTAACTTCTTGCCCCCACTAAGTGTAGGACAAGGATGAGCCGAGATAAATGGTGAGAATGAGCTCCTTGCAATATAGAAAATGATTTGCAATGAATGTAAAACATGTAATAATGAGTATGCTATGATCCTATAACTATCACATGGAAAGGAGAAAAGTGCATGCATGCTCTAAGGGATTATATTTATGAGGTCATATTCATCAAGAATCCTCTTTAAAGCATGACACTCATCAGTAAGATTCCCAAGAGTTCTATGATATGCACAATAATTCATGTTTGTACTCTTAGGTATTTTTTGCTTCTAGTGATAGGTGGTAATTTAATCTATCCTACATGAAGAAGTTGTTCCATTTTTCATTCAATTTCTATTTTAGTATGTAGGAATGACAGTTCTTTGACTTTATACTTGGTTTAGATTTATTACTTGTTTGAGGTAGATTTTGAGGAGGAGGACCTAAGATGATCCTATCATCCTTGTGAGGGATATGTTCATTATGAAGGACACTTATTTCCTTGGGAGATATAGAGGGAGGAGGATCTTGATATCCTAGTCCTTTAGTATCTTCAATTGGGATTTGTTCTAACAACTTATGAATCTCATTCTCATTTGTTGTATCACATCCTTGCTTGGTTAAGATCTTTAAGCCTTCTCCATAAGTCTCTTCTAGGTTGATGGGTGTATTGGTGACTTTATTAACGTAGGATGGATTAGTATGCACTTGGTTAGAGAGACTAGGTTCACTCACGATTGAAGGTTTAGGATTGGTTTGTGATTCAATCTCAAGATGTAAACTTTACCAAACAGCTCTTGTGGTGGAATAATAGGAGGTGTTGGTTGTTTCATGGAGGGTAAAAATGATGCATTATTCTCAAGGGTGTCAAGACAATTACGTATGAAATTATATGCATGCTTTAATCATCTTCACCTAAGATGTCAAATTCACAAGGACATTCATTAGGAGTTTGTTGAGCATGATTAGGTTTTATTGCATTAGGATCATTACCAAACACATAGCTTGAGACATCAACCAAAGATGTTAAGGACTTCCATATATTACCAATACATGTGTCCATTATGCAAGAATGAATTGAAATGCAAATATATTACAAATTTCATATTTGAAGCAAGATGATTTACTGATTATACTATCCAAAAACTTGAAAATGATGTCTTTTTTTTAAAATGCAAATTTGAATTCAAACAATGCACTAATTTTGACAAATTCACCTTAATATGAATAATTCCAGAAAACAAAAATTATAGAAACTGAAACAACAAACAAAATGTAGGAATAAGAATGCAAGAATAGTGTTTTTGATGTTTAGAATTTCAAAAAAGCCTCAATCAGGGACTCATTTTCCCATGGGTGAATGGGTCTCACTTCAAAGTTTTTATAAATTAATTTACAAATTTCTAAGTTGATTTTTATGCTTTTCAGATTTTTGTTTCAAATAGTTGGTTATAGTTTCAAATTTTTGGAAAATCAAGTCTAAATGCAAGTGAAAAATGATGTTAAATGACAAGCAAAAAGACCTAATTTGAGATGCAATTTTGATTCATTTTTCTAATGTAAATGAATGATCATGCAATGTTATGTAAACACTATGCAAAATTAGTGAGATTTTTGAATTTTCTAGATTTTAAAGAATGCAAAATGAAAATCTAAAACCCTAAATGAGATGCAAACTATGACCAATAACATAGTATAGGTTAACTACACTCGATCCATATGAATTTGAGGCATATTTAATACACTATATACCAGTCTCAATAAGATCATCCAATATAAACTAAATTAAGAATCCATTAAAACTAACATATTAAATCATGAAAGCTTAAAAAAAACTCATTCTAATCCATTGAAACTTATCCTATTGGGGGAGTGGTATCACATTGATGTGGAATGATGACCCTTTCCCAATCCCTTGGATAATGAACTTGTTTCGATCAATTCTATTGAAGAGAATTGACGAAACTGATGAAAGATGTGTGATAAAACATGATATAAATGCTAAATTAACATGATTAATGCTAAGATGATTGATATGGGTGTATGAAAATCTACTCTAAATGTATGCAAGCTTCAAAAGATTAAAACCCTAATTACAAAATATGCTAAATGTATGCACCTAAGTTATCATGGAAGTCATTAATGGATTCTTTAAGCTAATGATGCAATTAAATTAAGCTAAAAGGATGCGAAATATGAGTGCAAGTGAAAGTGATTTTAACATCATAAGTTTACTTTTAAAAGATGGATCCATTTGTCTCCAAAAAGTGACCTATTTATTGGAGGACAAATGAGAAATGAAGGGTTAAGATTAAAAAAGTTAATCAATGGTCAAAATTGGAGGAAAGATGAAACACGGATCAAGGATTCTCATCAATGGATGAGAATCAATGATCACATGGATCAAGAAAAGAATCAAGGGTTCATATTCTTCCAAACAAACACACTTTTAAAACTTGCACAAGAAGTCTTGTTGAAAGTTTGTTGTAAGGAGAAATATTCCTTTTTTCAAATGAGTGAAGAAATAGAATATTCTCATGGATGAGGAAAATTAGATATCTAGTTAATTAAAACCAAATTAAATTATGCAAAGGGGAAGGAATATTCCATGGGAATATTCTTTTTGGAGGAATGTGCAAAGGAGGAATATTCCCTTGCAAGTGGGAGAATTAGATTTAATTAGTAATTTGATAATTAAAACAAAATTTCAATTATGCAAATTAGGGGAATTATATGATATTCATTAAAAAATTGATTTAATGGAGATCAAATGAAAAAGCAATGGATGAGATTGATTTGATCTATCCGTGGTGAAAAATGAAAGGAGGATGAAACATGGATCAAGGATTCACATCAATGGGTGAGAATCAAAGATCACATGGATCAAAAAAAGATCAAGGGCTCACAATCACACAGACAAACGCACTTTGCAACAACTTTAAAAAGTTGTTTCAAAGTTTGTTTGGAACAATCATTACCTTTTTTTTGGAGGAAAATAGGAGAATATTCCTTTGGAATATTCCCTATGCAAGTGGATGAGAGGGAAATTAACAATTTAGTTAATTAAAACTAAATTTGAATGTGCAAGATGAGGAATGTGAGGATATTCATTAAATTATTGATTTATTTAATGAAAAGGGGATGCAAATATGATATTTAATTAAATAGTTTAGGTTATTTTATTAAATAAGAGGACTTAGGGTTAAAATTAAATAATTTTCATTATTTAATTAAACCGGATGAAATGTCAGTGTGAGAGGGGGTGAATTAACCCAATTAGGTCAATTAGATTAATAGGTGAAAATGAGGCATTTAATTAAATAATTAGGCTTATTTAATTAAACAAGAAAAAAGATGGATGAAGTGATGTTAATATATCATATTAAAGTGTGTATATCATTCAAGACATTTTTAAGTGTCTACACAAACTAATTCAAGTAAGAAACCCTAAATGAGATGAAAATCAATGCAATACAATACAAAGTAATGCAAATCCTAGATATAGGGTTGAAATGGACTCCAAAATCAAAAAAATATGATGCTCAAAAGTTGGTTCACTAAAATGAAACAAAATAGGTTGGGATCAAATATAGAATGGATGAACAAATGGGGTATGTTGCACCTATTTTCCTTTATTTCATTAAGAAATGAGATCTTCACAAAGAATTGACTAACAACCCTTAGGTGAATCAACTCAATGTGAGAATCTTCAAATTTCATTATGCTTCGAGGATGAGGGTAAAGCTCAAAAAACACTTTTGGGAGAAAAAAACTAAAAATAGCAAGTCAACCTAATTATTCCAATTCAAACTTGAAAAAAAAATATAAAGCTCAATATTGACATAAACAAAAATCTTATTGTAGATCTGTGAAGGGTAGGATGATATTTACCAGTCACCAAAAGTCACTTTCAAGAGGTTGTTTGGGATTCATTCACCCATGGGCGAATGAATTTTGTCAGGGTTTTTTAACAACTTTTAGGAGCCTACGATACTAATAGGTAGCTTCTAATTTGTCTAGGTTTCAGTGTTGGAAAGTTGGAAATCAGATCTATAGGTTAGATTTTGTGATTCGACAACAACTTTGACAACTTTTCCAATCTTGCACTTCAAGAGGTCTTCAATCCTTCTTCAACCTAAATCTGCAACACACACACAAGAGGGAATTTTTTTTTTTTTTACTTGAATGGGGG
Organism: Sequoia sempervirens; assembly: GCA_007258455.2. Taxonomy (NCBI): domain Eukaryota; kingdom Viridiplantae; phylum Streptophyta; class Pinopsida; order Cupressales; family Cupressaceae; genus Sequoia; species Sequoia sempervirens. The sequence continues at coordinate 374,574,824 of VDFB02058242.1, read as the reverse complement.
TTTTCCTTGGTCAAACCCCGTTTTGGTAATCAAACCTTGAATTGAAATAAAGCATGAAAGAGGGAATGAAGAATGAACAATGTTATATTACCATTCAACAAACCCTTATAAACCTTTGTAATGGAGATCTTGGAAGGTTTGTAACTTGCATGAAATGGATTCAATGGTTGTGGATCTTGATACTTGAAATAATGCTTTGAATGCATGAACTTGATCTTGAAACCTACATCACAATGTCAGCTCCAAAAACATGCATGATGCAATAAGAATTTGACGTGATGATTAGATCTTGAACAATGTAATAAATGTCTAATATATCTAGTCTTGAATGCTCTTGATCATCAAATTTGATATACTTTTTATCTCATCAAATTCTCTTGAAGTTCTTGAAAATTGCTCAAGAAAATGCTAAGTGAAACTTAGTGAAATAACCTTGTATTTATAGGTATGTATCCTTAATTTCTTGAAATTCAAATATCACAAGTCAACATTGAAATATGGATTTAGGGACCTTAAAATACCACCAAAAATATATTTTAAATTTAGGTTCAAAGGCCTAGGGTGGACCCATTCACCCATGGGTGAATGGGTCCTAGGTCCCTATTCGTGGAACACACATTGCTCAAGGTAAAGTGTTATGTTTTGGAATTAATTGTTGTCAGGTTTCCCCTTCAAAAAATATAATTTATTAGGCTTGTAAATGAATAATAGGGATTATTAAGGCATAATTAAGTCCAATTTAATTAAGAGGGCCCAAAAAAGTGTGGAAATGTAAATGGATGTATTTTTCAACACTTCATTAAGTAAGTCCATTTTAATTAGGAGTGCCCAAACAAAGTGTGAAAATGTAAAGGGATACATTTTTTTACACTACAAATTTATGCTTAATTAGAATGTTGCATATATTGAGTAGAATATGTTAGCTTAGTTTAATTTATTCTTGTATCTCACATTTTATATGTACACATATATAAGGCATGCCTAGTGGAAAAAGGTTACTCTCAAGTTAAGGGAGTTAATTTTAGTGAAATTTTACTTTTGATACAAAATTAGATTCTATTAGGTTCCTTATTTTTATTATTGTTTCTTCTAATTAAAAAGTAGAGAGAATGGACTTAAAAACTAATTTCTTGTATGGAGATATCATGGAAGAAATATATGAAACAACTTGTTGGTTTTCTAGTAAAAGGGAAGAAGAACTTAGTTTTTGGGTTGATATGATCATTGTATGGTTGAAAGTATTCTTCTTGAATGTTGTATTAGAATCTCAATGATTTTGTATTGGACCTTGAGTTTGTAGGAGTGAATGTGATTATTGTGTTTGTTTAAAATTTAGTGATGATTAATTGGTAATCATTTTCCTGTATGTTAATGGCATGTTCGTTGAAAATGTTCAAGGGAATGATTGAAAAGATAAAAAACTAGTTGTTTGGTTCCTTTGACATGAAATATTTGGGGGTTGAAAAGTAAATTCTAGGTATGGAGATCAACAAGGATTGAGTTGACAAAAAACATACTGAATTAGTGGGGGTAAGTATGTTTAGACTATTTTGTGGAGGTTTGCAATACATTAATATAACCCAATTAATATTCATTTACTTGTTATATCAAGTTATCTTTGGATTGGTGTCCTAAGCTAGATGATTTGGAGGTTATGTTTAATGTTCCATATGCTAGTGTAATAGGTTGCCTAGAATGTATGCTATGGTTTGTAAGACCAAACATTTCTCAAGTAATGAGATTTCTTAATGGGGTTATATTTAACTTTGGTAAAAAGCTTTGGACTTATGTGAAAAGAGTTTTTAGATATTCATGAGATATTTTTCATTATTGTATTTGTTGTCATAAGATTGATGGTGTGGACAAATTGCTTGATAGGTATGACTATGCTAATTTAGACTGAGTTAGTGATTTAGACAACAAGAGGCCCATGAGTGGTTAAATGTGTTTACTTTACTTGGAGGAGTTATCAATTAGACATGAATAAGTGATAATCTATAGTTGCATTGTATACTACAAAAGTATAGTACATGGCTATGACACATGCTTGTAAGGAGGCAATGTGGTTACAAAGATTATATTCAAGTATTAGCTTTGAATGCAAACATGTTAGTATTAGATGTAATAGTTAGAGTGCCATTTTTTTTTTTGTTGTAAAGGACTTGGTTTAAAAAATCTGATCGGGAAAAATATTTTTATTGGGGCAATATTAAATTTTTTTGGTAGCATTATGTTTTTTTGTAGATAAACTCTTTTTTGGTGGAGGTTTTTAAAGTTTCAACAAGGCATACAGATTATTGTTAGCCCACTTTCTGTAGGTTTGTTGGCTTTTAATGCCGACTGTACCTTGGATGATGCTTTCAAACTCTCTACGTTGGGGTGATCCCACAATACTGGTTTATAATTTTTGGTCAAATTGGACACTAAAATATTTTTTTCTAACTAAATCTTCACTTTCAGGCACCTATAGCGGCTAAACCATGAGGAATTTGAAGATGATGCAAATTAGAGTTTTGTGAAATTTTGTCTGTAGATTCTAAATATATATTTTTCAAAATTTTTGGAATTAGATTGCACTTCTTTATCCATCTCCTTCGAAAACTAGTTTTTTCCTAGAAAATAACATTTTTAAAGAGTGATGCTCATAGTATAATGCATAAATTTTTTTCCATGAAGGATAAAATTCTATTTCTTTTGAATTTAGATTTGTAACTCTGATATCTAGTGCTTCCACTTGGTTAGATAGTTTTTTATTGAATATTTTTTCTTTATTCAAGTTTTGAAGTCAAACCAATTACAATTCAGACATAGGCGGACCGTATAACACGTAACTTTTTTTGTATGTATTGAAATTCTTTTTTTTGTTGGATCAAGGACTTCAATATTTGGTGCACTCATATTTTTCAAATTTTTTTGATAATTTTCTATTTTTCCATGTGCAGAATAGAGAGCTTGTTTTTTGGTGAAAAACCTATGTTTAATAAAACTAAAAAAACAAATACATAATAAAACCAAAACATATTAAAATTATAGTCGTTGGATAGCTCGTTTCAAGGACTACCTAATTCCGGTTGAGTTTGTGAATTCTCCTTCATTTTTATACTCAAACCAAGCTTTGAAACAAAAAATTCAAGAGTTTTTTGATGCCAGAGGATGACAAGGTGGGAATAAGGGGGTTCGAGCGAACTAGAGGGGTTTGCTCGAACCAGGGTTCATTTGAACCCTCTCTCATAAAATGTTTTTCTTTGTTTTTTTGGTGAGAATGTGGTCCACTTTGCATTTAACTAGTTTGCATGAACCAGTGTTCATTCGAACCCTTTTTTGGTTCGCTTGAACCAAAGGGTTCATTCGAACCCCAAAAACCAATTTTTTTTGTATGGGGTTGTTTTTTGCCACTTTTCCTTCCTCACTCAAATTGTAAACCACTTTTGTGGGTTTACTCTATGTGCTTTTTCCTCACTAGTCAAACCTTCTACTGAGCTCCCTTTATACTTGTTGGGGGTCATTTTTCCTGCCACCATTTTAATCATCGACATTTTTCTATAAGCTGGGCTCGTGGTCTTTTGGGAATTCAGGAGCTATCCCATCGGTGGAGCCACATGGAGTGGTGCCACCTCCCCCACCACTAGATTTCACCATCACCTCTTGTTATTACCACTCCATCGTCACTCACAGTGGTAGGACTTTTTTCCCCCTGGAACACGAACTCAGTCATATGGATGACTAGGAGCTTTCCACTGGGTGCTAAAGTTTTTCCCTTAATTAACCTTTGTCATACCTGATTTGGCTCCAAAACAACTATTTTTTTATTTTTTCATAACTTTTTTCCACAATATCAAAATTCTAAAAATGAGATATCGATAGAAAGCTAGTTCTACATACTTTGTAGTGGTGTAGATCATTTTGCCAATTTTTTTGTAGGTACAAATTATTTCCAATTGAAGTTAGCACTTCCTTTTTGACTCTCAAGCTCATATCTTTTTACAAGTTTGTCATATTTTGGAGATTATAATAGTATTGCAAAGGTGATTCAAAGCTCTATTATTTTGTCCATTCACTTTTTCAAATTTATCCCCGGGTACATTCTATTGAGTTTTTGCAATTTGAGGCATTTTCTTGATAACTTGAACATAATGCAATTTGGAGAAGGTTTATTTGTATTGGGAAGCTTCATTTTAGTTGTACATCATATTTGGAGTTTCTAATTGCTATTGAAGGCCAATGTCTTTGTAATCTTGGAGATCTATCATAGTTCATTGTGGGGTTTTCATTGCATCCTTCTATGATTGTGTTGAAAAGGGGAAACTATAAACAATGGAGAGATGGTATTATAAAACCTCTACGATGGCTTCATTTGTTGTCACATTTGTATGATCTTGTTCCCCCTCTTGGTATTGATAGTAAGAAATTTTCTTGGAATTACAAAAGGGATCATGTCTTAGGAGTTATTGCAATGCATATTGATGACGACACTTTGAATGCTATTGATAATTTTGAGTGTCCTCATACTCATTGGACTAAAATTTGGGAGATACATGGAGATCCTAATACTCATCCATTCCCAAATGATCCTGTTTTAGATTGTCTCGTGCCTCTTCATTTTTCAGACAAGACACCCTATGATCATAATACTATGTAGGAGTTCGAATATTTGGAATACTTTGAATATTTTGAAAATGTTGAATTTGTTTCTTCAGATGCTCCTTCTTCTCCATCAGAGACAATTGATGTACCTTCACCTTTTGTGATTCATTGTGCAGAGTCATTGACAGAGGCTCCCATCATTCCTATTCAACAAGACCATTCATCTTATGTTGGTGATTCATTGAGCATGTCTAGTGATTCATTACAAAAAGTATCTCATTATCTTCCTGATTGAGATTCCTATCTATCAAATATTTCATCATTGTTTGTGGAGTCTCACATTTCAGATTTGAAGGACACATTTGAGAGGTTATATCTCCTTTTTGATTACCAACGTTACACAAATATTGTCAAACCATATTTTTCTTTGGATCTTGTTGAACACTAGTTTCCTTAGAGTCTTGATTTTTCACCTTCTTCATTGATTGGGCATGTACCTTATTTGATAGTGACATCTTCATCTTTGGTGGACAAGGAGACACATGAATAGATTTTAGAGACATCATCATCATACATCTTCATTCTTCTTTCTTTCAATTCCTATCTAGAATGGGAAGCATTCTTGCATTTGTACTTTGTTTTGTTTGTTCCAAAAGGGATACAAGTTGTTTGTAGACATTGGATTATGTTCTTTCTTTACAAACTTACCATATCTACAGGTGATTACACATTGTGGGGGGGATACATAGTATCTCTCTTTCCCTCTTATGGGGGGGATATAGATTGTAATGTATATATGTGATAGATGGTGTACTTGGGGGTGTATCATGGAGTCCTTCATCCTTCCTTAATTTTCTTTTTTCTCTCTTTTAGGGAGGAGTTTTGTCCCATGAGTTTTTCTCCTTTTCTCCATTTGCGAGAGATTTAATTTTGCATTTGTACATGGGTACCTAAAATGGCCTCGTACTCGGGTCATATCTTTTCATCTTTGCATCATTTGCATAATAATCTTCTCCCTAAGTTGCACTTAAGGGTGTGTTGGTGTGAATTAAAGTCTTGTACCTAGTAATTTATTTCACGAGGTAATTAGGCGATTTATTCACATGATTAATTTTACTTAGTATATAAGATTCTTTCTAGAAGTCTTAGTTGGCTTTTCTAGAACTTATCTTATGTAGATTTATGCATCATTTCCTAAGTAGTTAGTTTGTTAGTAATCTCATGTCATAGGATTAAGACACATGCCACAATCATGTGCAATCATATTCCTTACCTTTCCTATATAAGGAAGGTCATTGTACACTTTGTGTTAACATACTTCATACCTCATCATCATTTTGATAAGTCTTAATATCAAAAAAGATCATATTCTTGCATAATCTCTTGTAGAAGATTTTCTTTTTTTTTGTAGGTGGTCTTGGGTGTTGAGCTAATCTTCAACTAAAACTATTCACACTTTCACCCAACTTATAAGTAGAAGTGAGTTTAAGCATTTCTAACTAAAAATTAATTTTGGTCAAACATATGATCTTGTAAGATTCATTCTAGCTAAATTATATATGTCCACAACTTTTACAACTAAAATTGTTGTTTAACACCACTTTGAGGCTAATATACTAAAAAAGTAAAATTATTTGAAAAACATGATGTTTCAACAACTTCTACTCCTATAATTTTTTTTAAAAATAAATACAAAAATACCCTTTTGTAGATCCATAAGTTTAGTTTTCAAAAATGTATATATTTTAATAGTTTAATTATTATTTGTATTTTCTTTTTTATTTCTACTAAAAAGCTAGGTTATTAACATAAAATATATTTGTATTTTCTTTTTTATTTCTACTAAAAACTTAGGTTATTAACATAAAATATTAGGTTGATTAACATGTCAAGGAAAAATAGTGAAACATATTAAAAAAATTGAAAAAATATGATGCACTGGATAAAAGAATCTATATCAAGATGGTATAATTTTTTTAATATTTTGGATAAATAATTAATATGAAAGTTGACTCGAATGAAAACAACTAAGTTTTAAAATACACCCATTTTAATATTTATTTAAAAATATATATTTATCAAAATTGGAAAAAAAATATATCCATGCACTAAAGTTTCAAGTTATATTTATACACACCAAAAAATTTGAAAGAAAAAAAAAGTAAAATTTAGTATATAAAGATTGACGACTCATATAACTTTATCAACTAAATTATAGTGCTAATTTATAAAAAACAATATTCAAATATTTTTTTAATTTTTTTTTCAAAAAAATACAAACATAGAATATACTAAAAAATAAATATTTTATTGGTTTACATCATTTCAAAATTCAAAACATATATATCACTTTTTAGTGATTCAAGTTTAAAAGTTAGATCAGTGTTGGTCGTTTCCTTTATAAAGTGTGACACAATTTTGTACTTTTACTTACCATGCTCATACAAATCATATTGATTTTTAATATCACTTTTTCATTGAGATGGTTAAGGGTGTTAGAGTCATGATATAGAAGATTGACAACTTAATGTTTAAATTCTTTTGCTAATAATGAACATTTTAAATAAGTTTATTTCATATAGAGAGGCCATGGGCCTTGTCTCTTCCAACACTTGATTTATTTTTTAGTTTTCTATTATGTCTTGTAATGTAAATGTTAAGCGATGGAATGCTAGGATAAGAGGTGTAATCCATCATTTAATTCTCTCAATTGATTGTATTTAATTATGTAGATGATAAATAATGTATGATGTTTAAACATTTTGGAGTGGACTAAATGTGACATCCATGTGTGAGGGGGGATACTATTTATTTATTATTTATTCTCTCAATACTTGGAATATTTTGTAAGAATGCATTGAATATTAAGGTTACATTGAAAAGGTTAAAATTTGGAGATATATTACATCTTTCCAATTTGGTGGTTATGGCCCATAAACATTGAATGCACTCATAAAGTGCTTATGATTGGGATCTTAGTCAATATGATTGTTATGACAAAATCTATGGCATCTATGATGTGTGGAAAAGGTATCTAATCTATAAGAGGATTACATGCTATTTTGAGAACATGACCACATGAGCATTGATTTTTGTCACGACTCAAGGTTTTAGATACAACTTGATTGTTTCTAGTTTTCTTTTCTATATATTAGAGGCATGAGATAATGGATAGTAAGGTATTTTTATAGTTACTCTTATACTACTCGTTTATTGTCTAAGAGATAAGTGATTGTATTGGTGTATCCTTTTTTTCAGATTATTACAAGTTTGAGTCTTTTTGATGGTGAGGTTTTTCCATAAAAAATTTGTGTGTAGAAATTTCATGTTATAGTTTAAATTTGTTATGTTTACTTTTGGCTCATTAATTTTATTGGCTAATCACATGCTTTATTAGATTAAATTTCTATTGGGATGATATTTTTCTTGTGTTGTAAATACATTGTTATCAACATTACGTGGAAAGTATGTGTATGGATAGAAGTGCAATGCCAAGTACAATAATCCAATAATAATCACACATATATGAGTAAATGTAAATAGGAATATGAATAGCATACATATCTTAAATATATTCATTTAAAAAAAGCTAAGATATATTTGACTTGAGGTGGGTATCTATTGTATTTATTATGAGCCTCAAAGTTGATACCTCAACATCTTTAAGATACATATTTAAGCTATTTATACTAGTTAATATTAAACCATTAAAATTATATTTATTATTAAATATTAACAATCTGACATGTAAATGATTGACAAATTTAAATTATAATTTTTTTGTTAATTCACCCATACAATTACAATACATTTGAAATAGAATATGAAAAAATATATAAATAAACCTAAAACTAAATATAAATTAATATTAATTGCTATAATATCCATAAAATAAAATATGATACCATTTAAGAATCAAAGTCGTACAGATGAAAATTCAAAAAAAACGGCCAGAACTGTTTTAGATTAGATAAAAGGAGAAATACGAGGACGGGGAGGACTGTTACAGCTTTGGATTCTTCTCGTTTTAAAATAAAATAGCGATCGAGATTGTCAAAGATAAGCATCAAACGGAATTTTTTTCTTTTCTTTTCAAAAAGTAGTACAATCATTCTGTCACTACAATGGCGACCGACCGACTAAAGTCACAGAAATCCTGAGAGCATAATGTTGATTTACAGCTGTAAAGCCCATTTGATGTTGATGGAAAAGAAAAAAAGTGTTAGTGGCATCCAACTGTAACCTAAATCAACACACACAAATTTGCAGGCATTTTCTGCAATGGAATTAAGGGGAGCCCTGGCATGCATTTTGGTGGTGCTGTTGGATGTCATTGCAGGAATTTTAAGCTTACAGGCTGAATTAGCTCAAGACAAGGTAATTTTGTTCATTGAATCATAGTTCATTTGGTTTTTGAAAAAGAGAATATAATGTAATATCGATTTTGTGTGCTTGTCAATAATTTTACGTCATTTTTTATGATGACCGATTATGAAGTGTGATCAGAAACATTGATAAAAAACTGTCTGATATGAATTTATATGAAATGTGGAAACATTGTGTGGACTATAATATTTAAAACCCTCAATGTTATTGTATTTCTTAGATACGTCTGATCACATGAAATGTGGAAACATTGTATGAACTATAATATTTAAAACCCTTAATGTTGGTACGAGTTTTCGACAGTCCATGAAATTGTATTGCAAGCTTTTGGATTTAACTGTGTATGTTTTCCAATCACTTTCGGATCACACTCAGTGATCCATCATCAGAAAGAAGAAACGTCAATTGAAAAACATACACAGTTAAACTCAAAAACTTACAATACACCTTTAATATTACTGTATTTCTTAAATAAGTCTGATGATGAAATGTGATCACAAACATTGTATTTCTTGTATGGATGGATTCAGGTGAAATATTATAGGTCTTTAACATTTAAGTGCAAAGTAGCCAGTAATGCTGCTTTTTGGCATGGGGTAGCAGCAGCTTCTCTTTTGTTGGTGGCTCACATCATTGCTAATTTAAGTGGAGGATGCAACTGCTTTGCTTCAACACCCAACCACCACCAACACTCCTCACTTCACAAGCGAGTTACTGCTGCCTTTCTGCTGCTCTCTTGGTAAGCTAATTTTTAACTAAACTACTACTTCTGGTAAACAGCTTTTCTGTTCTAGTAGACTACTGAAGTTGCCATAGGATGCACCTATCACCATTTCCTCTGATGATTCCACAGTAGCCTTTGACAGATATAAGATGGGGAATAAGGGAATTGATTGGGGGTATTGGTTATCTAACATGTTCACTATTTCTATTGCCTTCACTGAACAGACTAGGCACAACCCACATAATTGAAAATACAATTTAAGGAAAAAAACCAGTTATAATTATTTGACCATATATAACATGCTATTGTTCCTTGGGAATCCATTATTTTTGGGTTTTGGTTCATAGAGGGCATTACAATCTAAGGTCTTCCTGGTATTTCTATGCAATTTCCAAACCCTTGAATCTCCTGTGACTGTAATTTAGACTGTAATGTGGAGTCTATCTTGATAATTTTATTTTTCAATCAAACATTTTGAAACTTTCTTGCCTTTGGGAGAGCAGTTATTCCAACTGTATAACACATTTTCTTTCAGAAAACTAAAAGAAAACATTATTTGCTATAATTTTAGTTTTGGTTATTTTTTCAAATGAAATTTGATTAATAACAAATATAGAAATAACTACATCAAATAACTTAAACATTTCATTCCATTCAAAAGTAAAAAGTAAACCAATGTAATCTGCCTATCACAAGTAATAAGTTTGATTTTAGTCTTCTCTAATTTAATTAGTTACAACTATCACACACATAGGGCCAATATATTTGTAATCTTTAATAAAGACTTGTTTTTTTACTACATAATCATAATATGGTTAGAATATCTTAATATATTTATTTAATTTTTTTTTTAGAAATATCAATTTAAAATTATTTTATTTAGTTATCAGTTATTTTACTTCATTTTAGAACTATTTTATTTATTTAAGAATTACACATTCTATTTTAGAGCTATTGTATTTATTTAACAGTTATTTATTACACATATATAGACACATAAATTTTAATTTTTAGCTAAGAATTATTCTATTTTATCAACATTAAATTTTAGTACTTACTAAAAGTCACCATTAATTATTTAAGTAATTTTATTGATTCTTAATAATTTCATTTATAACACAATTAATGTTAAGGGTGAGAATTTCCAAAGAACTTGAGGTATCGAGCTAGCCTTTACTTTAGATATAGTTGTATTTTACTAATGTGTGTAGGTGATATATATGATGTCTTCATATTTATTTTTTTCTATTAAATAAAAATTAATTAGTTTAATAATTTTTATTTTTTCTTGATGACAGAGTCACATAAAAATAAATATATTTTTTGTTTTATATCTATACGTTTTATTTCCATATTTAAAATTATGTCGACTATATTTTTAATTTTATAGATTTTATTTTTGCAAAATAAGTTTATTGTGTTTTATTTTTTATGTAGATAGTCAAGACATGAGACTCAATGCCCTATTACCATTGTAGAATACCAATGTCTCTTTATGTAATTAAATTTAATCTAATTCCAAAATAATGGACAAATCTTTTGCAATCCCATCATTGTAATCCAATCTTGATTTGATTATTATAACATACCCACATGATTCCATAAATTAATACATACATTTTGAATATACCACATCATTAGACTATGCCTGCCATCAACTAAAAATTAATAAATTAATGATAATTAGAGTCAACCAATTGAATGCTTATAAGTATGTTTATATAGATCAAAAGTAAAAATATGAATTTAAACAAAGTACAATTTATATATATACTTGTAAATTCATAGGAGAAAGGGCCTTGAATGCAAGCACTTTTCCCCTAACCATAGAGTTGAATTGATTTTCTCAATGCTCCACCTTATTTAGGTCATACCCTTTCTTTACAAATGAAGTCATATTAGTAACCTACATAGGGACAAAGTTATTGGAGTCTAGTATTAGGAAAAGTCATTGACATATAATTGAATAACCTTAGAAGATTCAACATTGGCCAAGGTTTAGGGGTTAAGGAAATAATTATATCACTAATTCTAAGAGTATAACCACACAATATTACTATACATGCTTAAGTCCAATGTGGGCACAACTCACCTACACACATTAGTAAAATACAACTATATCTAAGGTTTAAAGGTTCAAATTGATACCTCAAGTTCTTTCGAAATTCTAGTGCCCTTAACATTAATTGTGTTTAAATTTCCCATACACAACTCAAAATAGTCATTAAGGTATGTATAGGATGAACACAGATAAATGAAGTTATACAAGCTCCTTCATGTCCTGGATAATTATGTAACTAGTGGATCGATAACAACTTGGCTCAAATACATCATATCATGAGACTAGTACTAAAAGATGGGGCATATTACTTTCTAGTCATCATATGAGTTTTACTTGAATCAAAACAATATAATTTCATTTATAACACTAAATAAAGTTGGCTAAGAAAAGTATAAATGCTAGTTAAAAGCACTCAATGCATTGATTTCATTATTAATGCTAGTCTCAAGTGTATATAACTACCTCATACTAATTTTTTATTCAATTTAAACCTTGGAGGTTTAAAATAGTCTTTCATCAACTATGTGTGAACAATAAAAATGTATAAAATAAAACAAGCACTTAAACATGAATTTTTTAAATTCTATTCTATAACTAATTGCACCTCAATTTAAACAAAGGAATTGAACAAAAGATAAAAGAAAACAACTTTTTTTTCATCAACAACTCCTTGTTGCACATGTAAAAGATGTGTGTGGTTGTGCTCCAATGGACTCACGCTCAAGATATGGTATGTGGGTTTTTCTTCAAACTAACAACATGGATTATAATCCAATCTCCTATAAAATAGCTACCTTGAGTGTCTATTTATAGATTAGGAGGTTGATTGATCAAGGTTTGAGATTAATAGAAGAGAACAAGGGTTAATGTTGGTTGAGAAAATTGGAGAGAGGAGGATCCTACAAGTGGCACCTTGTGATTAGTGCACTTAAAGAGGTCAATGATTAAAAGAATTTGAATGGTCAAGATTTTTTTGGAAAGAGATGAAGGGTGAGCATCAAAGAAATAGTTTTTGGATACTTCTTGGAGAAATTAATGGATAAGATTTGATGAGAAGATTTTGTGGGGAAGTGAGAAGGCTGGCCATGGTTTAAGCACATTTGTGAATGTGCAAGGGGATTAACAGGCTAACTAATTGTTTGGTGTGGAGCTTGATCAGTCTCCAAGTGGGAGATTGTTGATATGTGGTGAGTGATCATGCAAATACTGTACACTCATAATATATCCTTGTTGGGGTTTGGGGTCGGGCCAGGCCTTGACCAGGGGTTCGGGGGCAACAATGCCTGACAGTGGGGGTTTGGGGGCAACAACCCCCAATAGTGGGGTTTGGGGGCGGCAACCCCTGATAGCAGGGGTTTGTGGGCACAACCCTCACATTTTTTTTCATTAACATGTCAATGTTTTCTAGATGACATGTCAAATGAAAAAATGACCTTGTAAAACCCTAATTCTGGAAGCTTCCAAAAATATTGTTATAAATAGTTGAGATGTAAGTTGCAGTGTGTGTAATTCATGAGATTGTAATCTATTTTGTACTGGATAATAAAATCATTGGGTGGCTGAGTTTTTGTGGATGTAGCCCATATTGGGTAAACTGCGTTAAATTTCTATGTTGATCCCTTTTGTGTTATTCTCCATTGTTATTTCTAGGCTATTTAATCTACATATAATTGTTAATGTTTATTGCTCCAATCTCAACCTAAACCCTAACACTAATTAGTTTTATTCTTGACTTAATTATTTGAGATGGATTTAAGGAGAATTAAATATAAGATTGTATTTATTTATTTTTTGGAAGGTAAAGATGAGTGAGTGCAGGATCATGATTTTTAATAGAAATTTATTATATAAATTTAATTGGTATTTTTTAATGATTTTTGACATACAATGTCCATAAATTTATATAATTAATACTAAGAAAACAATTGAAAAGGTTAATTAAATAATTGATCTTATTTAATTAACACTAGAAGAGGATAAAATTAGGTTTGGTTAGGATGTGGACAATTCTAGGTGTCTACACTATGTGTTAGCATATTGAGGATCAAATTGAAAATGTGCGACTTGATATTATTTATATTCAACTTTAGAATTAGGAATGCAATATCATTAATTATTTTCTAGGTCTCCACTTGGTTTTATTTTAAAAAAAGTTTTTTTTATAACTTTTCAACAATAATTGAATTTTGTACATCCAACCTTCAAAGTTATGTATGCAACTAGTGTCAATATTCTAGTTATCTTTTAATAAGTTTCCCTCTTGTAGGTTTAAATAGATGAATTATCTTTTGTGTTAAAATTGAAAGAATGATAATACAAATTTTCTACAATTTCATCAAATAATTCATCACACTAATTCATGATAGAACACACTATTCAACTAAAAACCTACACAATGAAATAATGTGTCAATATTTTATGGGATTGTAACTATGAGATTCCTCTCTACATGATAGTAGTATTTGCATTATACTTCCAAAATATAATTAAAGGAGATATTTTTTTTACTACTACATTCTAGCCCTTAAGTCTTCCCTCTAAAATGAAATTTCTTAACAGAAAATAAAAGATACATGACGCAAGTTTAGGATCTAGTACTAATCATAAACAATGTTAACCTTCATCAGTTTGATCCATCTAATACAACTCAACCATATTATTAACAATATTATATAACCATACAATATATTGCCTAACCGAATAAAACACAATATAGGTGTAGGGTCTTTCAACTTATTTTGGTTTATACCAACTGCATAGGATAACCAATGAATGTTCATATGATAAGGATAATGTTTGAAAGGTTGACTCACACCCTTTCTTGCAACACAAAGGCCAAATTTGTGTGGTTGATCCATGGCCATGGGCTCAACTAGTCCAAATCCAATGTACCACACTACAACTTTCAAATGCAATTTTAATTTGCAAACCCAAAAATCCATGGTTTAACCCATTTATATTAGAACTAAATTCATAGATGTTCATAATAATCCAAATAAGAATCCATTGAGAATTAAATTTATACATTTCATGGTGCCAATATATTCGATTCCTAGGTGGTTTATGGTAGTCATCATTTTTTAGGTATTAATGAACAAGATTAAATATAACATACACAAAAAATAAAATGTAAGGAAAAAATTATTCAATGCACCAAGGGATTTTGGTAGATATGCCACTTCTATTAATAAAGAATTGGGGAAAAATTTATAGAGGATTGATATGTGAATTGGATTGATAAGTGAATTTGTGGATTCCTCTCTAACTATAATGGCAATATTTTTACATGATAGTACATCTAGGTCATCAACTAGGTGTCATATAGATGTTGACTTGTGTCCAATGCATATGGTCACATGACATATATATGGATAAGACATAGCTAAGTTTAAAGCTCAAAAGGTTTCATTTCATGTGGCATGGATGTTGTTAGGTTTATATATGTATGGTGCCAAATGTTAAACTACTATGGTGGCATTGCTTATGACACATAGGTCAATAAGTGTTGCACACACATGGTGGAATTTATTGTTGTGTATATATGTCCCATGTGTCACACATGTATGGTTTGAATAAGAATAACCATATGTAGCTATGTTCAATGTTGCACTATGCATACAAGTAGTGTTGTGTGGTTACAAATGAGCATTTTCCAAAGAACTATATGAATAGTGTTGCATGGTGTTGTGTGAGCATTGTAATAATGAGTTCATTGATGAAATTGGTGAATGGGGCTACACACCAAAATTGAAATAAAATGAAATTATTTTACATCTTAATAATCAACATGATATCCCCTTTACAATCAAATTCTATAGTCAATTTCTTACAACCATTTTTGTATACAGATAACCTTAAAATGATGGCGAATTACACTTACCAATAACACTCAACGAAACCAAAATAATTCTGGAATATGGAAACTTCCTATAACGTATAGGCCTCACTCAAATAATCTATAATTTCATATCTTTAAATCTTCTATAAAGGAAAAAAAATAAACCAAAAAACTAACAAATCCAAATACTCTCCCAAAACCACTCAAAATCTATAAAAATACTTCACACAATAACCCTAAATTGGGTTTAGATGCAAGTAAAGTGCAAAGACTAAAATATAGGATAAAATAATAGGAATAAAGCATCCATTTTGAATTCTACCCTATGTTGAGAAAGCACCTTAGATTAAAGAAAAATGATTGCAAATAATGACAAAAGGAATAAAATATCTTACCATGTAAACCTTCGATGACCTAGGTGATGTTCTCCAAGTGATGGTTGATGGTTGAAGTAGAGTGTGATTGCCCAAATTTTTTGCATAAATTTATCATATCTAATATTTTTCCTTGAAAATGGATTGGGGATGGTTTGATTTATATGTTTGATGATGATAGATGAAGGGTTGAGATTTCTTTAGGATGGATGGATAATATTTCTTGAGAGGAAATTTGAATTTTAATGTGGGAGGGAGAAATGATTTAATACTAGTGGTTGGTGAATGGAGGGCTAAGATTGAATTGATTAGATGAGTAGTTGCGATTAGTTTAAATTTGGATTGAAGGTGGTTGGAGAATACCTATTTGCCCCATTTCTTTTTACTCAAAAATAAAAGAAACTTAAATTTTCTAGTTAACATCCATTTACAATATTTAAACACCTTTCTAAACCCCAAAAAATCATTCCATGGCCTGCTCCTAGTAACTCTTGAATTAGGGAATGCACATTAGAATCTATGTAGAGTTAATTTTCTTGGGTGTGTACACAATAACTAGGTGATAACTATTTAATAACACACTTATTGTTTTAATTTATAGTTCAAGTGTGTGCTAAAATTAACTAATACTAGAATTTAGAAAATATTGACATACCCACTAGAATAAAATCAAGAGGGTATTGAAACAACCAACTAAATTATTGCATCACTCTACCACAAAAAATAATTTAATTATTTCTATCACCGGTTTAATAATTTTTTTCTTTCATTTATTTTCTATTCCTTTGATTTAATCATTATTTATTTTTCTCTTTCCCTTTTCTCTTGTCATTTCCTTTTCTATTTTCTAAAAATTACCTCTCCAAGTCTTTTCAATGAAATTTTAATTTTTGTTCTTTGATAAAAAGGGATTAAAAGCCCTATATTAGTCATTAGCTCAAGAATAGAGTGATAGTGTGTCCATGTTGATTCCATATTGAGACAAAAGGTTAGCTTTATCAATTACATTCAAGTAGAAGTTATTTTAAAGTGGTAGTTCCTCAAAATTTTGATCTTGATCTATCATCTTGAAAAATGTAATCAATCTTTTAGCTTGGTGTTTTTGTCTTTCTCAAAACTATTTATGATCAGGAATTCACCCCATAAAGACCTTTTAGCTTCTAGCATATATGCTAGTTTAATACCTTCCAAAGTGCAATTGCTCAATCTTCATTACTTCTTACTCTTGAAATGGATAATGAACCCACTTTAATAAAGATTCTATTATGACATTATACAAGAAAACCAACCCATCCTACTTATAGAATCTCACAAGAACTTCCATATAATTTTATTAGATAGTTCTCATTAGAGGCACAATCCATAATTTGCAAATTTTCATGCAATTTTTTCTATTGTAATAACATTTCCTACAATTCGAGAAATATATGTGTATAATAACACATTCTAAAAAAATACTAAAAATTCATATACATACATATCACAAAACAATAGTAATCCAAACATTAAATAAAAATTACATATACATATTAAAATTTCAAAATTTTAATATTTCATCTTCTTAATATTCTATAAAAAATTATTATTTAACATTTTATTTTCACTTCATAATATTATATTCAATATAATTATTCAAGACAAAGAAGTGTTATATACACTCACCTAAATATATTTTTAATATATTTTTTCCCTCAATTGCAATTATTTTTCAATATATCACTTGTCTTGAAATTATTGATGAACCATCCTGAGTGGGAGACAAATTAGTCACCTCCATGTCCAACTTTCATTATTAGGTATACAAATATGAAAATAATGAACTACGATAGTTTTTATAATTATAATTATGAGATAAAGAACTTTCATAGAACAAAGTTTAACAAATATTTATAGATATTTGTATATTTTATTGGATGGGTTTTTTTTTTTAATATATTAATTATAGAGTTTATTTTCAAGAAAAAATACACTTAAAATTTTAAAAAGTATCGATTTATTTTAATAATAATTAATAGTAACTAATTTTTTTTTAAATGTACTTAAATTTAATGTTTTTAAACTAGATAAATAATTTATATTTTAATAGTTCTTATTATTTATATTTATTTATTACAAAAATGATTAATGAACAAATTGAATATATTATCACAAAAAAAAAGAGGTTTAGAAAAAAAAATTGATTGTTCATACATACCAACACTCTAAGAAAATATAATTGACAATAGAGAAGATTCATAAAATTGAAAATTTTGGAATACTAGAATTTTAAATCTAAAAAATATTGAATTTTTTTACTAATAAAAAATCAATTGAAAAGACATAACAAATATTTTTAAATTTAATGACATGAAAATCTCTAACATGACAGAGAGATTATACAATTAAAAATTGTGAAATTTAATTTATTGTCATTTATGAATAAATTTATTTTCATGGCTTAATAAAATGAGGGTGATGCAGGATACTTTTTATCATAGGATTGGGACTATTAACAGCGGGAGCAGTCTCCAACTCTAAATCCAATGAATTTTGTAGTTTAACTAAACACAAACTTTTGGCAATTGGAGGTTTGGTGGCTTTCATTCATGCTATTGCAAGTGTGGCCTACTATTTTACAACAAGGGCAGTGGAAGTTGAAAAGAATCATAATGATATGGAAGGCTCTACATGAAAAATAGATAAAATATTTTGAGAATATATAAAACTTTGTTTATTGATTCATCAATGCAAATAGTGTTCAATGTTAATATTCTTTTCTAACCATCTCTTCTTTACTAAGTAGAATTATAGTGTGTATATTGCCACTAAAAAGTTTTTTGGCTTTTAAAATTAATATTATATTTATGTACAATTTCTTTGTTTATTTTAAATATTATATTAAGTATATTGGTTATAAATATACATTTGATTGAATCAAAACCAGAAACGAAATTGATTCATGATTACGGATTGTGGAAACTTGATATCTTTAATACATTTGATTACTGATAAATTATTGAGATGTATCTTTTAATTGTTTGATTTCTAAAATAGATTCTAATATAATTTTAATATGAAAGAGGAGATAAATCAACATTATATAAACACTTATTAGTGAAGCACACTCTATAAATATATACTTTAGAGGTGCCATTGAAATCATAATAACTCATGAATGATGGATGATCAACAACTCATGAATACCTTTAATTCATAACCTTAAATATGGTGGTGGTGGTTTTAGTAGTAATAATAACATGAATTAAAATGAGTATAATGATATTAATAATAACAATAGTAATAAATGAAGATGGAATGCACCTATTAAGAGACACGTGGTCAAACAAGTATTTTGTTAGAATATAATTTTATTAGGGGTCATACACTTATAAAATTTATATATTGTTCTAATATACAGTTATAAAACTTTATATATTATATATTTTCTTGAGCATATATCATTTAAAATAATTATAGTCTAATACTATTAGATTATTGATTATTTATGAATGTGGTTGTTGAATAAATGTGACTAATACCCCTCAACTAATTTGCGGCCCCTTATCCTATATTTAAGGAGGTTGTCTCTCATTTAAGAGTGTGAGAATTTTGAGATTTATAGTGAATTATATAACTATGAACAAGAGGTATCATTGGCCATGTGGAAGTATGTGGAGTGTCCCTAGATTTAGTCTATTTTATAATAGACTATTTTTTGTAAGTATATTATAAAATGTTTTATGATTTTTTTACTTGAAAGGGTTTTCCCATGTATATCTTGTGTAATATGTAAAATTTATGTTTGTATGATTCTTATTTTATTTATTCTATATTTTATATATAATTATTAGTATCTTAAGATCCTAATTTATAACATATTATAACATGTATTTTTTATATTTTATTATAATGATTGCTTGACATCATTAAAATATGAAATAGGGCATGAATCCTATATTGAGTGGTTGGTGATTTTTTAGTGGGTTTGTAAAGTGTGTCAAAAGGAGGCATCTTTATTTCTTTCATTTTACACATAAATGCGTTTTTAAAATATTTTGAGGTCATTTCTTTATGTTGAGGAAATTGGGTGGTATGGATTTTGTGTTCAAGGAAGTTGGAATAAGGGATTTTGGAAAAATAATCAAGATATTAAACAATTATGGTGGTAGATTAGATGCTAGTAAAATTTTAGACATGTTCATTGACTATATTTCATATAAGATTGCCAAACCTAAGATTTGTATATAGATGTTGAACATATGGGAAATGACTAATAAATGGATAAAGATGAATGTGTATTGATTTGAGAAGCCATGACTAAGCTAATGATTTATGTTGGTCAATTAATAGGGTGAAGGAATAGGTTTGATGTTTCTCATTCTTTTAGTAGTGCTAGAATGTTGTCTTTGGCCATGAGTTCCTTCATGTTGCATGGGGATATTGAGAAAAATAATAATAGGTGGAGGTTCACCTATAATTTTTGGTTGATAACCTACACATAATACTATATAACCAAGGTAAATTAAAGTGTCTAAAGTTGGGGGCAATATTTTAAATTTATAGAATAAGTCATGTTGTGTTGAGGAACTCTAGGGAACTAATCGATCCTCTATTTAAGTTAATATTTATATGCTCTTGGGGATTGAATGACCTATGTAATTTTTGGTCCACTTGTAACTAAGGACTTAAAAAAAAATTGTATGTTTTTTGTTGTGTTTGGTGAACATTGTTTTCTAGGCATTGATATAGTACGTGTCCATGAGAGGAAATTTTTAAGTTTATCATGCATATAAATTAGTTAAATGTTATCATGATATTGAGTAGACACTAGAAGGTAATTGATATGAATTCTAGTATGGTTTCTATAAAATTTTATTCTTGAGAAGTTATTCTAGATTAAATTTAGATTGATCTAGTGAATTTTGGTTACTAAAATCGCTAATTCATGCTCTTTTTTGTTGCCCGTAGATGCATAACCTAGGTTTTCTAGAAAAATAATTGATGACGAAATGTAATGAAGGTCCAAAAGTAGTCGATAATTTTGGCAGGAGAAATGATTTAAGTAATATTTTGATTAACAAGATTTGATCTAGGTGGATCCTTTTGCAATTACAATAGAAAATATCATCACTAAGGAAGAATAAATTTATGTCTAGGTGTCCAATATAAGGCTAATATATTTTTAATTAGGAATAATAAGTTTAAGAAACTTGGTAGTGTTATTGCTTTGTATTCCTCTTGAACCTTGTTAGTTTTAAGTGAAATACCAGAGGTGAATTTGATATATCTTGGAGTTGAGTAGGGTATTAGAAAGCTGTTTTATTATGAAATCATAAGCTTCTACCTAGACAAGTGATTCTCTAGCATGTTCTTAAGGTTTGGAACACAATATTTTTCTCCTTTCTATTCTAAATTGTTTTTGTTGATCTATTATCTTTCATTAAGGATCAATAGGAGGCTCTCAATTATCCACCCAAGAGGATTAGTGGTAAATTCATTGAGTTTAGAAAATAGTCTCATAGCTTTTTTAGTAATGACTACTACATTACATTCTTTGATATGGTCTTCCTCTAGATTTTTGGGGTGAGAACAACTAGGAAAGGATCATGAATTATCTATGTTCAGTGTTTAAAAGTTATCCTAAATCTCTTTATAGATCCAATACAGGGTATGCTCATATCGAGATATCACATAGTTTGGATCTTCCCCTCCCAAAAAGATTATTTGGTCCTTGCATTTAGGAAATTTTAAGAAATATTTAAACTAAGAAGGGATTAATTATCTTTTTATTTTTCCCTTAAATTTGACCACTTTTCAAAATTATACAAAAAGTGGTCAAGTTAAATAGAAGAATATATTTTCAGCTTTAAAGCAGGGTTTGGGAGGGAGGAATAGCTAAAATTGGGTTTGCGTGGGTGGGAGGGAGAGGGAGGGAGTGGGAGAGGGAGAGGGAGAGAGAGAGTTTTTGTTCAAAGAAATAATTTTTGGTTCCATTTTAAGTAGAGAGAGAGAGTGTGTGTGTGCATTTTTGTTCAAAGAAATAATCTTTGGTTCCATTTTAAGTAAATTGATCCAATCAAATAGAACCTTGTTAAGGATAAACGTTTTTTGTGAAATTAATTAGTTGAAGAGTTGAATAACATGCAAATATATCATATCCATAATATTATAAGAGCAAAATGAAGAAAATATTTGAAATAGATTGATCCACTTCAAGGAGCAACCTCCCAAAATATTTGACAATAACATAATTTGTAAATTATCTCCTCCACAACTAATTACTAACTTGTCTATAAAAATGTGTACTCCTAATAATGTAATGGAAGGGTAAGCCACTAATCCCAAAATATTTCTACTAGACCTACAATTATTATACCTATAAACTATTATAATATTAAATTAAGTATTATACATATGCCATGGTAAGAAAATGGATATTTGTTGAATCCCATGGTTTTAGGGCCTAAAAATGTGTCCCTTCTTACTAATCTTGGTAATCTTTGTAATGGGTCTTCTTCAATTACTAGCTATGATGTAAAATCATCTTGTGTCATGGATCCTTCTCAATTTTCTAAATATGGTGTGGCTTTAGATGCTAGGGATTGTGGTACTTCTTCTCCATCTTTGAAGAAGATTCTACTTGAAAAAACACTTCTTAATGAGTCGGTGTGTAAGAAATAAATACCATTATTCCTAACTCAAGCTCTTATGTCCCTAGAATGGTAAATGCATTTGTTCCCCTCTTTTCTTTTGTTGAGATACAAGAAGGAAACTCATTGTAGGATATTGTTGAAGAGGCTTAAGGTGAGATTATTTTGGGTGGATATAAATTTAAGATACTTTGGAGGAAATAGGGAGTTGCGTCAATTCAAAGAAAAAACTTAAAGTGGGGCTTCAAAGTTCCAAGAATACAATGTAAATCAAATTAGATAAGCTCATTGATGAATTTCTAAAGAAAATTAGAGTACTATCATAATAGACCATGGATTCATTTATTACATAGGAGAGGGGAAGGTCCATCCATTAGAGAAATGAATTTTTTATCCTAAAATGTTATGGGTACGAATTCCTCTAATACAAGAAGGCTCATGAAAAAATAATCATATTTGTAAGCTAGAAGTATTGTCCTAATCCAAAAAAGTATTTTGGAAGATGATGTCTTTTCTCTTTTAGATTCTTTTTTGAGATGATGGAACTAGGTGTCTATGGATACCTAAGGGGATTTGGGGGGTTTGTATTTTATGAAATTATTTTAAGGTTCATGTGGATTTGGTATTTAAATAATCAATATATATATTTTTTAATCTTTTTAATATAATATTTGTGGTTTAATTTTTAAGGATTATGGTTGAAACAATTCAATTAGAAAGAATAAAAGATAGGATGCAATATGTGTTCAATTAACTTTTCTAATGGTTCAAAATGTGGTTCTTGGAGGAATGATATTATGAGTTATTGGGAAGGGAGAGGTGGTATGGGTAGGATCTTCATATTTGAACTGGTCTTTAAGTCTTTTATAGTTGAGAAAAGTCTTCATTTTATTTCAAAACAAGAATTTTTTTATTAAAATAATAGAAGTAAAGGATTTTATAACATTACCAAAATATTAGATTGATCTTTTATTTTGGCAAAACTTATAAGACCTATATTCTTAATGTCATTTGATCCAATTGATTCCTATCTAGTTGGAGGTTTATTTAGATGTTTCCTAT
Organism: Sequoia sempervirens; assembly: GCA_007258455.2. Taxonomy (NCBI): domain Eukaryota; kingdom Viridiplantae; phylum Streptophyta; class Pinopsida; order Cupressales; family Cupressaceae; genus Sequoia; species Sequoia sempervirens. Next base: position 374,551,165 of record VDFB02058242.1, on the reverse strand, counting down.
AAAATAAAACCTTATATTTTTGAACATATACATGGGTTAGGGAGTTAAATATTCTTTCTAATTTATAGAAAAATAGTGGAAATACAATCCTTCCTTAGGACCTCCAATGTTCAAACTTTCTCAAAATATTAAATACAACAAGGATTTTTTTGAAGATATAAAATAAAAGTATTTAGAAATGTTTTTATGGAAAAAGAGAGTTTGGAGAAAGAGTTATAATTGGTTATCAAGATTATTCAATCAATTAGTCTTACTAATGAGCTCCTATCTTAGGAATATAATATGCTTTATCTCTTAGGGTATTTTTATTCAAAAGAGGAGATATTTAAGAGACATAAATATAGGTTAATATGGGTTATGGTGTGGGTGAAAATCACAAGTACTTGCATTAGTCCATTATAGATCAAATATAACATAATATAGTTAGGGGAGAGGGGCCCATAATGGAGCAGGGTCCAATAGTGGGGATAAAAGTAGTCCTCAGTGAGCCCCATAGTGGAGCACTTTAATATCCAATTACAAAACACTTTTTATCCAAAAAGTACACAAAGTGACAAATCATGTGATGTCACATAAGCGCACCAATAAAACATGAATTAGTGCACCACTATCTCACTTTTTTTTGGGCCTTTTGGGATACCTCAACAAAAAGCATGCTGATACGACATCATATTTGATGATGTGGCACTAAAACGAAATATAGAACCACATGAGTTTCCAAATAAACTGTTGTACAGAATTGAGAGTGATTTGAAATTTCCAAGTACAATTTTGAGCAAAGCGAAGTTAGGGTGCTCCACTATAGGCCCCTCTCCCCTAGTAGTATCAAGGATAAAGTGAAATATCTTCTTTTTAATCCTTGTGATATCAATAGGGATACAATTGATTTTTGTAAGAATTTGTCAGATCCATTTAAAAAGTTATAGATAAAATATCTTCTTAAATTGATTCAATAATTAGATAATTTTTCCTCAAATAATAGAAGGAAATGGATTTCTAATATTTTTTGAAACTAGTAGAAAATTATTTATTGTTTCAATTGATTGGATAAATAATATGATTTGATAAATCTTTCTTTTTAATATTGAAGTATTTGATCACTTTCCTATCTAAACAAAGGTTTATTTGGATGCGCCCCTTGAAATAATTCTTTATAAATTTGAACTCATGTGTCTTAAGAAATAAAATTTAGTCTCCAGACTAGACAAATAGTGGAAAGAGAGTCCTTCCTCAAGCTCCATGGTACTTTGTTTTTCCTAAAACCTTAGGTATATCAAGATCTATTTGAATATATGAAATTATGAAGCCTTTGATAGTATTTTTTTTTTGAAAATATAGTATCCAAAGAAAGATTCAAAATTGGTTAGTCAAACAATTCAATTAGATGTCCTTACTAATGAGCTCCTCTCTTAGAAAGACAGAATGCTTTGCCTCTAAGAATACTATTATGAATAATAGATTTTTGAGAGAAAAATATAGGGAAATATGGGTTATGGAAGAGGGTTATAAATCTAATTAATTGCATTAGCTTATTGTGGCTCAAAATTAAATTACAAAATTAGAATTATTAAGGATAGAGTGGTCCCTATTCATTCTAATCCATATAATTTCATTAATATGGAAATCAAATCCCTTTGAGGATATGTTACTAGAGTTGCTAGAGGAAGAATATGATCTTGGTACAATTATATCCTTGAATTTGTTCTTGTGTTTGTTTTTGATAAGGGGTAAAACAGGTTTTGATGGGGCTCTGAAACCCATTACAAACTAGTTTTGAAGGGATTTGTAACCCTATCTAAGCAAAGCAAGCTGCTAAACAAGATAAACTACAAATCAACAACAACCCAACAACAACAACACACAATCATAGAAATAAGATTACACAAGCTGCATCAGAAAAGAAAACAAGGGAATGAGATCCCTTGGCAATCAGGAAAAAGTCAAGACCTGGAACCCTTAGTTAAATAGTGAAACCACCTGTATCAGCCAGGCATCAGTGAACCAGACGCTTAGAGAAGAAACCCCTAAGCTAAGAAAAATAGTGAAAACACTGGTGTAAAACACGATCAACCCCCTAAACAACAACACCAACAAATCCCCAATCCCCTCCTCAATAGGGGAGTTAGGGAGCACAATGAAATACTAAAGCACATCATTTTTCTTGCAGCAACACCCCACCAATGCCAAGCCCACCTCCACCTCTATAAGAGGGGCCTCCCCTCTATAGGAGAAGAAGATATGAGAGCCCCAATCTCCAAAGTCTTCACTCTTTTTCCCACACAAGCACCACCTCAATATGGCCAAGTAGAAGAGAAAATAAATCCCCACCAAAACTACAAGAACCAACTTCACCTCAATAGAAGAGGGATTTGCCTCAATGGGAGCAATATCCACCTCCAAAGAAGACACCAACTATAGATCTGGAGAGAAAAATTTAGACGAAAGAACAATCACACCCTCCATAAGGATAGAAAGGTACAAGAACAAGAAAGAAGTAGAATGAGCTTCATTCAATAGAAAAAGGAACATCTAAGCCTTCAAGATAAAGCTATATAACAACCACTTAGACCAAAGGTGACCCTCAGTCACAAGCACAAAATTAGCCTTCACCTCAAAAGAATAAAAATGCAAAGGAACCTTGGGGACAACCTGCATAACAAAAACCACACCAAATTTTGTCCCACCAGGCAATAAGAAACCCCCAAACATCATCAATTTATGGGTCTACAAGAAAAACAATAAGCAAAACCCAATCCACACTTCTAAAGAACCAAGCTCAACAAACTACATAAGAAAAGACAACCCAGCCCAAAAGGATAGCTTAAACTATAGCTTAGCCAACAAAAATCCCTTGAGGCCCAATAATAGAGAGAGCTCAAGACCATTGAGCAAAACAACCCCAGGGAGGAACCAAAGAAAAGGGCCCAAAGCCCACAACAAATAGGGACTTGCAACCAAAGTGAGTAGCAACATACAACAGCCAGGAGGGTGATCTAGAGCAACCAAAATCTAGGAGAGGAAAAAGAAGCCAGAGGGACCCAAGAGGAAAGGAGCCAACAAATAGACCAACAAGAGAAGCACCCAAGCCACCCCAACACATAGGTTAGAGCTAGAAAAAGGAGAATCCAAAGGAAGAACTTCCTTTAAGACCCCAAAGCAAACATAAATCTCCTACAAAAACAAAAGCAAAGAGACCCACCAAACAACATCCTCACCATCTCCATTCAAAATGGAGCTCTTGCTCCTATTCCTATCCAACCACTCCAACCTGCCAAGCAACACCTCGCGATGAACTACAAACCAACAACACAAAGAGCCCAACACAACATCCATGAAGCAGATAAGACCCAACAACCATCCATCACAATCCAGCAACAAAGCATCAACATCGTCTGGTTCAAATTATCCATCTCCATCTCCCTTCAAAGATTTCAAACACCCACTCCCACCTCTCTTCCTGCTCTCCATCTAGAATATGTGGATATTGTTTCTATGTTTGTTAGTGATGATCAAAATTTGATTATTCTTTAATTCTTCAATGTTGAGGAAATGTAAAGTATCATTTACCTTTGCAAGCTAATATATATCCTAGAATAGATATTTTTCAAGTGGCCTTCTTTCAAAGTTTTTTCAAACATATTGCAAGAGGACTTGAATATAGTGATTTATGAAGAAAAAAATCTATATATTTTTTGAAATAATTTAAGTGCATTTTTCTAACTCTTATCCCCAAAATATATAATCCCTCATATTTTTATAACTTTTGGATATTTTAAATCTATTATACTATCATAAAGATAGTTTCTAAACAAGTAGATGAGAGACTTAAATACTTCTTTCTAAGGAAATTTATCTAGAACAAGGTGGGTTTGTGAAGTGCTAGTAGAATCTAGATGGGATTATATTGATGTATGAGACTATGTCTAGAGAGGGCATTCATCGATATATTAGTTGTTGGTGTATTGCTTTTATTAGGATGTGATATGGTGCAATAATTTTCTTATGAGAACTTGATGTATTTATTTCATGTAGTTTTCATTGAAGGTGTGAGATCCCTTATGAAAAAAAATTGTGTTTGAAATCAAGATCATGTTGTTTATTGGAGATGCATAGGTTAATGCAGTTTCATGATTAGATTATCACAGTGTTCCTATTCATGGCCATCCTTAAAGACATTTGGTTTATATATGTGATTATTAAATGATATTGATATCCTATATTTTAATTGATTATCATCTTTCCATGTTTGGATGGGATGACTATATGATTTATATGTTGTTGTATACCGTCGAGTGATTTTACATTGCTTCAACTATTATGTATGGAGTAGGTATGATTGATGTGTGATGTGAGTATATAGGTACATTATTATTTACCCATTGGAATAGGTAGGTATTGTTTATTTTTCCAAGAATGGTTATATTAGAGATGTCATTAGGTCAATATGCTTGGTAAAATCTATCACACTCAATTTGAGTGGGAGATGAGCCCTATTTTTTCTTATGAGTTTGAATCCAAATTAGTGGCTATTTAGGAATCTGTGTGCTATGAAACCCATAATTTTTTTATTACAATTGTAGTTTATTTTCCTATTTGCATTCAATTATAGTTGCAAGGATAAATCCTTGCATTTTAATGGCATGAGATTCATTGTGAAATTAAAAAAATGTAAAAAAGGAAAATGATAAGTTAAATTAATTAGAAAATATATTTAACTTATTGAAATTAGTTTAAATATGATTAAAAAATATTCATTATTTTGGAAAGTTAAAATTGCCTAGAAAATAGTTAATTTTAATTAATTTATTTTCCTTTGGAAATTAGAAAATGACTTAGGAATTTTAAGTTGCTTGCAAAATGTATTTTTTGAAAAGAAAAAAAAAGAGAAAAAAAAAATTGAAAATGAAAATAGAAAAAGGTATAAAGGGAAAAGACTTGTATTTTTATTTTTTCTTACATTTTTGGAAGCAAGACTCTCTCAAACTCTCTCTCTTCCCCTTATTTGAAAAATTGAATGGGAAACAAATAATGAATGGATTGGCTTGAAGTTGGATTTGAATTGCTTGTGCATTGAATGGCTTGGGATTACTTACAATTGGGTGGAGTATTGGTTTGTGTGTATGCTTGCTCAAGATGATATTTTCTTCATGGTTGCAAGCTTGAATAAATGTAAGTTATTAATTTTAATTTTATTTATATGGAATTTCTTTCAATTTCTATGACCACATTAGGTGGAGGGATATGACATTGGTATTAGAATAATAAAAAAACTTAATTTTAGAGTTTTTTTTTTTTTGAAAATGAGAATTTTGAGCCAAAGTTATTGAGTTTTTTTAAGGAATTGGGAAATGGGAATTTTATTATAAAAGAGTGTTGTTCACATTTCAACCAAAAATATATGCTTTGTTTTTTAAAAAATTAATATTTAAAAAATTAGTATTTTTGAGCATTCATCAATGGTGGATTGGATCTTTCATGGTCTTACATTAGAAAAATAATTTATAAAATTTTAAATTGGGATGGTTTTAGATGAATTAGATTGGGAGAAAATAAGAATCCATATTATTTTTTCTTCTAGAATATTTTGTGACTATGTCCATATTGTTGTCCCAAATTTGTGAATAGATTTATGTCACACATAAATAGAAACTAAATGCATGAGGAACCTATGATTGAGGTATAGTAGTAGGGAGTGGCTATCATTGTTGTCTTGAGTCCATAACTCACTCTAATGGCTGCAATGAATGAGAGTTATGCAATTAATTGGTAACTAAATAAATTCATTGGGCAATAAATGAACTAGGATAAAGTTGAGAACATACTTAAAGCACTTGAATAGGCTTAATATGTATACATTAGGGACATACCACACCTAATTTAGGGTGGTATGTGTCACTTGGGTTACCCCTTGCCTTGTGATGAAGATTATTAATTAGGTTCACATAGCTATCCCTTCATGCTATAGCAATGACACTCATTTCCTTCCTTTAGGATCCTCATTCATGTTTTTATTGAATTTTTCATTCAATGAGAGACCCATCTCTATCCATGTATGTGATTGGATAAGACCTTGAGTATATTCATGCTTATACTTGTTTTTTATACTTATTAGTGGTATGTGTATGCTATGTGATGCAAATTATCTATTATTACCATTATTAGTGATGTATTCCCTTAAAAAATGTTGTGTTATGGTTGGTTGATAATACTTGTTAGCATGTATGCTATGATGGCTCATCTTATTGAATTTTATATGCATGATATGATAGTTTTCATATTGATTGACATGTGTGTAATCCATACTCTATTTTGCATGAGTGTGTATGATTATGCCCATGTGACCATCTCCTATAATGATGGGGTGGAGCTATAGGTACCACATGGTTGGGTAGCATGAAATCACTGTTGGGGTCTTGTAGGATCTTGGAGGAGCTTTGGATGTGTACAATGAGAGTTCTCTATTCCTTTTCTTCAATTTTCTCATTATTGCAATATATTTTAAAAATTTATTTTGGGAAATTTGAGTCCTTTTATGTAATTTTAATATTAGTTTGAAACCTCCTTATTGGATGGATTATAAACCTCTCACATAAGTGGTGACATTGTGATTAAAATAGGATAATAGTGTAGCTTTGGGACTGCAAACAGTTTTTGGATTCCAACACTTTTTTAGGAATCCAACAAACTATTTTACATTTGAGTACTAATGTGCTAGATTTATTTATATGTACTAGTGTCCTCTTGGTGTGCTAGTGTCCTTATGGTGTGCTATATTTCTTTGGTGCATTGCAATCCTCTATTTTGTTGGGAAATAATTATTTTTGGCCATTTTTGAGGGAAATTTTGTATATAAAAGTTATTCTCCTTGATCCAATGTGTCCTCTTATGTTTTTTATTCATTAAAAAGTATCATAATCTAAGAGTTATTCCATATTTTGCATTGGGAAGTGTTACTTTTCACAAAAGTGACATGCGTTCATCCCACTTGGTTGAAGGCTTCTACTCTCTAGTGGTGAAACCTCTTTTGGAGGTTTGTCCCTTTTTTTTGGGTGTTATTATTGGGATATTTTCCACCCTTGCTTTGGTAAGTGTTGCATGTTTCTAGGGAAATGATGGTCATCCTATTTACTCAAGATGTGATATCTCCTAGTTTACCCATCTCTTGCTTGGGTTTTCCATGAAAAATTGTGAATGTTTTCAAGTGTGTAGGGGATGGATTGGTGGTGTGTGGTTCTATCATACTATCCTTGTGTTGTGTTCATGAGATAATTTAATTGTGGGTTAGAACCTAGTTGTCATCATGGTGTAGTCCTAGTCTCATGTAGGTTCACCATAGTGACTTCATATCATAATTAGTAAGTATTACACTTATGCCACCTTTCTTGAAGTGATGTTGAGGTCACTCATTTTTCATTACCCTTTTGTTGATATGCTTGATATGAAACTTGTATGTGCATTAGCATACAATACAACACATTAATGTCATATTGTGAATGATGAATTTGTTCTTATGTGGGTTTTTCAAGAAACATATTCCCTTGGCTAATGTATTAGGTGTGTATCTTGAGGAATTAGGAAAAAAATTGACCAAGGAGAAAGGGATGGTAATTAAAGTGGATATTGTTAATTCTTATAAAAGAGTAAAATATAATTTATTATCATCTATATTTTTGGTCGTTAGCTTTGGTCTTACTTGAGTGAAATGGGTTGAGTTTAATATCTAGCTTTTATTTCTTGGTCCTATTAATGGTAGTATGCCATGTTTCTTCAATCATTCTTGTTGGATTTTCCATGGAAACCCTCTTTCTATTAACTTTTATATTGTTATGATTGAATCTTTGGGTCATTTTATATGTAGAAAAATATAGGAGGGCCTTCTTAAAGGCATCACCATTTCCCAATATAAGCTAAGGAATCATTTTATATGTTGATCTTTTATGATATTGATGATGACACAAATGATATTTTTCTAGTAAAATTATAAGCTAAGGAATCCTGTTCTATATGATGTTCTAGGATTAGTTGAAGGTTATTTCTATTTGGAATATTATTGGGGGTTGATAGTTCAATGCTATTAGTAAAAAAGAGAGGGTAGAGTAAAGATATTTTAGAAGGGTGTTAGTTGTATTCCTTTCTCTAAGGTTGAAAAAGAATACTTGTCTTCCATTATAAATCTATTGAAGATTCTTAATATTGTAAGGGAAGATGAGATTTGTTGGTGGGGATACTTTTGGTAATTATAAGGTGAATTTAGGTTTTCTCTTTTGCAAAGTAAATAAATTCCCACACTTAATGATTTCAAGGTTTAAATAATTATATTTTCTAAAAATATGTGATTTCATAAAAAATCAGGATGTCCCAAAAAGTGTAAACCACTATTGTGGGATCACCCAGATGTGATGATGAATTCATTGAAAATATTATTTTTCATTGTGATTATTCTTATAAATATTAAAATCTCTACTTTACAAATTAGATATATTTTAGTTTTTTCTAAAATCCTCGGTACAATATTTTTGTAGATGATCTAATGGAAATATATATCTATTAGTTTTAAATTTTTGGGGTATCTATATTGAACATAACAGAAATATTTTTAGACATAACTATTCCTCTTGGAAGGTCTATTGGGATAAATTGAAGCATCCTTTCTAACTTGTCCCAAATTTGGATTGGAGGTTAAAGATTGCAATTTTTTTTTGAATCTCAAATTTTAGGTAATTGAAATATCCACATTCTCTCCATATTAAAGGAATAATTGACAAAAAAAATTATATTAAAATATGTAAAATGGATGACAAGAGGAAGAGATTGACAGGCGAGGAGATAGTGCTTTGCAACTTGGTTTCACCCGCTATCAGACTTCCGTATTTTCTGTCTTTTTTTTACTCTGCAAATGTATTTACCATTTCTTTTTTTTCGCTGCATAGCCGCTTAACCTTTTAATGTCATAAAGTTTTTTATTTTTTTTAAATATATGTATAATTTAATAAATTTAACAATTAAAATATTTTATATTTTATAATATTAATTTGAGTAATTATTATTTATTTTTATTTTTGAAATATAATTTTTTTTTTTTTCAAATCTATTTTTATTTAGAGGTAGGTATCTTAAATATTTTACACGTCTATTTAATATTTTTAATATTTTTGTCAAACATTTTAATACATTTTATATGGTTATTATAAATTGAATTAACTATTATTTTTGAAAAAAATATTAAACATATTTAAATAATATCTATTTTGATGATCAAGACTATTAAATATATGAATCAAGACCATAGATTTTATAGTGGTAAAATTTATATATCTTATATATTTTTTAGTATGCAAAATGTATAGAGTATTTAAGGTTAAGTAATTCTAAACTAAAAAAAATGTAAATTTGTGGCAACTTATTGTACAAAATGCTAATTGCCAAATGAAATTATCAATCTAAAGTAGATTTTTAATATTTTAATATGATTTAAAATTTTATAAAAGTGTGAGTTTTTTCCTTATAAATTCTTAAAGCATAAGCATATAAAATTTTGACAACGGATTAACCCTAGCAAGTGATAAGAGGATACCATAAAAGAGGATTTTGGTTTATATAAGACTTAATTACATTTTGATAACATGTAATTTCTTTCAAATAAAAAATAATAATAATAAATAGTAATTAATGATATATTACACTATGTTTTAATTTTTTAGTATTATTGTAATTTTAAATATTTAAATATATTTTACCAATTATATAATAATTTTTCACGTGATGTAAAATCATGATTTGTAAAATTTTATTTATATTTTATATATACTTTTGAATTAAAAAATATTTTTATTATTATTTTTAAATAATAATTTATTATAATATCAATAGACAAAGTTTGTATACTATTTCAAAGAAGTGGAAATAATACATTTTCTAACATTTTGCATTAATTTATTATATAAATTCAATTTTTTATGAAAATTTTTTATTTGAAAAGTTTAGATAATTTATAATGTTTATATAAGAATTATTTATGGATTAGTTTTTTATGTTTATTAATTAATGATATATTATACTATGTTTTAATTTTTAGTATTATTAGATCACTAAAATTGGTAATTTTAAATATTTAAATATATTTTACCAATTGTATAATAATTTGTAACATATGTAAAATCATGATTTGTAATTTTTTTTTAATATTCTATATATATTTTTGAATTAAAAAATATTTTAATCATTTTTTTAAAATAATGTTTTTAGTGTATCTTACTATTTATTAATGTTATTTTTATTTTAAAGAAATTATATGTTACCAAAATATAATCAAGTCTTGGATGGTAATAGATTTTGAAAAAACTTCTCCAACATTTTGTTATTTCTAGTGCTATTTTTTTTTAATTACTTAAGTTTTCATTCCATTCTTATCATGAAAGAACCTATAAAAAATTATTCCACCTTTGTTCCTAAAAGAATTTGGTAGGCTTGTGAAGCTATCAAGCCATGAAATGATTTTAATAAATAAGCCTTATATAAACCAAAATCCTCTTTTATGGTATCCTCTTATCACTTGCTAGGGTGAATCCCTTGTCAAAATTTTATATGCTTATGCTTTAATAATTTATGAGGAAAAAACTCACACTTTTATAAATTTTTTAATCTTAAGCTTAGAAAAATTAAATGAAAGATATTAAAATATTAAAAATCTACTTTCCATTGATAATTTTTATGAAATATTTTTAATATCTATTTTTAGATTGATAGTTTCATTTGGAAATTAGCATTTTTTACAATCAGTTGCCACAAATTTACATTTTATTTCAAAAATAATAACTAATTAAATTTATAATAACCATATAAAATGTATTAAAATGTTTGACAAAAATATTAAAAATCTTAAATAGACATGTGTAAAATATTTAAAATACCTACCTCTATTTTTATTCAAGCATATGTTTTACTTTTATATACTTTTAATTTATAATAAAAATAGATTTAAAAATAAATAATAAAATTATATTTCAAAAATAAAAATAAATAATAATTACTCAAATTAATATTATAAAATATAAAATATTTTAATTGTTAAATTTATTAAATTATACATATATTTTAAAACAAAAAAAAAAACTTTATGACATTACATGTTGAAGCGACTATGCATCGAAAAAAAAGAGAAATGGTAAATACATTTGCAGAGGAAAAAAGAGAGAAAATACAGAAGTCTGACGATAGGTGAAATGAAGATTGAGGCGGAAGAAAGGAGGAATGTAGATTCATGCTCCATTCATCCATGCCCCAATGCATTCCTAGGGCTGGATAGCCGCTGTCCTTTGGCTCTTATTCTCACTTCTTGGTTTTCGTATGTTCCTTTCTTGTTCATTATTGTATTCGGCCCTTGCATGTGTGAATCACTCTGAATTTTTCATTTCGTGTGATTTTTTTTGTGTTTCTTGGATTCCTTATTAATGGAGGAGAGTACGATCCCCCTCGACTAGAATGATATGGTGGGTAATTTCGCTACCCCAGTCATTCCTTCAAAATATTTCAGTGAAGTCATCACTAGCCCAAGATTCGTTGCTTCGAAAGGCACCAAGTTCTCAGTGGAACAGGTACTCTACGAAGATGGCGAAAGGGAAGATAAGGACCCTAGTAGATCTAGTGACTTACACTTGTTTCTAAATCCTATGCTAAAAGAAGCTATTTCTAATGAAAGGCTTAAACTTAAAGATTCAGCCATCTTTCTGGCTACAATGGATGTAAACAAATTTCCTGCTAGAAAATATATCGATGCTTGGTTTTCTAATGTCTGGTTTAAAAAAGTTTGGCATTCAATTAACTTATTGTAGGATAATTAAAAAAGGATTTTTTTATATTTTTTTAAAGTCACATGAAATCCAAAAAAATTCTTACATAAGAAATTTTGGAATGTGGGAGGGTACGTATTTCATGCTCTCCTATGGGCACCCTCGGCCATTGCCAAAGAACTCTTGGCCCTTTCTTCACCTAGATGGGTTATTGTTAAAGACCAGCCTCTTGAATTTTGGAGGATTCTCCCTTAGATCATTGAGATGATTAGAATGGTTATTAGGGTCAACGAGACCAAGGTGGCTTTGCCTGACCTCGACGCTTATGCCCTGGTATCCCTAACCCTTGGAATCGACACTCCTAACTACTTAAAAAATCTAGACAAGGATTATGTTATTTCTTCCCTGCTAGAAATTATGGGTGGTGTTAATTCATGCTACCTGTGTAGAAGGGAAGGGCGTCTTAGGAAAAGATGCCCCATCTTTTAGAAATGAAAAGGCCCTCCCAGTAAAAATTTACCTAACCCAACCACTAGCTTAATGCCTTCTAGGGGTCAAGTGGTGGGTGAAAGTGCCCCCTCTCCATTCTCTCCACCTCCCACCAGTAATATCTCATCCGTGTCTGGGACAGAGGAGATGGCCTCTCTTTTTGGCAACAATGAATCCTATTATGTAACTACTTTGCAAACCAATGGAATAAGTGAACCTGGTCATGCCTTGCTTGAGTCAACCACGGTCAAGATAAAGAATCCCTTTGATGTGTTTTCACAGGAAAGTGAAGTTGGCCCTAGAAGCAATCATCCCACTTTTGTCGACTGGCCAAACAATGTGACCATCCCTTGTGTGTTTACTCCCGCAAATGCCTCTCCTCTGTTGGAAAAAATTAACACCCAACAAATTTATATGAAGGAAATTAGAATGAGGATTCAAGAAAACTTCGACATCCCTGATAGAAATCCTAAAATAACTGTGTCAAATATTGAAAGGGGTAAGAATTAGTTTGATCTTAGGATTGCTTCCTCCTACTCGAATAGGGTTGCAAGTGATGAAATGGGCAGGGGCCCATAAGAATCCCCATTGCAACCAACTCCCTCCCTAGCTTTTCCATCTCTAGGGAGCTCACTAGGCATGAATAAGAATCTTTCCCTCTCGGCCTAGCCATTATTGGGTGAAATGGCTTCTACTACAGCCCCCCTTGCAACACCAGTGATAGAGATGAACTGCCTTTGGTGTGAGAGTTCCCTACCTCCCTTGACTAGACCCGCACCTCTAGTGTTATTCAAGTTCTAGAAGTTGGATCTGCTCACCCCCAAAAGGCTAAAACTCTCAACTCTACATCTCAATCAACACCCCTAACCTCAGAAATAGATTGTGTCTTGACTGACAATGACGAGGCTATGGGATCCCAAATAGATGAGGTTGTCACTCCGGGGAAGGGTGATTAGGTGGCTAAGCCAAGAAATGGACTCGAGAGATCATGAAAGAACTCCAATATGGTCAAAATAGGGAAGGGTGGAGCAATCACCAAGCAAACCCATAAAAGGAGAAAAAATAGTGGGGTTGTCCAATCTCCTATGCCAAGAAGGCAAGAGATAGAAGATAAGCTATTGAAATGTTTTGAGCAATTCATAAATGACCAAGGTGATACACCTATTATTATTGAAAATGAAAATTAACTGTATATCTTGGAACGTCAGGGGGCTAGAGTCACCTAATAGGAAGTATATTGTCAGAAGGTTTCTAAATCTGTAAAAGAAGAAAGAATTTGTTCTCCTACAGGAGACCAAATCCACTAACTTTACCCTTGATACCAACCTTAGATTCATTTGGAACTGTTGATGGTGTTTTCTGCACAGCAACAACTCAGACAGAATGCAATATTCTATCTCTCTTGAAAGGTTATTTTCAATAATAAATCACTGAAAATCACCCCAAGGTCTCTTGGGTGTTAGGTCATAACAATGCATAAAACAACTCAGATAATTATGTGAAAATGCTGGTAATCACAAAGGGACCTTACTACAAGCAAACTGTATCTTTCAACTTATCAGATCTAGCAATATGATGATTTTAAATCCTAAATCTAACCGAATAATAAAGAAATAGCAAAAGATAAGGGTGCAAGGAAGTGATAAGATCTAAACTACTGCTAGGATAAGCAATGTGAATGACATATATCTGAAATGGACCTATCTCAAATAACCAGCTCTTGTTCAACCCACAATGCAATCTTACAAGAACGGTGCAATCTTCTGATGAATGCAGATTTTCAAATCATAGACATGCATCTACAATCGAACTTAAGCACATTGAATATAGGGTCCAGGTTGACTTCACCAGCCTACTACAATCAGATAGTTACTGGGAGTATAGACCAGAGATAGCTACAAACATTCCAAATATGAAATCATAAACATCATTTATCAAACTGAAACTAATTTATTTCTGGATACTAAACCCTAAATCTTCAAGCAATTTGAGAGATAGAACAAAGGAACCATGCAAGATGGAATAACACAAGAGATTGCACCAGGAAAACCACAATGTCTTCAATTGTATTAATCACCAAAATGCTACAACAATTCAACTGTTCTGATACAATATTTGCTTCAAGGAAATCAAAATACTCTAACTCTTGCTTTTTTAATTTCTAATGTCTTCTTGCTAATGTCTAACCCCTTACAATGAGGCAAGAATGCCTATTAATAGCAAATCCCTCCAAGACATGTCGGCCCAGCCAAACATTTTTACAAAATAATCCAAACTGCCAAAACAGGTCGGCCAAGAAAAAAAAACAAACCAAGGTACACATTAAATGCCATCATCCAGGTCGGCTCTGACACAGTCCCCAAGTCCGGTCCAATGCATGCCCTATGATAATAGGGAAGCACAAATCTCGAAATGAGCATTAACTGCTACTCCCTTTATCTTTCTTCTGAACTGACGACCCTTGGACCTTCAAAAATACTCCATCCAACTCAGCAACAGGTGGCAATGGCAAGACCTTGAGACGACATTTAATTGAGCCTATTTCTTCCTTGGACCGCTTAACAGTCTTGTTCCAATCTTCCCTACTGGCCATATATTTATCTGTCACTGCCATGTAGGTGGCTGCATCATCAAGTAGGTGGCCGGTGACAGCTCCATCAGAATTCGGGGCATAAATTTCATGCCACCATTCCTTCAATTGTTCCAAGCTCAGATACTTGGGAGCTATCTTCTTCCTCCCTGTCATTACCTCAAAGAAGGCAATGCATCCATCATAGACTGCAGTGAGCTCACCTTCAATTGACTTCCTTCATTTTTGTATCTTCTTCAGAGCCTTCTGCCTGAGTTGCAGTGCCTCGAACCATTCCCACGACTCATCCAACCTGGAGGAAGGAAGGATTCCATCCTTAGCCAATTGCTCTTTGCCATGCCACAGGATAACCTTCGATTTCTGCAACAGGAGGTCCATATCATCCCTATCCTGAGACAGGATATGCTCTAACAGCTCCTTCGCCCGGACTGCATCCTTTCCTACAGATAAAATCTCCCTAATAGAATCATCCCCTTTTGTTTGGACATCCATTAGCCAATCTATAGCAGCCTGAGCTGAGGCCTTCATCTTTTCGATCCCGGAGATTGTTTCCCTAGGCAGAAAACCAGGAGTGGCAGAAGAAGAAGGGTGGAGAGACTGCAAAGGTTTCATGACCTCCTCCAAACATTTCCTTAACCTTTCATTTTCCCTCTTCAGCTCACGTTTGGTTTGAGTCTCCCTCTTCAATCTATCAACAATCACTGCACTGGATCCCTCAAACTCCTCAATATCCTACTCCATGGATGCAGGCCCGAGGTTGATAGTCTGGACATTATAGTCCTAGCCCATAACATCCTCTCTCGTTTTGTCTGCGGCTGGAGTGGCAATGTGAACCACCCTGTTGTGCGTTTCATCCCTTTCCACCCTTGAGATCACCTTGGCAGCTTTCTTTTTCTTTCCTTTGCCAATTTTTGACAACATCTCATCCCAGTCCAAGGGAGTATCTTCAACGATCACTTGCTTCTTCCTTGTAAGTTCTTTCTCCAGCCAGTTCGGGGCTACAGGGTCAGTCCGGATTTCCTTTATCCTGGAATCTTCTGGTTCCTCCGTCACCTTTTCCTCTCCTACAGTTGCTTTATCCTCTTCTTTCTCCAGAAGCTGCTTACCTTGGTCGGCCTCTTCAAATCCTAACTCTGGAAGCACCGGTGATGGAGTCCTAGCATGGATATTTTCCTCTGGCTCAGGTGATCCGCGGCCTCTGCCACTTTCGAGGGAGTCCTCATACTGCACCAAAGGAAAAGTGTGCCTTTCCTCCTCTTCAACTTCCAGCCCTGCTGCTTCGTCGAAGAGTGCCCCTTCCTTGAATGGTTCTGCCTCCCCGCTAGTTTCATGTTCACCAGGATTTTTCGGCTCAAGTATGCTCGGCGGAGGAGAAACAGACTTGGATGGCTCCTAAACTGGTAGGTTTGGGGAAGAGTCCTTCTGTTGTGCAGCATCCTTGGGAGAGGGAGTTCTGGATTTCCTTGTGTAAACTTTTGTTTTCTCCCCTCCGGAACTCTCCACATCGACAATTGGAGGCTCATCACTCGAAGCAGCCTGATCCTTCTTCTTTGTAGTCCTTGTTGTTCTGGCTTTCTTTGGCGGTGGAGGATCATCTTCCTTTTCTGCTTTCTCCATCTCCTCCTCATCAGAGGACTTGCTGATTGTCAGAGTCTTCCATCTTCTCTTTCCCTTCGGCTTCCTCTTTGTTTCAGGCTCGCCTCCCTTAGGACCTCTGACTTTGATTTTGAATGGTGAGGTCTTCACTGTTTTCCCTTTGGGGTCATCTTCCCCGGATTCCTCAGAAGTTGACATGGGATTGAGATTTCCCATCAAGTCAAAAGTACAAGTTACCTTTGCACTTTCCAATTCCCAAATTTTATGTTTCACCCAAGAAAGAGTGAACTTCATCACAGGAGCCATTAGGTCCTCCAATTCTGTAATCTCATCCTCATTCCAATCGATATCCCCGACTGGCCTGTCCTTTATGGCTTCGTAGGCATGGTCCTGAACCAATTTCCCGTCATCATTTAGTTGATCCGGAATCAACTTAACATTATACTGTCTGATTTCCTCCACAGGGAGCCTGGAGTATCTTTTCTTTATGGCGTCAAAGTCATCCTTGATATTGACCCAATAATCTTCTAAGTCATCTTTGTGCTTGTACTCCCTGGTGGCCTTCTTCTGCGCTTCTCCTGTTACATCAAAATTCATCCTTTTAGAATGGAAGGAGAAACCATATGCTGCCAGTTCTTCCCCTACAGTATGGGCAGATTGAATTGAGGGGCACATCTCCGCCACACCAATCCCAAGAGGGAAATCTCCTCCGAAGCCTGTCTTGTGCTTCTCCCTCTTCACCACAGCATCAAATTCACAAATTTGTCTCACAACTTCCAATAGCACAATGTGGTCAGTAGGATACCGGGGTAACCTGTAAGGGGCAACCGGGCATCCATCAATCCTGAGGTAGGTGAAGGTAGGGAACTGGATGAACCAGGCTCCATAGTTCTTTATTAGCCCTTTGGCTCCATCGGACAATCTAAGGTGCTCAGCATTCTGGAGTGTCCGGGTAATATGCATTGTAAATGCATCATTGGCCCTCTTGTAATCCTTGTGCCCCAGATGCAACTCCGGATAAACCTCATAAATTATATCCTATCCAATTGTTCCCCTCGGATTCAGCCCCTTGTATGGATAGGAGATGGCCAACACATACACTACATATGAGGACATAGTGAATTTATTTGCCTCCAGGACATTCCTCAACTGTCTATCAATCTCGGCATTGATGAGCCCTGCCCAGTGATAGTTAGTCCCTTGCCCCATTTTGGTGATCACATGGACCATCCAACTCTCCAACACACCTGCACTTTTCAATCCGGCCACTCTACTCAGAAGTGTGATGGCATCATACACATCTGACCTAAACTTAATCCTGTGCAGCTGCTTGGGAAACTTCGAATGATGAGATTTTGGCTTCTCTAGCCATGAGTTGATTAACTGTTGAGCCTTGACCGACTCATTCTCATAATAGGTCCTGGCAGTGTCAATATTCAAGGCACACACTGAAGGAAGATCTGGCATGCTGAAAGCCTGTGCAATAGAGGCCGGACTGAAGTTGGCCAAGACCCTTCCCTCGGTACTCACCACCCTCTGTGTATCAAAGTCGTACTGTCTGGCACACTCCAAGATTAACTCGTAACACTGAACCGCCGAAGGGAATCCTGCCACATGCGCTAATCCAGAATTCATCATCCCCTGCCTCAAGGCTGACAAATCCTTTTCCGCCGTTCTCTGTTTGAACTCCTCATATCGCCAGGCACCAACATTTGTGTCAGATACGTCAGCCCACACAGAAGACACCTTGCTTTCAGGGAGCTGGTTCTTCATGTCCAATCTCAATCGTTCAGTCTTAGAAATAGACGACGCCCCTTTCCACCCTTAGACTTTCCAGCAGCAGATTTGCTTGATTCGACCTGCACATCGAAAAATCATCATTAGTATTCAATTATTATGCCTATTCCAATCCAAAAGGTTAACACAAATCATATAGATCAATCAAAATCCATTGCCAACTGCTAATCCTTTGAGATCCAGAAAAATCAGATAATCCGGGAAAATCATGCAAACCGGGAAAATACCGTCGGGGCAAAATTTTGGAGAAATCCGACCCAGACGGATTCCTGCTGCCAAAGCATCATTAGTCAAATAAATCATTAGTGCAGATGAAAAATCAAAAGATAATCACGGAATTAACTCATTGGCAACAAGAAATAAGCATTAAACCATCGTTCCATTAATCCTATCATCGAAACATTAAAAAGGACACAACCAGACAGGCAATCCGGAAAAATCCGGATGGAACAGATTTTCGCGGACAGCTCAGAATGTTTCAAAAATAACCTCAGTCCGCGGAATAAGCCCAAACCAGGAAAATCCGGAAGCAGCGGAATTCCGCGACGACCTCGGAAACCCGAAAAAAGGAAAAACGCGAAGCAAAATTCAAACGACCACGGGATCCCCCCTTCTTGAGTTCTAATGGTTTCAAAACTGACAATAATCAACAAAACTTAGGACGCAAAGGATTTCCAACCCTCAAAACTCTCAAAGGATGAATCCCTATATTAGAATAATGATGCCCTAATCTTAATAACCCGACCTCTGCCATTAAAACCAGAGCAAGCTTTAAGGTTTAAAGTATCAGCTAAAGATTTACCTAAAGCACTCGAATCATCACAAGACGGGGAAGTCAACATGATGTAGGGACAAAATCGCTCAAGCAAAATGAAACCTTCATTCTGGGCCGAACACCGAGGAAAACCCTAACTCTGCACAATAGCAAATTTTGCACTAAAAGCAAGCAATCTAACCCGGGACCCCGTCTAATGGATGCACACGCCGTCTAACGGATAAATAGGGCTCATAAGGCACATGAAACAGGGTTCTATAATAAAAATGGGTCAAACCCCGACTCTACAAATATGAAATCAAAATCAATCATGGGCCGACCCAAAATTAACAATATCCAATGCAAAAACCCTCAATTACCACACAAGCAAACGGAAGGGCGATGATAACATACCATGGATCAATGCGGATGAAGTTCGGGCCTTAAAGATGACCACACAGCAAATGAACACGTCCAAGCAACGAAAACCAGACGCCGGCGCTCAAGCAATCCTCACGCAAACGAATCAAGATCGATTCTCAAAGCTCAAATGGAAAACTTAATCGCCAGAGCAATCAGCAAGGGAGCAATGAAGTTAGAATGTTATTGAAAATGCCCTAAATCTGCCCTTATACCCATCTGAGCAAAGGTACCTCGACCATTAATGTGTGACAAGACATTTCTGACAAGTCCGGAAACCCGAGCCCAACACGAAATTTCGGAAAATCCCAGGATGCGCGGAGACACAGATTTCGCGGAAATGCAGAAACTGGGAAAATAAGGAAGATCGGGATTTTAGAGCAAACCGGAAAATCGCCAGGACCGGAAAATCCCGAAATCAAGCAGAAACCCGGAATCGGAGAATCCTGCCAGAAACGGACAAGGAACCAGGGCCCGGAAAATCCGCCAGAGCTGGAAAATCCCGGACCAGTTGAAAACCCGGACCTGGCTTAAAACCCAATTTCAATCAATTCAAACCTCAAGGCAAGGTCAAAGCCAGCAAGATCAACATGTCAAAACCCTAAAATGACAAGTCCAATAAAACCAAAGGTCAAAGACACCAAAAAGAGGGTCCCTACTCCAAGTGGGGCGTGTGTGCAAAAAACTGCACAACAAATGGTAACTCTACTAGGGAAATGCTCTCGAGCATTTCGATGACAAACTCCGAATCAAGAACCTTAACTCATGGTGTCGTGACTCAGTACCCATCCACCACCCTAGGTCAAAACAAAGAAACTCCCAGCCATTCAAACATTCCTATACCAGGTTCTAATTGTGTGCACATGCATATATTTCCTACCCTCAGTTGCAAGAAGAACCAGACTTGGTATGAACAGGCTACGTAAAGATTCATACTCTAAAAGTAACCTAGATAGAGCCTCACTGCTAGTCAGGCGTACATAGCCCCGATGAGGTTATCGTTGTGATCCTCCTGAACATAGCTCTACCACCAGCCAGGTGTCTATAGCCCCGGTAGAGATATTCAGATCCCCCTGATAAGTTGAATTCAAACCTCATGATTTTCAATATATATATTTTTTTCTCTCTTTTTTATTTTGCTGATATTTCTTTTCTTTTCACTCACTTCATTCAACCTGTGAACAGTGAAGTCCACACTCAGGGCTGAGAACCACAGTGGCACTAGAGCAGAAAATAATTTTTCACCTGTCCAGACCTTATAAGGACCTTTCACAACTTCAGGTATATTAAGGATTAAAGGCATAAGACCCCAATAGATTTCTGTTCAGACTGACTAGAAAACCTTTGCCTCATCATAAGGACAAATGACATAGGTTAAAGAGTCCATACCATGGTGTTCTGGAAAGATGATCAAAGTTTGTAAGGGAAATACCATGAACATTAGACCTGCTTTGCCACCATTACCATACAGATGCACCCATAATCCCCAAAAGAGAAAGGACAAAAAACAAGAGCAATGCAAACCAAAACAAACAACCCAAAGCAAACCTACTCTAACAAAAAAAAACAAGCAAAGCAAAAAGGGAAACCTACTCTAACCAACGCAAGCAAACAAACAAACAAAGCAACCTAAACTAACTATTTACAAAACAAAGAGCTGAAAATAGCTCAAGACTAGAAATAATGTTTCAGATACTTCCCATTGACAGGCAGTGGTATGTCTTCTCCCATGAGAGTCCTCAGACGGAAGGCATTATCTCCCAGTATTTCGGCAATCTGATATGGGCCAAGCCACAATTTATCAAATTTTCCATGACTCCCTTTCTGATCATGAGGTTTATCCCAGTATAGGACAAGGTCAGAAATCCTGAAAGCTTTGACTTTAGCTCTCCTATCAAACCATCTCTTAACTACCCCCTGATGTTTGGCAAATTTTTCAAGGGCATTGTCTTGTTTTTCCTCAAGGTGCAATAATTCTGTTAACCTAGCCTCCCTACTATCCCCTTCATCATAAAACTGATTTATAAACTGTAGGGTTGGGATCTTGAGTTGGATAGGGAAAACTGGTTCCAGACCGTACACTAAATGATAAGGAGATGTACCAATGGAGGACTTAACTCTGGTATGATCTGTCCAAAGAGCAAACCGAAGCTGGGTGTGCCAGTCTTTTGGGTTCCTCTCTAATAGCTTCCGGATGACAGTCAACAGGTTCTTGTTAGAGGATTCAGCTAGACCATTCCCCTGGAGATAATAATTAGATGCAAACTTCACAACAATGCCATGATCAAAGGCCTAGTTTGAGAATTTCAAAGATGCAAAGGTAGGACCATTATCACACACAACAGCAACAGGACATCCAAACCGATTGAGAATGGTAGATTCTAAAAAATCAATTACTACCTCTGATGTACACTGCCTACAAGCAAAAGCTTCAATCCATCTCGTAAAATAATCAGTGATGGTGAGGATGTACCTGTGTCCCGCAGAAGATGGTGGATTGATGGGGCCTATGAAATCCATACCCCATTGAGCAAAAGGTTTTACCTCAATGACAGACTGGAGCGGAAGTGCTACACACCTTTCTCTTGTTGCTGCAGTCTGACAAGTGTGACAGGTTCGTACATGATGATGAACATCCTTGAACAGTGTAGGCCAGTAATACCCTGCCCTCAAAATCTAATTCGCAGTAGCAATTGCAAAACCATGACCAGTACCATATTTCTCATGAAATTCATTTATTACCCTTTCAGCTTCCTGTTTCCCAAGACACCTCAAATAAATGCCTTCATGATTCCTCTTGTATAGGACAGCTCCTTTTAGCATGAAACCGTCACTTTTCAACCTTAAGGCTCACCTCTGTACTGCATTAAGGTGAGCTGGAGGTCTTTGATTCAACAAATAATAGACTATATCATCATACCAGCCATCTGGGGAAACCTCTTCAACGTTATAGTTATGGACAGACAATTCAGGACCTATCTCTGCCATGGTTTGGGTGAGTCCCTGCCCTCTTACCAGTTTCATGGGTTGGATCTCAATATCATACTCCTAAAGCATGGTCACCCATTTGGCTCTGCGCTCACCTAGTTCATTCTGCATCAACAGTAACTTAACTGCGGAATCAGGAACAATCGCAAACACCTTATTTTTGAGGATATAATGCCTGAATTTCTTTACTGCTCAAACAAGGGCATATGCTTGCTTCTCCACACTTGGGTATTTCAACTTAGCATCCTTTAATGGTGCACTCATAAAAGCGATGGGATGCTCATTCCCCTCATCAGACTTTTGTGTCAGCATTCCAGCACATGAGTGGTCTGAAGCAAACGAATAGATATAAAAGGGTTTGCTATAATCTAGGCTCACCAATACTGGAGCGTCAGCAATGGCTCTCTTAATCTCTGCAAAGGCCTCCTTGGCTTCTGTAGTCCATTCGACCTTGGCATCTTGTTTCAACATAGCATTTAATGGCTTCACAATTTCAGCAAATCCCGTGATGAATTTTCTGACAAAGTTAATCTTACCAAAGAAGGACTTCATCTCTTTTTTGCTGGCAGGCGGCTGAATTTTCAGGATGGCTTCCACTCTCTCTGGATCTATAGCAATTCCTTTCTCTGATATCACATGCCCTAACAGCTTTCCTTCTACTACCCCGAAGATACACTTCTTGGGATTCAAGGATATGCCGAATTCTCTACATTTTTGGAACACTTTGTACAGATCTGAGATATGATCCCCTCGATTTTTGGAGAAAATAGTCAGGTCATCCATGTAAATGATGATGCATTTCCCTATGATGTCTTTGAAGGCAATATCCATAGCTCGTTGGAACGTGGCTCCTGCATTAATAAGCCCAAATGGCATCCTCCTATAGGAAAAGGTACCCCACTTAGTCGTGAAGGCAGTCTTGTGTCTGTCCTCATACTAGACCATCACTTGATTATACCCTAAATACCCGTCTAGAAAAGACATCATCTGAGAACCGTTGACCACCTGAAGCACTTCATCCAAAGAGGGAACTAGATAATTATCTTTTTCTGATGATCTGTTCAGATTTCGAAAGTCAACACAAAGCCTAATTTCACCATTCTTCTTTCTTACTGGAATCAGATTGGCTACCCACGTTGAATGCCTGACAGGAAATATGATTCTAGCAGACAGCAATTTCTGAACTTCCTTCTGTATGAGGGGTTCCAACAGTGCATTAATGGGTCTCTGTCTCTGTCTGAAAGGTTTAGCACCTGGCTTTAGGGGTATAGTATGAGTTATGATGGACGTATCATAAGTCTTCAGGTCTTCATAACCCCAGGCTACTATATCCAGAAAACTATGCAGGGCTTTGATTATCCCTTCTCTTTCTTCAGGAGTGCATACCTTGCCGATGAAAATATTCTTAATATTGTCCTCAGTTCCCACATTGTGGGGGTCACACTGTCCACTGATGGACTCCTTCTTGGACTCTTGTTCTTGATCTCTGATCTTGTCCATATCAAAAATTCGCTCCAACTGTACCATTCCCCTTGGAATAGTGTTAGACTTCAGGTTCAACACACCTTCTAGATCCAATTCTGCTTCCTGAGGTTCTGTTTCATCAATGATCTGTGAAGCAAAAACATCTGTGTTTGTGATAAAATCAATAATGTGTTTATCATCCTCAAACACCTGAAAATTAGTCACATTGTCTAGGACTAATGGCACGGGAGTTAATTCAACAGTAAAATTCTTCAATCCTGACAGAGATAGAGGCTGCAAAGTGCTGGCCGCCTGGGCTAGAGAATCAGCAGTTTGATTTCTTTTTCATAGGATCAGTTGGATATTAAAAGTATCAAATCCCTCAATGAGGTCCCACACTCTATGCCTATAATTGGTCATTCTCCTATCGTGACATGAATACTACTTTCTCACTTGTTTGACTACCAACTCTGAATCTCCAAAAACTTGTAGAATCTTGACCTTTTTCTTGAGTGTCATAAGGAGCCCATGAATTAAAGCTTCATACTCTACTACATTATTGGTGCAATGAAATTGGAGCCTATGGGCTGCAAAGAAGTTTTTACCTTTTGGACTGATCAGCTAAAACCCTGCTCCGGCTCCATGCTTGGATTTTGATCCATCAAATTTGAGAGTCCAGCATTCCACAGTGGTATTTGTCTTCATTCTATCTTTTGGCTTATCAGTGTGGTGTGATTCCTTAGACGATACAGGTTTCTGGCTTTCGCACTCTTCTTGAAGATTCTGCTCATCTACCTTAACTGCCTGAGTTGGATTCATGCATTTTTGTACTTGTTTTACTACTGTTTGGCACAAACAACACTCCAACTCCGAGTGAGAAGCATTATGGACTCTACACCAATTTGGTAAGAGTAACTCCCTAAAGCTTGTCTTCTTTCCTAGGTGAGTCTGGTTCTCCATACACTGCTTGATGAATTCCTAAAAACTGTCTAATAAGCTGATATGACTGTCTTCCAGTTCTTCTTCTTCTTCAACTAATTCTATCAAAACTTCAACATGGTTGGACCCTGTTTCAACATCAGCTGGCATCGTATGCAACATCAACACCTCTTCTGCATCTGATTCTTCATTTTGAGCCGATAGTAGGTAATTTCCCATTCCGACTTCTGATACCAGTACTTATGTTGAAGTCTTTTGGTATTCTGTTATCATGTACTTCATTCTAGGCTCTCTCTCAATTCTTATCTGATTAGGCACTCCTTTCCAGGGAAGCCACATGTGAGAGTGATCAGTGGACACATATCCATTCAAAGCCTTAGTGAAATCCCTTCCTAGGATCAAACCATATGCATCAGGAATATCGGCCACCTGAATGTTGATAACCTGTTGGATCCTTGGATCTGAAGCTATCTGCATGTGAATCATGTTAAGTTCTCCCACAACGCTTACTTCAGTTCTATCCAATTGCGTGACCTTCTTTTGGGAATCAGCAGGTGTAATCCCTAAAGCTCTACAAACTCCAAATGGCATCACATTGGTGGAAGCACCAGAATCTAATAAGCAATTGTGAAGGTTCTTACCAAAGATTCGAATAGAGATTAGAAATGGGGGGGTTTCTATTTTCCCTTGAAATAAAGTGGGTTGAGTATCCACCTGGGCCACTTGAGTCCTATCCTTTTCTTTTCCTTTATCTCCAGGAGGCGGGTTGGTCCGATTTTGGGTTTGATTTTGTGTGTTCACAGACTGAAAACTGGAAGTCTGGCTGACAGGCTCACTAGAAGACTTATCCAATGACTTTGAATTTGCATCATAGGTACCTAAGACAGCCTTCCTAATTGCAGGAAACCTTAACAATTCAAATGCAGAAAGGTTTACCTTTAGTTTCTTGAATTCCTCTGCAACATATAAAGCCATCTGCTCCTCACTCATATCAGTGGAGACCTCCTTAGACGGTTCCTCTGCCTTATCCTTGCTTACTTGAACAGCCTTTTCCTTCTGTGGTTCAGTCTGGGCCTGTCTGTTCTTCGAAAGGTACTGCTTGGAGACATGCGGATAGGACGGGTTGTTGCTAGCATTAGGATCTGGAGGGGTACTGAAGTTGTTGGGAGGAATGGAAGTGGTGAAAGGTCCTCCAGGCTGTGGATGTCTATGAGGCATATCCCTCAATCCTTTCCTCTGAAACATCTGTACTTCTTCAACATAAGCTTCTTCCTGATCTAGGGGGCCATTGTCATTCATTGTTTCTTCATTAAACAACTGAGCTACTTCCTCTCCATTACAAATCTGATCTGTTTCATCTTCCTGGGAATCAGGTTCTTCTGGTACATTTTCCTTGCTAGCTGGAAAAGGAGCATGATTTAATACCAGCACAGGAGAATCATATGAGTTGGAAGGAATAATCTCTTGTCCATTCGCATTGTTCTCTACCTCATACTGAAAAATAGAGGCAACAGTTTGGAACTCTGGACATTCCAATTCTGAATGCTGGCTTGTCTTATGGAGCCTGCACCACCCTGATAGGGCTGCTTCAGCCAGATACACACCACTAGGAGGTTTGTCTTGACTGACTGGTTGGTTTGCAGATTGATTAACAATCTGATTGGCTGGTTGATCCAATGGGGTGGGAACTCCTCCATTATTGGGCCCTGTATTCCAAGTTTTGTTCTGTCCATGTAATGGCCTTTTATCAAATCCCAATCCACTACCTTGGCCTCTATCAAAGTTTTGCCTCCTATTATTATTGAAACCTCTATCACTATTGTAACCTCTATCCTGATTATACCCCCTATCATTGTAGAATCCTCTGTCATTACGCTGTCCCTTGTCAAAATTCTGTCCTTGTGATAACTCTCTGTTCCGATTAGATTGTATTCCCTTCTGGGCAGCTTGCAGTTGACTGTTCTGATTTCGTAAGTAAGTCACCTCTAGATTTAGCTTATTTATTTGTTCAGCCATTTCATCAATCCTCTCCCTATTTGAATCTCGATAAGGAGACTGATTTAGGTTATTCTGAGGAGGAACAGGCATTGTGGCAGATCCCAAAGACTGATGCAACACCTCAGAATTCTGCAGATAAGCAGGGAAGCTATTCGGCTGGGTTTGATACATTGGCTGATTAACTTGTTGTTGAGGGAAGTTTTCCACAGGAGAGATCTGGCTCATAGGGTGACCAGGGTGTGGTACCAAAGGTAATTGAGGAACTAGATTCATGATTGGGGTATGATTGGTGAGAGCCTAATTTACTGCCTGAATCTGGTTGGGGTGTGCAGTTGGTCCCAGAGAAGGAAATGGCCCAGTCAAGTGCTGTCATAAATCTGTACTGAGCTTGACAGCCTCTGTGTAAGCATCAGTCAGGGTACCTGGAGGGTTGGGTCTCCATTTCAAAAAGGTTGTTGTTAGGCTATCCAGAGCTTCATAATAGACCCCCAGGGTAGTACCATCATCTAAAACATATGGGTCTTGTAATCTGGTGAATGCACGGTGGAACCTATTATTGAAACTGGCTATGGGTTCATTAACCTCTCTCTTGAATTTGATGAACTGTAGGTATAATTCATTGGCACTGATGGGTATTCGAAACTTCTGCAAGAAGGCCTTTTCGAGATCATTCCAGTTAAGGATTGAGCCAGCAGGGAGATGGTTATACCAGTAAAAGGCTTCTTCTCCTAGTGAATAAGGAAATAACCTATAGGCAACATCTTCATGGACAATCCCTCTGTCTTTGAGGCAGGTTTGGAAAATCCTTATGTGTTCTTCTGCGGTTCTGTTTGGATCATTCGCATGGAATTTAGAGTAGAAATGCTCAGGGTTTTTGGGCATTACATTGTAAGCCTGGAAGTAAGGGCAATGGATTATTAGCGAGGAAAGCCATTGGTAAGAGCGGGGGTGGAGGTTGTGGTTGGTTAATAACAGGCTGAGGCTGTTGAACGGGAACTTCTTCAGGAATGGGTATAGCCTTAACCTTAGGATGTGAAGATACAGACAATGTTGGTGAGGGGATGGGTGATGATGATTCTCCCCTTTCTCGGGTCCTTCTTGACCTAGTGGGGAACTGTAGCTCCTCTAAATCCTCCTCTCCTGCGGTAGATCTGGTATTTCTCCTGTATCTCTCTGGAGAGATAGCGTTCAAGAAACGATCTAGTGTGCTCATTCAGGCCCTCCTTCTAGCGCCAATCTGTTGATAGTATTTTCTGCACAGCAACAAATCAGACATAATGCAATATTATATCTCTCTTGAAAGGTTATTTTCAATAATAAATCACTGAAAATCACCCCAAGGTCTCTCGGGTGTTAGGTCATAACAATGCATAAAACAACTCAGATAATTATGTCAAAATGCTGGTAATCACAAAGGGACCTTACTACAAGCAAACTGTATCTTTCAACTTATCAGATCTGACAATATGATGATCTTAAATCCTAAATCTAACCGAATAATAAAGAAATTGCAAAAGATAGGGATGCAAGGAAGTGATAAGATCTAAACTACTGCTAGGACAAGCAATGTAAATGACATATATCTGAAATGGACGTATCTCAAATAACCAGCTCTTGTTCAACCCACAATGCAATCTTACAAGAATGGTGCAATCTTATGAGGAATACAGATTTTCAAATCATAGACATGCATCTACAATCGAACTTAAGCACATTGAATATACGGTCTAGGTTGACTTCACCAGCCTACTAAAATCAGATAGTTACTGGGAGTATAGACCAGAGATAGCTACAAAAATTCCAAATATGAAATCATAAACATTATTTATCCAACTGAAACTAATTTATTTCTGAATACTAAACCCTAAGTCTTAAAGAAATTTAAAAGATAGAACAAAGGAACCATGCAAAATGAAATAACACAAAAGATTTCACCAGGAAAACCACAATATCTTCAATTGTATTAATCACCAAAATGCTGCAACAATTCAACTGTTCTGATATATTATTTGCTTCAAGGAAATCAAAATACTCTAACTCTTGCTCTTTAATTTCTAATGTCTTCTTGCTAATGTCTAACTCTTACAAAGAGGCAAGAATGCCTATTCATAGCAAATCCGCCCCAAGACATGTCGGCCCAACCAAACATTTTTACAAAATAATAAAAACTGCCAAAACAGGTCGGCCAAGGAAAAATAAACTAAGGCACACATTAAATGCCATAATCCAGGTCGGCTTTGACACAGTCCCCAAGGAAGTCCGGTCCAATGCATGCCCTATGATAATAGGGAAGCACAAATCTCGAAATGAGCATTAACTGTTACTCCCTTTATCTTTCTTCTGAACTGACGACCCTTGGACCTTCAAGAATACTCCATCCAACTCAGCAATAGGTGGCAATGGCAAGACCTTGAGTCGGCATTTAATTGAGTCTATTTCTTCCTTGGACCGCTCAAAAGTCTTGTTCCAATCTTCCCTACTGGCCATATATTTATCCATCACTGCCATGTAGGTGGCTGCATCATCAAGTAGGTGGCCAGTGACAGCTCCATCAGAATTCGGGGCATAAATTTCATGCCACCACTCCTTCAATTGTTCCAAGCTCAGATACTTGGGAGCTATCTTCTTCCTCCCTGTCATTACCTCAAAGAAGGCAATGCATCTATCATAGACCGTAGTAAGCTCACCGTCAATTGACTTCCTTCATTTCTGTATCTTCTTCAGAGCCTTCTGCCTGATCTGCAATGCCTCGAACCATTCCCACGACTCATCCAACCTGGAGGAAGGAAGGATTCCATCCTTAGCCAATTGCTCTTTTCCATGCCCCAGGATAACCTTCGATTTCTGCAACAGGAGGTCCATATCATCCTTATCCTGAGACAGGATATGCTCTAAAAGCTCCTTCGCCCGGACTGCATCCTTTCCTACAGCTAAAATCCCCCTAATAGTATCATCCCCTTTTGTTTGGACATCCACCAGCCAATCTATGGCAGCTTGAGTTGAGGCCTTCATCCTCTCGATCCCGGAGATTGTTTCCTTAGGCAGAAAACCAAGAGTGGCAGAAGAGGAAGGGTGGAGAGACTGCAAAGGTTTCATGACCTCCTCCAAACATTTCCTTAATCTTTCATTTTCCCTCTTCAGTTCTCGTTTAGTCTTAGTCTCCCTCTTCAATTTGTCAACAATCACCACACTGGACCCCTCAAACTCCTCAATATCCTGCTCCATGGATGCAGGCCCAAGGTTAATCGTTTGTACATCATAATCTTGGCTTGTAATATCCTCTCTCATTTTATCTGCGGCAAGAGTGGCAATGTGGACTACCCTATTGTGCGTTTCATCCCTTTCCACCCTTGAGATCACCTTGGCAGCTTTCGTTTTCTTTCCTTTGCTGATTTTTGACAACATCTCATCCTAGTCCAAGGGAGTATCTTCAACAATCACTTGCTTCTTCCTTGCAAGTTCCTTCTCCAGCCAGTCCGGGGCTATAGGGTCAGTCCGGATTTCTTCTGTCCTGGCATCTTCCGGCTCTTCAGTCACCTTTTCTTTCTCTGTAGTTGCTTTATCATCTTCTTTCTCCGGAAGCTGCTTACCTTGGTCGGCCTCTTCAAATCCTAACTCTGGAAGCACCGGTGATGGAGTCCTAGCAGGGATATTTTCCTCCGGCTCAGGTGATCCGCGGCCTCTGTCACTTTCCAGGGAATCCTCATACTGCACCAATGGAGAAGTATGTCTTTCCTCTATCTCAACTTCAAGTTCTGCAGCTTCACTGAAAAGTGTCCCCTCCTTAAACGGTTCTGCTTCCCCGCTAGTTTCATGTTCACCAGGATTTCTCGGTTCAGGTATGCTCGGTGGAAGATAAATAGACCTAGATGGCTCCTCAATTGGTAGCTTTGGGGAAGAGTCCTTCTATTGTGCAGCATCCTTGGGAGAGGGAGTTCTTGATTTCCTCGTATAAACTTTTGTTTTCTCTCCTCCAGAACTCTCCACATCGATAATTGGAGGCTCATCACTCGAAGCAGCCTGATCTTTCTTCTTCGCAGTCCTTGTGGCTCTTGTCTTCTTAGGTGGTGGAGGAGCATCCTCCTCTTCTGCTTTCTCCATCTCCTCCTCATCAGAGGACTTGCTAATTGTCAGAGTCTTCCATCTTCGCTTCCTTTTCAGTTTCCTCTTTGTTTCAGGTACAACTCCCTTGGGACCTCTAACCTTGATCTTGAATGGTGAGGTCTTCACTATTTTCCCTTTGGGGTCATCTTCCCCGGATTCCTCAGAAGTAGACATGGGGTTGAGATTCCCCATCAATTTGAAGGTGCAAGCTATCTTTGCATTCTCCAATTCCCAAATTTTATGTTTCACCGAAGAAAGAGTGAACTTCATCACATGAGCCATTAGGTCCTCCAATTCTGTAATCTCATCCTCATTCCAGTTAATATCCCCGGCTGGCTTTTTTTTCACTGCCTCATAGGCGTGGTCCTGCACCAGATTTTCGTCATCATCCAATTGATCCAAGATTAACTTGATGTTGTATTGCCTAATTGCCTCCACCGGGAGCCTGGAGTATCTCTTCTTTCTCGCATCAAGGTCATCCTTGATATTGACCCAATAATCTTCCAAGTCATCTTTCTGCCTATACTCCCTGGTGGCTTTCTTCTGCGCTTCTCCTGTTATGTCAAAATTCATCCTTTTCGAATGGAAGGAGAAACCATAGGCCGCCAGTTCTTCACCTACAATATGGGCTGATTAAATAGAGGGGCACATCTCTACCACACCAATCCCGAGAGGGAAGTCTCCTCTGAAGCCTGTCTTGTGCTTCTCCCTCTTCACCACAGCATCAAATTCACAGATTTGTCTCACAACTTCCAACAGCACAATGTGGTCAGTAGGATATCAGGGTAACCTGTAAGGGGCAACCGGGTATCCATCAATCCTGAGGTAGGTGAAGGTAGGGAACTGGATGAACCAGGCTCCATAGTTCTTTATTAGCCCTTTGGCTCCATCGGACAATCTAAGGTGCTCAGCATTCTGGAGCGTCCGGGTGATATGCATTGTGAATGCATCATTGGCCCTTCTGTAATCTTTGTACCCCAGATGCAACTCCGGATAAACCTCATAGATTATATCCTATCCAATTGTTCCCCTCAGATACAGACCTTTGTATGGGTAGGAGATGGCCAACACATACATTACATATGAGGACATAGTGAATTTCTTTGCCTCCAGGACATTCCTCAATTGCTTGTCAATCTCAACACTGATGAGTCCTTCCCAGTGATAGTTAGTCCCTTGCCCAATTTTGGTGATCACATGGACCATCCAACTCTCCAATACACCTGCACTTTTCAATCCAGCCACTCTGCTCAGAAGTGTGATGGCATCGTATACATCTGACCTAAACTTAACCTTGTGCAGCTGCTTGGGCAACTTTGAATGATGGGATTTTGGCTTCTCTAGCCATGAATTAATCATCTATTGAGCCTTGACCGACTCATTGTCATAATAGGTCCTTGCAGTGTCAATATTCATGGCACACACTGAAGGAAGATCTGGCATGCTAAAAGCTTGTGCAATAGAGGCTGGACTGAAGTTGGCCAAGACCCTTCCCTCGGTGCTAACCACCTGCTGTGTATCAAAATCATATTTCCTAGCACATTCCAAGATTAACTCCTAACACTGGACCGCCGGAGGGAAACCTACCACATGCACCAATCCGGAGTTCATCATCCCTTGCCTCAGGGCTGACAAGTCCCTCTCTCCCGTTCTCTGCTTGAACTCCTCATATCGCCAAGCACCAACATTAGTGTCAAATACGTCAGCCCACACAGAAGACACTTTGCTTTCGGGGAGCTGGTTCTTCATGTCTAGTCTCAATCGTTCAGTCTCAGAAATGGACGACGCCCCTGCACCACCCTTAGACTTTCCAGCAACTGCCTTGCTTGATTCAGCCTGCACATCCAAAAATCGTCATTAGTATTCAATTGTTGTTCATATTTCAATCCAAAAAGTTAGCACAAATCATATAAATCCATCAAAATCCACTGCCAACTGCTAATCCTTTGAGATCCGGAGAAATAGGATAGTCCGGGAAAACCATGCAAACCGGGAAAATACCGTCGGGGCGGAATTTCGGAGAAATCCGACCCAGACGGATTCCTGCTGCCAAAGCATTATTAGTCAGATAAATCATTAGTGCAGATGAAAAATCAGAAAATAATCATGGAATTCACTCATTGGCAACAAGAAATAAACATTAAACAATCGTTCCATTAATCCTATCATCGAAACATTAAAAAGGACGCAACCAGACAGGAAATCCAGAAAAATCCGGATGGAACGGATTTTCGCGGATAGCTTAGAATGTTCCGGCAATAACCCCAGTCCGCGGAATAAGCCCAAACCAGGAAAATCCGGAAGCAGCAGAATTCCGCGACGACCTCGGAAACCCGAAAAATGGAGAAACGCGACCCAAAATTCAAATGACCACGGGATCTTCCCTTCCTGAGTTCTAATGGTTTTGAAACTAACAATAATCAACAAAACTTAGGACACAAAGGATTTCTGACCCTCAAAACTCTCAAAGGATGAATCCCTATATCAAAATAGTGATGCCCTAATTTGAATAACCCGACCTCTGCCATTAAAACCAGAGCAAACTTTAAGGTTTAAAGCATCAGCTAAAGATTTACCTAAAGCACTCGAATCTTCACAAGACGGGGAAGTCAACGTGATACAGGGACAAAATCGCTCAAGCAAGATGAAACCCCGTTCTGGGCCGAACACCGAGGAAAACCCTAACTTCGCACAATAGCAAATTTTGCACTAAAAAGCAAGCAATCTAACCCAGGACCCCATCTAATGGATGCACACGCCGTCTCATGGATAAATAGAGCTCATAGGGCACGTGAAATAGGGTTCCATAACAAAAGATGGGTCAAACCCCGACTCTACAAATATGAAATCAAAATCAATCAAGGGTCGACCCAAAACTAACAATATCCAATGCAGAAACCCTCAATCACCGCACAAGCAAATGGAAGGGCGATGATAACATACCATGGATCGATGCGGATGAAGTTCAGGCCTGAAAAGATGACCACGCAGCAAAGGAACACGTCCAAGCAATGAAAACTAGACACTTGCACCCAAACAATCCTCACTTACACGGGTAAAGATGAATCTGCAAAGCTCAGATGGAAATTCGCAATCGCCAGAGCAAAACAAAGGAGCAATGAAATTAGAATGTTGTTGAAAATGCCCTAAATCCGCCCTTATACCCATCTGAGCAAAGGTACCTCGACCATTAATGCGCGACGAGACATTTCTGACAAGTCCGGAAACCCGAGCCCAACACGGAATTTCGGAAAATCCCAGGATGCGCGGAGACACAGATTTCGCGGAAATGCAGAAACTGGGAAAATGAGGAAGATCAAAATTTTAGAGCAAACCGGGAAAATCCGCCAGGACCGGAAAATCCCGAAGTCAGGCAGAAACCTGGATTCGGAGAATCCAGCCAGAAACAGACACAGGGCCAGGGCCCATGAAAATCCGCCAGAGCTGGAAAATCACAGATCCAGGTGAAAACTCAGATTCAGCTTAAAACCCAATTTCAATCAATTCAAACCTCAAGGCAAGGTCAAAGCCAGCAAGATCAACATGTCAAGACCCTAAAATGACAAGTCCAATAAAACCAAAGGTCAAAGACACCAAAAAGAGGGTCCCTACTCCAAGTGGGGTGTGTGTGCAAAAACTGCACAACACTTGTGACTATGATTCATGACTTCGTATTACTCATAGTCTACCAATACTGACAATGAGTATATATCCCTGAAACACTCAAATCAATTTTGACTCTTCCGTCTGATATTATGTCGAATGACTCCGGCATGGTCTACATCTCTTAGAAATTTACGATGGGAGTCACGTTTTAGACAACCTGCAGGCACCGCCCTATCCCACTTACGTCTTTTTTTTGGATGGAAAAAATAAATGGAAATGGAGACGCTTCCATGTCCAAATCAAATTATTCTGTATAGATGGAAACAATAAATGGGAATGGAGAGGCATTCGCCTCCTGTACGAATTCTCTGAGCAGACAAAAACTTTATTGTTTCCATTCGTTGTTTGCAACAGTCACTCCACACTTTCTTCTTAAATTTGATGGCCATATGACCGTATATGCTTTTATGAAGAATTTAGGAGAGATACTTCTTAAATTTTGAATAATGTTAAAATTATGACTGATAAATAGTTATTAAGCTGAAAATAATGATAAAATTAATATAGAAATAGATGTATGTAAATTTGTTTAAGCATAAGGAAACATTTTTGTTTTCATCTACTGATTGAAATAGGTTAGAAAAGGAAGAGTAAAACATTTGACAATAATAAAAGGGATGATTATCTACTTTAAGCGTGAAAGTCTTACGTCAAAGAAATTTTACAAATTGGTGGAGCGTAGTTGTGATAGGCCTCATCGCATCAATCCATGGTTTGTCTAATAGAGGATTATAAGAAAGATTCCCTACCATACAAATGGACAAATTTTAGAAGAGTAACACGAGCTGATGAGATGGGTAAAGTAATTCTACTTAAATAATCTTATCTAATTCTATTGAAACCTTCAATAGAAAATTTAGTAAAAATGAGATTACAAGTATCAATGTGGATGTATTTTAGAAAGTTAAAACTACAAACATTAATATTTGAGTCTTTATCAATCAATACACATATAATATCTATAGAGTTAATGGTGAAAAGAGGAGGATTCTCCTATTATACCTCATAGGAAGGAAGTTTATAATGGAGAGAAGTAATCTCATGTGTGTCAATATAATTACCCTCATTTAAAGAAGCTATTCCAATAGGTTTTACATAGGAAGAAACAAGGAAATTTTAGAAATTTTTTTTTGAACTCAAGATAAGAAGTTGAAGTTTAGACTAGATCATTGGAAGAAATAATAGCTTTTGTAGCTCAATTTTTTTCTAGATATAAGGTCATATTCTTTAGTATTGTTAGGGGGAAGATGAGGATTTGAAGGAAGAATAGGATTGGGTGGAGAGAGATAAATAGGAATAGGGTAAGTTTGTTGGGTTTTCTAAGTATAACATCTATGCTCTATTGCATGAGTGTTGATGAGAGAAGGAGCCATATGGATAACTTCTAGGGAAGGAAAGATTGAAGTAAGATGAACCACTGAAACAAAGTTTTTAGGCTCATTAGGAAAACCTTGAATAGTATTAATCAAATGAGAAGGTGGGGTTGGATCAACCATCCTGCATATAAAGATTTAGTGAAAAATAGAAATGTTGTAAGAGGTTGTACCCTATTGGCTAACATTAATTAAGTTTAGAATAATCCCAACCATAGGAGGTGGGATAATTGATTTGTATGACTTATAGAGGAAACATCTTTAGCTATTTTCATTTGTGGGTTATAATTAGGAGATTATGTGTTTTGATTTTTGTACATTAAATATAGTGAAAACATTTACAATTTTTTAATTGGGCAAGTTCTATTAATTTTTATTATGATAATGTGGTTTAATTATCATTAAGTAAAGACACATTTTTACATATAGGCTCCAAAAATATGCTAGAAATAAACATCTAGATTGATAAAACTTAATTTCTCCCTACATTAAAAATGAATTGAATTAGTGTATAGTAGGTGTAAATTATCATAGTTTGATAGAAAGATAAGAGAACCAATATTTAATTGTATTCAAGACAAGCACTATAACAAATAGAAGATGTAATTCTAAAAATTTCTTATCGAATGGCGCGAGCAAGTGAGGATGTGCAAAAATCTATAGACGGGCTGCGTATTCGATGGGGTGATTCTGAACTGATGGAAGGAGTCAAGCCCCTCAGAAAGGATGGTGGCGCAACAAATCAATAGAATCTAGGACATACTCCTCAGTGGGTTTTTGAAAATGGAGGCTGGGTGGGAGAATGCCATCCCCAATACAGGAAGAACCAATTTTGGAGTGGGCATGATAGACCGACAGAGCAAAAGAAAATTCCCCTGAGTGTCAACTGGAACTCATCAGAAAGACCAGAGTATAGGAGTAGGCATGAGTGGCTCCGGGAAGGGGATCCAAAAGGCAAACAACTAGCCGCCAAGTGGAAGTTCAAAGGAGGAAACCCTCAGAATTGCACCAGCAAAGTATGGCAGAAGAATGACCCGCTCAATTATGATCAGAACGCCTTTGTGAAGACAACTCAACCTAACAGAGAGTAGTTTGAATTTGGCAGAAGAATGAATAAGAGAGATCGTGATCTACTCCGAAGGAAATTGAATCACAGAGATTCCCAATCCTAAACATTTTAGTGCATGAAAAATGTATCCTAAAGGTCATAAACATTTTCAACTGCCAGCAGAACTAATAGAAAAAAGGGTGGCGAGGCTATCAGATCACACCCTTTTTGTGAAATGGACTAGCCTAGCTAGCTCAAATGAGGAGATCAAAGCCTGTTGGATGAACAAATATCTAGACCGGGTAAGTGTTACCCCCCTCCCAAATTCCTTCTTTTTGATAGAATGTATAGATTTAAATCTGAAATTGGAAATCCTAGAAGGGGACCCTTTGTTTATGAATGGACACCGGTTTTACTGCACAAACTAGCAAGCTAGTTTTGACCCATGGAACCACCGATTGACCCAAGTACCGACCTGGATTAAGCTAGTAGATCCACCATCATAATTTTGGAATTTTGATACTATGACAAGATTGGGTGATGCCCTAGGAGTATGTATTGGAGTGGATGAATACTTCATCAATGGAATAGGTGGATCAGAACCCTGTTTGTTAGTGGAAATAGATGTAGGGGTTGGGATATATAAAATAGTTGAGATATTAACAAAATTTGGAAGCTGGTAGCAAGAAATCAAAGTTTGGGAGGGTTCAAGAACAAAAAATTGCCTCTTTAGGAAGTCACTTTAGGAGAGCACCTCAAAAAATCCAATAACAGACAATGCATTCAATATCATTCAAGAAGTTCCAATGAATGTGCCCCCAATGCATACTAACGATGAGGGCAGGACAAATATGGGGATAGTCAGGTCAGATAGAGAAGAAAATGATGCCCTTCTAGTGGAACACCTACTTTCCCTAGCTAAGGAAGCTGGAATTCCCCATAAAGAAAATATCTAGGCTGAACAAGCCCTCATTGCCCTCATGGACGACACTCAAATTCTCGAGAAAGCAATTCAAAATGAATTGAAGGAATTATCTGTTAGTTGTGTTAATAGTGATTGGTCCCTTCTCCCTCCTGTACCCCCACCACAAATGATCTCCCAAAGCTTGCTAGCAAACTCAGATGCCCCCCAGATAGAAGTAGAAGATGAGGGTCAACAATCAGATGGGGCAAGTGAGCTCTGGGAGGATGTGGAGGAAGGAGAATTATTGGAAGTTAGATAGTTGCAATAGTTAGAATCAGAGCTTAAAGGCCCTAACATCAAGAAAAATTCAAGCAAGGGAAGAAAATCAAACAAGACCAAGCTTGTGTTGGCTGGTAATGCCCTAGGGAAAAAGAAATTGATAATAGGGAAGGAGAGTATCCTTCCCTCAGTAGTATGAGGGTTATTACCTGGAATGTCAAGGGCATTAGCGCCCTTGACAAATGACACATGGTCAAGTGCCAAATTGACCAATCAAATGTAGATGTGGTGCTCTTGCAAGAAACAAAGTGGAATAAGGTGGAAGGTAGAAGAAGGTTGGACAGATGGAAATAATGGAATAGACAACTTTTGGAGGCATCAGGGGTATCTGGAGGTCTGGGGGTTATATGGAACACACTCTCAATGGTAGGGGTAGTAGAGGAAAAAGCTAAGAATTGGAAAACAATCAGATTTAAAGACATAAGAAGAAACCTTTATTTCTTCTGCATTAATGTCTATGGCCCAGTTTCCACTGAAGGAAAAAAGAGACTATGGGACAATATTTCTAGAATAGTAGAAAGCAAAAGGTAAGAGAAAGGGATTATAGTAGGGGACTTCAATTCCACTCTAAACAACATAGAAAAACAAGGGGGATAGGGAGATCTTTGGCTATTCAAGAGACTTTCAGGAGTTCTTGGATAAAAATATCCTCTTGGATATTCAAACAAGGAATGGAATATATACTTGGTCCAATAGGAGAAAAGGTTTCACTAAAATTGCAGAAAGGCTTGAAAGATTCCTCTTTTGGGGCAACTATGGCGATCTGGAGGGATCACATGATGCACAAATCCTTCCCTTCACTAGTTTGGATCACTTCCCAGTCCAACTCTCTTTTGGCCCTGTTGAAGCTCCTAAAGGCTTCCTGTTCAAATTTGAGTATATGTGGCTAAGAGATAACCAACTACAAACTTTAATTAAGACTTGGTGGAATGAAGTGAAGCTCAGCGGAGAAACAAATCTTTTTAAAGTAAGCAAAAAATTGAGTTATATAAAATTGAAGCTGAAAGAATGGAACAAAAGCCACTTCAAAAAAATCTTCCAAGATAAAGCAAGAATAGAACAAGAAACCTGCACTCTCAATGATCATGTGATAGATGGGGGCATGGATGATGTAGACTTTGAGAATGAAAAAAGTCTAAAAGAAGAACTGGCTAAAATTCTCAAATGGAAGGAATGCTACTGGCATCAAAAATCAAGGGAAGCTTGGCTAAAAGAAGGGGACAGAAACACAAAAAAAAAATTCACAGATCAACAATAGCAAATAACAACAACAAGAGGATCCTAGAAATCAAAAAATACAATGGTGATACAACTCAATCAACTGAAGAAGTCAACAAAGAGGCTGTCACTTTCTTTGAATCCCTATTAAACAAGGAAACCCTTGTTAATAGGAGTGATAGGGACTATTTACTAGGCGCAATTCCATCCATCATCTCAGAGACCCAAAACAAATTTCTCTATTAAAAATTATCCCTAGTAGAAGTCAAAGAGGCAATTTTTCAAATGAATCCAGACAAGGCCCTAGGTCTAGATGGCTTCCCTGTCGGCTTCTTCCAAAAATTTTGGGATATAGTTGGAGAAGACCTTGGTACAGTTGTTGAAGAATGCAGAAAGAAAATGACTATGCTAGGGGCGATAAACCACACCTTCCTGGCACTAATTCCTAAAAATAAAGTCCCTCAATCTATGAGTTATTTCAGGCCTATTTCCCTATGCAACACTGTGTACAAAGTGGTAACAAAGATAATTTCTAATAGACTCAAGAATGTGCTCAAGGAAGTTATTTCTAAAGAACAAAGTGGATTTGCTCCAGACCAATCCATAGTAGAAGGCATCATTATAGCCCATGAAACAATCCACATAGCCAGGAAAAACATGGAGGCATGCATGCTCCTAAAGTTAGACATTCTCAAAGCATATGATATGGTAGACAGGGGCTTCCTTCTGGAAGTATTAGGTAGATTTGGTTTTAGCCCAAACTAGATAAATTGGGTTAGCAACTGCATTTCAACTCTGAAATTCTCGGTATTGGTTAATGGCACAACAAATGGTTTCTTCTCTTCCTCCAGGAGACTTAGGTAGGGAGACCCATTATCCCCATTCCTGTTCATAATCATGGAAAAAGTACTGGGGAGGGGGATCAAAAGACTCAAAGAGGAAGGTAAATAGAAAGGAATTCATGTTGCAAATGGTATGGAACCCTCAACTCACTTACAATTTGCAGACAACATAGTACTATTGGGTGAAGCAAGTTGGAGGGAAGCAATAATGATAAAAAATTTCCTGGATACTTATTGTAAAGCATCAGGTCAAAACATCAATTGGGACAAATCAAAGATTTTATTTTTAAATACACAACCAAGTTTACAAAGAGATATTGCAAGGATCCTAAATTTGAAAGTTTCCTCCCTACCAGGTCGCTATCTAGAAATCCCACTATTCACAGGCATTAACAAAAACTACCACTGGGAAAATTTAATTAGAAGCTGCAAGAACAAGTTGAGCACTTAGAAAGGTAAATGACTCTCATTAGCTGGTAGACTCTTGTTGGTTAAATCTGTATTATTAGCAATCCCAGTATACTCGATGTCTTGTCTCAAGCTCCCCAAAGCTACTGAAGATGCTCTCACTCAAATCTTTAGGAGGTTCTTTTGGAGTGGTACGGGGGAGAAAAAAAATTCCTCTTTTGGCATGGGACAAGATTTTCCTTCCCAAGAAAGTTGGAGGTGCAGGGTTATGCCAACTTCCCCTTATGAATCAGGCCATGGGTGCCAAATTAGTTTGGGACATCCACACTAAAGGAAATCAGAAATGGGTTAGAGTATTGAAAAGGAAGTATCTTGACTCAGATGACCCAAATATAATCCTCACAGTATTGGATCCCCCGAGAGGCTCTACAATCTGGAATTTCCTACTAGAATGTAGAGACATTATATTTGATCATGTCACATGGGAAGTCTGAGATGGTAATAGTGCTTCCTTTTGGCATGACTCTTGGGGTAGGAAAGCACCAATTGGTGGCATTCATGCTTGGAGGAGATAAAAGAGGAAACTACTAGACTATGGGGTAACAAGGTTGCCAATTATGGTGTGAAGATCCCTAATCAAGGAAGCTCATGTTGGGTTTGGCATGATCTTCAAACCCTCAATG
Organism: Sequoia sempervirens; assembly: GCA_007258455.2. Lineage (NCBI taxonomy): Eukaryota > Viridiplantae > Streptophyta > Pinopsida > Cupressales > Cupressaceae > Sequoia > Sequoia sempervirens. The sequence goes on along the minus strand of VDFB02058242.1, from coordinate 374,509,756 downwards.
CCCCATAGCCCTAGAAAGAAACTTTGTCAAAAATCCTCAAAGAAAGATTCTTTGTCCCATCTAATGGGAAGGACCAAATCAGGTGGTGTGGATCTATTAATGGGACCTATAAGGTGAAGTTAGGATATAAGGCCAAGGAAATAACAATAGCTCATCAAGATTGGCCAAGCAAACTTTTTTGGGGAAACATCTGCCTTCCTAAGGTAGGATTTTTTGCATGGCTGGCAGTCCAAAAAAGAATCCTCATAGAGGACAGATTGGCTAAATTCAGAATACAAGGCCCCTGAAGGTGTTGCCCTTGCAAAGCTCACTTGGAAATGGCAGATCACATGTTGTTTTCCTATCCCTATGCATTGGAATGCTGGAATCGTGTGAGATCCAAGCTTACTTTTCACTGTCCAATGCCAGACGATCTTGCAACCTAGTTTAAGATGTGGCCTCAAAAAAGTAGCAAAGTAATGTTTAACAGCATCTGGAAAATACCCCCATCCATAATAATATGGGAACTATGCAAGGAAAGGAACCAGCGAATCTTTCAAGGAAAGGAATTGAACAAGGACAGACTATGGGACAAAATTGAAAGAGCAATAGTGGAATTGGTCAATGAGGTTGCTAGACGTAAGGAAGGTAAACGCAACATTTTCACTAACTAGGATGACACTTTGATCAAATGCTTCCCGAGTCTTAAACCACCCACACTGAGTGGGAGTAGCTCCCTTCAATCCAAAAAAGCATCAAGAGAGGAGACTAGTTGGAAAACCCCTAATCCAGGGTGGTTAAAGATCAATTTTGATGGCGCTACACAAGGTAACCCAGGCCTAGGTGGGGCTGGTTGTATAGCATGAGACTCTGATAGCAAGGTGCTAGCAGTGAAATCAGTCTCTTTGGGTAGATGCACAAACAATGAGGTGGAATTTAGAGCAGCAACAATTGGCTTGCAGCTAGGTAGAGAGCCAAATTTCATTTAGATCCACTTGGAAGGAGACTCTCTAATTACTATCAATGCAATTCGTAAAGGATCCACTCCTAATTGGAAATTAAATCATTTGCTACAACAAATCAAGGAATTATCAGATGGCTTTGCAGCTTTCAAAGTTAGTCACATATATAGGGAAGGTAAGTCCAAAGCAGATGAGCTGGAAAAAGCTACCTCAGCATTGGCCAGCTAGGATTTCAAAGTATTGAGGGCTAGGAAACTCTATCAAAAAATTTCGGCACAGGAATTTGCTTTGGCGGCCCCCAAAGCCTATGGGAGGCAAGGACACTCTCTCACATCATTCTTGACAAGACATGGGATGTTGCCACAATCATAATTCAAAAAGCTAAATTGTGAAAATGATTCCCCCATAAGGACACTGGCTATTGCATTAATTTCATCTCTAGGAATGAGTACACTTCACATTCAAAGTTGTATTTTGTCATGCATGAAGGCGGCGCTCGATACATTAGCTCTCATGCACAGTTAAGAAAGTAGCTTACAAAGGCATTCCTAGCACATTGCTTCATAAAGGCACCTAGCTAGTATAGAGTAGAAGCTTTCAGAAGGTGTGGAGAAAGGAGAGCAATGGAGACGTCATTGGCTTTGGAAATGGATAAACAAATGCAGGCTTTTCGAGGGGAAATCACAGACAAACGACTGCAAGGTCTACTTCAATCCTCACATTCACTCATCCTAAAGGCCACTAAGCATGTGCTGGGTCTAGAATTCTTGAATGGCTACCACAGAGCGAGAGCCAACACAGAGATACCGGAAATGTTTCTTGCAATTCTCCTTCACATGGGAGTTTCCAAGGAACTAGGTAAAAAATTGACCTAGATGATTTTGGTACATACATGGTTGGGTGAAATTAACGTAACATTGGACAATGTGGATGATGAAAGGAACATCCCCATGCCACAGAACTACTATATGACGTGTGTGAGAGGTCGTGAGGTTATGAAATTCCCTCTAATTCGCACCATTGATCCAGAAGGCTTTGAAAAATTGTGGGAAGAAAGGGATAGAAATATTTTCTTCCTCCTCAGAGTTGTGAAATTAACTACAAATCTGCCTAGGGGTTGGGTTAGAAGGTACACAGAGGATGAGGAGCTTGAGGACGAGTTTGATGCTAATGATGACCAGGAATGGGGGCTGGGTGAAGGAGAGGAATGACAAGAAAATGACCAACAAGACCCAGAAGAAAAAGCTAAAGATCTGGCTCACAAGAACTACAGCCCATACTGTCCAATAATCATCAGTTACAAGGCATACCTGAAGCGGTGCAAGTCTGAAGATGAAGACGAGGATCTCTAAGTCTTGAAGGTCTTCATAGAATTGAAGTCTCTTAGGGTGGGTTTCTCTATCAATTTTTAATGTAAATATCTCCTCAGTAGTATATGGTTAGTAGCTTTTGTGTCAGTCCCGAGTGTGGGGTATAATTAGCACAGTCTATGGCGTCGTGAATAGATTGCAATCCTGGTCTACCAGTAACTGAAACAACAACCATATTTTGGTTTGTATATCATGTTTGGGTATCTTGATGGACTGGTTGGTCAATAATACAGAAATATCAACCAACATTTTTTGATATAGCTCATGTAATATTTTTTGGAAATCAATATAGGGTGTTGCCCCTTGCAGTGTTTACCGATAAAAAAAAAAACAACTAGAAGATGTAGATGAAATGAAAAATGTTAGAATGTGGATGAAGGATTTGAAAAATTAATAAAATTGTTACAATAAATATGATTTCATGGAATGCCATGATTCTAAAACATGTTAAAAGATGGTTTATCAAAAAGGACTTATAAAATACAGAAGAAAATCAATATATTAGATTGTAACCAAAGAGATAAAGATTTAGCTTATCTATGAGAACAACTGATCTTTGCTTCTAACAAAATAGTCAAGGACCCTAAACAGAGTAAGCTCACAAAGAACATACCTATGAAAATAAGTGTTATATCATGCTTTCCACAAAAAAAATGGATAAAAAATGACTTGTATTTTATATAGATATATGCTTATTTCTATGTTGAGATATACATATAAAAGTAAAGCATAAAGATCCCATAAACAAATAGTTCATGTGCTTTATGGTACTTATAAATTTTCTTTGTTGCGACCCAATTTTTTATTGTTTAGTTCATGAGCTATAACATTCAAAATTTAAATCCCTCATGCAAGGAAATGAGAAGTGTACTATAGAAAAATATTTTAAGTTTATGATTACCATTTATTTTCCATTTAATATTACTCTAGGATAAATATAGTTTTTACAATAGAATATTTTTACTACTATTTTTGATACAAAAGTGTAAATATTACCAAATTAACATATGATGTTTCAATCTTGTGAAAAGATATTTTCTAGCTAAGCTAAAATATAATGTGAAATAAGAGACTATTGATTTACAATAAACTAGAATAAAATTTCAAGAAATGGAATACATAATAAAAAATGATTGGTAAAGAAGAACTTGGTGCTAGAAGTTGGAAGCCACTATCTAGGATGTGTTGGGTAAATATTCTGTAATCCCTTTGCAGATTACAAAACATGAATTTCAACCACAGTTATGATGACATAAAATGTCTCCTCTCAGAAAGGGGAGGATCCCTTCTTACTGCTTAATGGAATGAAAGTAAACTATTCTAAACTTTACAATATTTACACTATTCTAATCATGGGGGTGTGTTACATTAATAATTCTCTCTTCTTTCATAGAATATGTTTACAGTGTTCCACACAATTACTTTGCGATGCTCTTCAACTATAAGTAATAACTAAAGTAGTAATTTCCAATATTCTTAATTTGTGAAACCATAATCTAAGAATACTAGCATAATAAAATATTTGTAACCAAAAAACTAATGACAACACAAAGTCTTTCCATTGTCTTCAATGATGATTTCTTCAATAACCAATGATGCAAATTAAAGGGAAAAGTCTTTCAACCTACGCCACAAACAAATCCATGAATAGAATGAATAATTCCAAGCACAAAGTCTTGAAGATTATTCACCAAAAATATATTCATAACACATACACAATCCCAAGTAAATGATATAGCACAAATTCTATAAGATCCAACATGAATGCCCTTCAACCACAATTAATAAAATACCACTAATCCAATCATATAATAATATAAATCAATATGAAAGATGTAAGAACATTCACATTCATTCAAAATTGATCCAACACAAAGTTTGGTATGCAAGTTCACCTTCTTTATTGATTGAATATAGTATCACAATATGAATTCATAGTCTCAAAATTTCCTTACAATTTGGCATCACTTCATTGCAATAGATTAAAGGTAAATAATACAATAGAGATCTCTCTTATTTATAGGTGAGAGCTAAGAGTTATTCTAGAAAATAGCATAACTAACTTTTGACTTATTCAATGTGATGTCCAAGATTATAGGAAGACATCTCCATTTTTACATATAGTTGCATGAGGACAAAAAGACATGTAAAAATGCCAATTCCTATTTACATAAATAAAATGAGAAAGCATTGAAACTATCTCTAGAAATCCAAAAATATTTATTGTTCCTTGATTTGTACTTGAAAATCTCCATATCTCTTTAAGATCTCCTGCATTACTATCTTGTCCAGTCCTAAAGTGGAATCAATAATGGTATGAACCTTCGTGACATACTTATTTGTAGAAAAACAAACCTTCTTGCATCTATTAAGATGTGTTTTGAGATTATCCAACATAAATTGTACATCACACAAAGTGTCCATTGAAGCTAGTGAAAATACCTCATCTTCTACCTATTTCTAAATTGCTTCCTTGAATAGTTGAATAATCTTGCTAGCTGGAAGAAATGTGTGATCATCAACAAGAAGTTTTCTTGGAAAATATTCATTTCTATTCACCAAGGAAACAAAATGTTTTTCAACATCCTCTTGAACTGGTTGTACATCCTTTATTAGGTTCTTGATGATGTGTATGCAGTTTTTGATTGATTCTTTGATTTACACATACTTATCCTTGTCAGGAATAATCTAAGCTTCCACTACCTTGCACAACTTAACTTTCTTCAACTAAACCCATGACTCAAGATTCTTCTCCATCTCTTTTTTCTCAATAAAGAGTATATTTACTATCTTATCTAGCTCAATTCTTATCTTGGATATCTTTGTGATCCTCTCTATTGCAATGGTCATGAATTGTGAACCTTGCTCAATTATCCTATCCAAAAATTCATACATGATTTTCCCTTTATATTAATATTTTTCAACCTTCTAATCCAAAGGTTCCTCTTTACTAATCAGAACAAGTTCCACACTCACAGAGGACTCAATAATTCTTTTTAATGTACAGAGGAAAAGTGCTCAACCTTTGCCTTATACATGTCCTTGGTCTCCTTTAGCTTATCAAATTTCTCAACCAATGTTGTTAAAGATGTTTTGGAATCCTCCTTTGCGCTTGCATGAGTGATTTTTCCAAGATCAACTCTAATAATGGTGTAGTCCCCTATACTAGTTTCATAATGTCTTTTACCTTGAGGAGGTTCGACCGCTTCCACATACATGTGTCCAAACATATCCATATGCAACCTTGAGAGAATCTTTGGATTCTCTTTTACTTTAGGCTTTACTGGAGCTAATTCCTTGAGATCTAATTCATTAGGAGAAACCACTTGATTTTTCTTTTTAGGAGCTTGTAATGCAAGCCACAAAGGAAGGAACAAGACACCACTTACTTGACCTATTACCAATTCTTGTTTCACACCTGTATTCATGGGAACAAATGTAGTAGTCATAATAGGTGTCGTTTCAGTCACTACTACACCTAGAATTTACAAATTTGATGTTTTTGGTAACGATTCATTGATGAATCAATCAAATATTTCTTGTGAAGATATATCAAAAGATGGAGATGACAAATTGGGAATTGATGATGGAGACCTGAAAATAACATCTATACTCTATGACACCAACCTTGTGGAAGGAGATGAAAGAATTGAATGTATTACTAGAGGTATTGTCACTTTTAGTGCATACAAAATTGTTGAAGGCAAAGGTGAAGTTGGAAAAGGAGGTGGAGCAAAGGTAGGAATAGAAGGAATATGAGGTTTCATAGCAACAATAGGTTATGATATATGTAGACGATCTTGAATGTTATTATCATGTCGAGATGTTCATATTTCTTCATCTTATCTTTCTCCCTCCTTTTCACCTTCCTCTTCTTCTTGTTCATCCTTTGTTTGCTCATCCCCTTCTTCCTCTTCATTTTGTTCTTCCTCCTCATGTTGTTCTTCCTCTTTAGGTTGCTCTTCATCAAAATTTGGTACCATACTCTTTCCATAAATAAATATAATTTTTGATCACTTACGTGTGGAGGGAGTAACACTTGCCTTGTTCTTGGTTTTGAGTTCTTGTTGTCTACTTGCTTCTTTAGATTCTTCACCCTCAAAATGCGTCTTGAAAGGCCTCAATTGAATACCATGCCTTTGCAAGGTCATACATTAGTATTACTCAAGATAGGAGTAAGCCCTTGTTGAATAGAAGTATTTTATTTTTGACACCATTGAATGAGAGGCAATGGTTTGTTTTCTATCTCCTTTTGATAATAGGTTGCATTCAAAATATCATTGTATCTTCAATGTCCCTAGGAAGATTGCCAAGCTGAGATTAGAAATATGCTCCATAGTGAGTCTACAAAAATCCATCTTTCTAACATGTTCATCATCTTTGCACTTGACCCAAATTTACTCAAATTGGTAGACATGTGTATGGTTGTTTTTGATCTTGCTTTTCATTCCTCTGTAATAAAAATTAAATATTCTTCTATAGCTCTTTAGAGTCATGATTTTCATTTCTGATGCAACATCTTTGGCCTTTGGCACTTTTTGTATTGAATACCTACCAATGGTGATCGAAAAATTGATCCCTATCTTACATATAGCTTGTTGCTCATTATACAAATAAATAATTTGTCTGCATAGTTCCATCAACACCCACTTGTCAGAAGGATACCTTAGAAAAATGTTAAGGATATCCCGTGTAGCAACCCACCCTAAGGTATGTGAAAGTAGGAAATTGCAAGAAGATGCATAGATATATTTATTCACTACTTTCCATGCTTCATCAGAAACTATTTTCTTCTCCAATGATAGATCAAACATGCACAAAAAAGTTGTAAAGAAAGCATTATTTACCCTCTTGAAATGTTTGATACTTCTTTTTAAGGTGATTTGGGAATAATACTTGTGCACAAGAACATACCTTCTATCTCCTTCTGTCAAAAAATCTTGATATTGTCTCATTGCTACTACAACATATACCAAGTATGAATTCATATAGAACTTCAAAGTAGTAGGTACCTTGATGAGTTGCTCATGAATTTCATCATTGATTTTTGTAGCCTAGTCGATGTGGCTCTTCTTTCTCCTGATAACCTTGATGTGTTCATACATCCATTCTTGAAAATTCGAGGAAGCTAGCAAGCCTTTCACTCTACTTAGGAGAGTAATCATATCATGCACATCCTCCTTGAAATCACTATGAGGAAAGCTTTTAGGCCATCTTGTAGTGCTAGGCCTTGGAGTGTTCTGTTAGAGTAAAGGTTTTAACTTAATTATGTTAATTAAGTTACCTTTATTCCTCTCTTAATATTTCACTTTAGTTTGCATATTGTGACATTTAATAATTATATTAATTATTAAATGCCTATCTATTAGGGTTTCTTTAGGGTTGTACAATCTCCTTTTATAAGGATTGATCATTGTATTTTATCTCTCTCTGATTAATACATTTTCAACTTTAGAGCACCCTTGCTTTTTTGTCTGGAATGTCTTCTTTTTTGTGATAGGTTATTTGCATGCAGGTGATCTTCGGGGTCTATGAGGTTGAATTTATCAACTTCTACATGGTATCAGAACTCCAGATCTATGGCTGCCTATTTGTGATTTGAAGATATTTTTCTTACAACAATTTTTTTGTGCAAGGGTTTAATTCTAGGTATTTTTTTTCCAGATCAGAGGGGTTTTCCATCATTTTTTAAGAAATTTTGACCCTGATCTCTTAAACAGTGCATGCTAGTGCAAAAAAGACTTCATGGGTGCACTCAGAAGGCCCAAAAACCCCTATTTTCATATAAAATATGATAGGATTTTCTTAAAATTTATTTTTTTGTGTTTTTGGGGAATCTAAAAAACACTACCCAAAAAATCCGTACGATTGTACAGATCCATATGAATGTGCCAATTTTTGTGTCATTTTTGGTGTATGCATCAATTGTGAGCTGCCTCAATTTTTGTGCCATTTTGCATCAATTTTCGTGCCATGAAGGTACAACTAAATATTTTATTAATTTTTTAATCTTTAAATTAATAAAATGTTTGGTTTAAAGCGTAAATGAGCAAATTTATTAAAATGGTCATATCTTGAGCATATAGTGTCCATTTTTCAAAAACGAGATCTATATCGTTGAAAAGTTGGTTCTGAGCACTATCCAATGGTGGTGTGATTTCTGGGTTTTCAGTTTTGATTCCTTTTTCTACAGTCAATGTCAGATCATGCTTTTTGCACTCCTAGGTGCATAAATTTTGCATTTGGACTCGTTTTGTGCAAAAAAATAGGCGTTGGAACGCTGGTTCAGTTCTCTACACAATGATCAAACTTATTTTCCTAGATTTTGCTCCAGGTATATTTTATTTAGTGTTATGTGTTTTCACAATTTGCTTAATTACTTGGACGTTTTGGCACTTGGGAACCTCTTGTTTGTGCCATTAGGCTCTATTTCATTTGATATACATGCTGTAAGGTTAGTTTTCTCATATTTTTTAATTTAAAGAGTTATCATGGGTTTTTCTACTCACCCTTCAGTTGTAATTCTGGAACAGGGTAATTATGAGTCATGGGCAAAGGGCATACTTAAAAATTGTAGGTGGCTTAATATTTTTCCTTATTTGTATGATCTCATACATAAACTAGCCACTTCAGAGGGAAAACTAGCTTGGGATATCATTAGAGATCACATAGTAGGACTTATATTGTCTAGTGTTCATGATGACACTGTGTGGGCTATATCGAACATTGATTGTCCCCACCCACTTTGGACACATCTTTGGGAGATCTATGGAGACCAAAATGTCTCCATTCCCAGAGGATCCTACTTCAAATTGTCTCTTCCCATTGCTTGGAGAGATAACACACCCTTTGATCATGATACTTTAGAGGAGCTTGAGTATTTAGACACCCTTACATGTTTTGATGGATCAAAGGCTTGTCTCACAGTTCCTACTCTTCAAACTAAGATTATACATGTATCATCCATTGTTCTTGATGAAATTAGTATCACCACATTGGCCCCTATGGATTCAATTCAACATCATGACCATCTTGGTCATTCATTATCTGCTACATCATGGGATTCTTATCTTGCAGACACATTCTTGTTTGTTGAGTCTCACACTGTAGATCTTGAGGATTATTTTGAGGACATTCATCTCCTCTACCTTGATAGTCAGGTTATCATTGTATTCCCACCATTATCCATGCATTCAAAGGTTGCATTTTAGGATTCTCCACATCAGTTTGGATTTGGCATCATTTGTTTCAGTTCAGACAAAGAGATTCTTCAGCATCCTATCATGGCACACATCTTGAGATAGATTGGTTCATCACTCTTCACAGGGTTTCTTCGACATCGTCCTTTGGATCGATTTCTTCCCAAGGGGAGGAATATTATCTTCCACTTTAAGATCTCCTTTTCGATTCTACATCAGGCATCTACCATTGTGACAGGAGTTTCTTCATTGCGGGGGGGCCTTCTTGTCTCTTTATATCTCTCCTATGGAGACCATTGTATATGTACTTATATGATAGAAGTTTTGTATAGGGAGTATAATGTAATCCACCTTCTGTCCTTTCATTACTGCATTTCATTCATTTCTATTCTCGCTTTTGGGGGGAGTTTTGTTCCCATGAGGTTTTCTCCCTTTCTCCACTTTATAGAGATTTGGTTGTATTTGGGTACCTGATCAGGCCTAGTTGTGTAACACTCGATAGATGATGTTCTTTAAACCACATAATTTTCCAATCTTATTACTTTCCAACTATATATTAAAAAAAATGATGCATAGATCAAGATCTTTCCAAAATTGCTCAAAAGAAAAAATTCAGTAATTAATTTCATTTCATATATGCAAAAGAAGTAAATTCCATTACCAAGGATCATTGCAATGATATATATGTAAATTCCAATTGCATATCAATGAGTTTCCATAAATTCATTCAAGCTTCCATTACATGATCAATATATTTCAATCAAGACATCTATTTCAATGTTACATCAAAAATTTCATTCCAATACATCCATTTAAATGTTACATCAAAACTTTCAAGTAGAATTACATTTACAAGTGGGATTTACAAGCCATTCAAAATAATGCATGAATACATTTATAGCATATGAACCTCTAAACCTCAACCACTATGACACCACTAGTCTTCTTTCAAGTTGGGGCCAAGAGTGTGATTAAGGCACCTTTTCTACCCAACCATGAAGTACATGACTTCCCCGGGTTCCTTCCTAACTTGAAGAAATCCATGGCCCTGCATGAAGAGCCTAGCAACTTGAAACAACAATGCAGGAGGGAAATCTCGATGCAAGCCTGATGCCTATATGCATTCCTAACATGAGAATCACATATTTCTTGCAAACAGGAGGTGGCAGAGACCTATATTCATTTAGTTCTAGGCTTTTAATTACATCTATTTCAATGGTGCACTTGCTTCGCCAAGCATAAATAAAACAAATGATAGTTTTAGAAAAGGTAAAACTACCATCTCTATAGGTCCACCTTTGGCATCCTGTCTCGAAAGTTTCTCATAATAAAGTAAATAATACATTTTCCATCTAAGTTCACATTCAATTTTTACACATTTCTAATTTGAAAGAAATTTCTTCATTTTCCAAGGTTTTCACAAAGATTGTCAAAAGTAGCTTTCATGCATGCATTCAGTAAGTAAAGTTTTCTTGTACAATTTCAAGTGAGTTTACAATGCAAAATAAATTAATTTCCAATTCTATTCTCTAAATTAGTTTTGATCGCAGTAAATAATTTTGATAGTTTCTGCAAAAAGAAATCCTCTCTTTTCTGAAAATTCACTAATTTTAAATGTGTTTTCAATAACCTACATTTGCTATAAAGATTCATTTCCAACTTTTAACATAGCTTTATGAGTAATCCACTAAGTTCAGAAATGAAAAAAAAATGGTGACTCATACAATGCATCGATATTCAGAAAAAAAAAAATAACAGTCCAAAGAAAAGAAAAACAAAGAAAATTTCCAGATTTGCACAAAAACACAAGTTTGCTAGTGTACATAGTTATTTGTGTGAATTTAATCTGTTTCTTTTCTAAGTTTCTATCTTGTGGATATTAAAGCTCACCGTATAGATTTGTATATGCATTTGTTATGTAGGTATATATATGTATATATCATATGTACATATATTTATAATTGCAACATAAACTAATAACTGAATATATATTTATATAAATATTTATATCTTCCTGTACACAATACTAAGTTTTTCTATGTAATACCAATGACAAAAGGGAATTTTTTATGTAGAGTAACAGTGATTTTTATGCCAGGTATATATAAATATATATATATTAATATATATATGTGTGTGTATATATATATATTTACATTTAAATATGTATTAATCCAAATATACTTTATGTGTATTTCCACTGACAAAGAGTACATTTTTTGTAGAAAATAAAACAAAGTTTACAAATGTCTGAGTCTGTATGTTTGTGTATAAGTATATGTATATGTATCTATATATATATAGCTGTGTATATTTATATATATACATATATATATATCTTATATAATCTATACAAAAATAATAGTTGATTGTGCTTCCAACGGATATGTCAAGGATCAAAATTCACATGTTTTGAAAAGAAATCGAATTTTTATAATTTACATTTTGAAAGGCAATTAAAGTTTCATATTTTGAAATGATGAAAGGTATAGAGAAGTTGACGCCTCCCCCCATAGGGGAAGGTGCTACCTATGAGGGCGTAACGCCTCCTCCACAAGCCTTGGCCTATGGAGGGTGTTGTCCCTCTCACAGTGCTGCCCCTCCCTCAAAGGTTGGGGATTGGGTTTATACCCACAATACTTTGCTCAATAAAAAAAATAGATAATAACTCGATAGACTAGTGTATGTAGTCGGCTATTAGTCGATTTCAGAAGCTTAATAACTGTGTATATATATATATATATTATATATATATATATATATATGATACGCACACATAAAATAGAGGTTTGTATATATATAAATATATTTATATTTTTTTAGAATTTCTGTGTAATAAATGGAAAATCTGAGACAAAATTTTAAACCACACTTGCAAAAGAGAAAAGCCCCAAATTTGAAAGGGGTAAAATTATGAAAAATATTTCAATGCACACAAAAGAATAGAACATTTTCTCAAATTTTCACAATCTTGCATACAATTCAAACTGGCATTCCAATTCTTCAGAAGTGTCTACATATTTCAATCAAGATTTGTGGGAGAAGAATGGAAAACCTAGAAATTACACTTCCAACTGGAGATGCTCTTCAGGCAATTTTCTTCTCTTTGCTTCTTTTCAATCTGACTTTTTTGGGAGTCTTCTTCTTCTTTCCTCCTTTCCAAATGCTTTACCAACTCTTAATTTTCCTCCTATCTCCCAAAGAATAATTCTCAAACTCACTAAGCTAAAGGATTCAGTATTTTCTTGGCAGCCATTAGAGCAAAATTGCAGAACTTGTTTTCAAGAACCGTTACCTTCTTGGGAACTCTTTTCCCTTTTTAAAATTGCTTTTTCCTTTCCATTTCCTACCCTAATCTTGAAATGGATTTTAAAATAAGAATAATATTAAATTTAATTGAATGTAAATCCCCTTTTGAAAATATTTTCCCAATAATAAAAATAAATTTCTTATAACTAATGGTTAACTTATTAACTCAAAGATTAACACAAAATAAAAGAAGAGTAGAATGCAAAAACATTTAAATCAAAATTTATAATTAACTTTAATTAAAACTTAATCCTTTATTTTATCATACTTTCTTTTGATCATTTATTTAATTTACTAATTGTTATTTAATTGCAAATAATTCAAAACGACACACATTAAAATTAGACATTCCTAAATGCAATCTATATGAATCTAAGTGCTCATTTGTGTGATCGAGAGGTCTTCCTACTTTGTCCTATCAAGAAGCTAACCGCCTCTCCTTAATCAAACCCTTGGCCTTTGACCTCCTGCAACTCAAGTGCACTTAGGCACCTAACAATAATTGAGTTAGTATCACATTAAGATATAAATAAAGCAATACATTAAATTAATTAAAATTTTCCTACTCTATTTTGCTTCATTTTCAAAATAAAACACATTCAATACTATTCAAATTTTCATAATTTAAATAAAAAATTTCATTTATCTCCACACCAAAACACCATCATATTAATCATTATTCTACTAGGCACATCAAAACATGTAACAAATCCACACAAAACTAAAAACAACCTACATCAGGATTGAGACGTGACATCCTTCCCCACTAGGAAGAGACATCATCTCAATGTCTTGTTACAAAGCCACAAAACAAAATCTAAAACATCAATGTATCATAAGTCTCTAAAAGTAAGAAAAGAAAAACATTCTAAGATCTCAAATGAGGAAAAGCTCTATAAATGTCCTCAACATTCTCCCAAGTGGCATTATCCTCTGAGTATTGGTCCCACTAGACCCTATACAACATAATGTCTATGTTCCGCAACTTAATGTTTCCCTCCAGTATCCTAATAGGCTCCACCTACATCACACCTGGGTCCTGTACCTGCAACACATGCCAGTCAAGAATATGAGCTACATCTGGATGATAGGGCTTAAGCACCGAGACATGAAAAACATTATGGATCCAAGATAGGGCTAGTGGTAGAGCAAGCTTGTAAGCAACCAGATTAATCACCTCCAAGAAATCAAAAGGCCCAACAAACTTAGGGGAAAGCTTTGAGTTCTTGCCAAAAGAGATTGAACTCTTATGCAGTCAAACTCTCAAAAAGACCTTGTCTCCTGTAGAGAATTGTCTAAAATTTCTATTCTTATCTGCAAGACTCTTTTGTCGATCTGAAGCTTGTTTAATATTTTCTTTGAAAAGATTCATTTGGTCTTCCATTTCCCTCAACATTTCAGGACCAATTACAATCTTGTCCTCTACCCTCTCCCAACTGATGGGTGTTCAACATTTTCGTCCATAAAGAGCCTTGAATGGTGCCATACCCAAAGAGGCGTGGTAGGATTTGTTGTAGGAAAAATTCACCAAAGGAAAATAATCCTCCCATTTGTGTTCCATACAATACATTCAGAGGAGATCCTCCACAATCTGGTTCACCCTCTCAGACTGACTATTAGTCTGAGGATGATATGCTGAACTAAAATTTAATTTAGTTCTCAGGGAAGAATTCAGAGTAGTCCAAAATCTGGAAGTCATCTAAGTGTCACGATCTAAATTGATCACCTCTGGTACTCCATGAAGTTAGAATATTTCCTATACAAATTTCCTCACCAAAACCATTGAACCATCCTTGAGGTTCCTAAGAATGAAATGGGCTACCTTAGTTAATTTATCCACCACAACTAGAATGGTATCATGTCAATTCCTAGACATCGACAATACCTGAATAAAGTCCATATTTATCACCTTCCACTTATATTCTGGTACCCTATGAGGATATAAAAGTCCTGTCAGATGTACATGCTTAGCCTTAACTCATTGGCATTCCAAACATTGGGCTATAAATGCAATAACATCTATTTTGTTTCCTGGCCAGAAATATAGAGGCCTGAGTCCCTCAACCATTTTAGTCACACCAGGGTGTCCTAAGTAAGGCACATTATGGAATTCCTCTAGCACCAACTCTCTCAACCCTGCAGAGTTAGGAATATACATATGACCCTGGAACCTCAAGAGTCCATCAGACTCAAATACATATCTAGCAAATCTACGATTTGAAGGATCCTGCTCTAGGGCTTGTTTCACCCTTTCATACTGCTCATCCCTAGGTAAAGCTTGAACCACCTGCTCTCTAAAATTATATTTTATGGTAACCATGGATGCAAGATGTCTTCTCCTACTCAAGGCATCTGCTACCCTATTTTCCTTCCCTTTAATGTACTTAATGCCAAAATCATATTCACTCTGAAATTCCAGCCATCGCGTCTAACAATCATTTAGGTTGGGTTGAGTAAAGATGTACTGTAATCCAGCATGATATATTTTTAATTAAAAGGGATTACCCAAGAGATAGTGTCTCCACATCTGAAGGGCATGAACTATGGCTGCCAACTCTAAATCATGTGGTGCATAATTTAACTCATGTTGTTTCAACTTTCTTAATTCATATGCCACCACTTGTCCTTCCTGAATGAAGATGGATCCTACCCCTTCTCCTGATGCATCAGTAATCTCTGTAAAATGACCATTCGGATCAAGCACAACTAGAATAGGTGCAAAAGTGATATTCTCTTTTAGCAACTAAAAATATTTTTCACACCTGTCACTCCACTCAAATTTCTTTCGCTTCTTCTGGAGTGCGGTAATGGGCACTGCTATTGTCGAGAACCCTTGCACAAATCTCCTGTAATAACCTACAAGTCCCATAAAGCTTTGAATTTTTGAAACATTTTGTGGTGCTGGCCAATCTAAGACTACCTTAATTTTATCTAGGTCCACGGCTATCCCTTCTACTGAAATAATGTGTCCCAAGTAATGCACCTCATATCAGAAAAAGGTACATTTAGAAATTTTCACGTATAACTTATGTTCCCTCAACTGCTGCAATACTATCCTCAAATGCTTCTCGTGCTCTTCATTTGACTTGGAATATATCAAGATATCGTCAAGGAAGATTAAAACAAAGTTATCTAAGCAGTCTCAAAAAAAACTATTCATCAAATTCATGAAGGTTGCAGGGGCATTAGTTAACCCAAACGGAAACACTGTGAATTCGTAGTGCCCGTACCTTGTCCTAAATGTAGTTTTGTGAATATCTTCATCCTTTATTCTCAACTGATGATACCCTGATCTTAGATCTATTTTAGAGAATACCTTGGCATCTTTTAACTGGTGAAACAAATCATTAATACGGGGAAGCATGTATTTATTCTTGATAGTAACCTTGTTAAGCATCCTGTAATCAATGCATAACCGCAAGGTCCCATCCTTCTTCACAAATATAACAGGAGCTCCCTAGGGCAACACACTTGGTCTAATGAAACCTTGTTTCAAAAATTCCTCCAATTGGGCTTTTAGCTCATATAACTCTGTTGTGTTCATCATGTATGGGGCTTTAGACTGAGGTTCTGCACCCAATATCAAATCAATTGAAAAATCGAATACACGCTTAGGTGGTAGCTCAATTAGCCCTTCAGGGAAAACATCCTCAAATTATTTTAGAATGGGATGATCATTAACTGATGATTCTGTCTCATCAAGGTCCTTGACCTTTATTGCATAAATAGTGCATCCCTTTCAGCTTGCCTTCTTTAATTGCATGGCTAAGACTTGCCTAAGTTCCAAAGGCCTTTTTACACCACAAATCTCCACATGATTTCCTTGATCAGTAAGACACCTTATTGATTTCTCTTTGCAATCCACAAGGGCCTTATGTTCAGAAATACAATTTATCCCTAAAATCATATCATAAGATCCCAATGGTGCGACATACATATTAACTTGCATTTTAAGACTAGAGAGTTCAAGTTCACTACAAAATAGGCATTGCTCTACCTTCCTCTCTACCCGGTTCCCATACTGAACTTTCCATGAATTTTCCATATAGCCTAGTCTAACTAATAATTTAGATACAACATGAGGATCCACAAAACTATCAGTAGCACCAATATCTATCAAAATAGAAACATGACTTCCAAAGAGTTTAACTAAAAGCTGGATAGTAGTGGATTGATAATCTACTTAGCGATTGTCAACTACTACATGAATATGATGTTGATTCATGTTGTTTTGTCTGTTAACCCTCTAAGGGCACACATTGGTGTAATTCTCACCACCACAAGTATAAAAACCCCCATGAGGTGCCTTAGGCCTATTAGAAAAATCCCTCCTATTCTGGTTTACATCATTACAGTTCTGAGGACTACCACCCCTTTTCAAATTTTTGATATGCTTGTTATTATTTCCTTGGTTGCCTTGATTTCTCTAATTGCCCTAGTTATTGTTACCTTGGAAATTTCCTTGGGAATTTTTATTGCCATACTTGGCTTCCCTGCTTTTCTTGTAGTTTGCAACCTGCTACATTTTATGTTCCTACAAAAGTGCCAACTCAAAGGCTTTATCCATGGTAGCTACTCTATGCATATCCACCTCATTTCCAATTTGAGACCTAAGCCCCAAAATGAATTTTCAAATTTGAAACCTCTCATCATGCTGGTACTAAGGTACGTACTTAAGCAAGTGAGAATTTCTCCCAATACTGTGTCACTGTCATTCCTCCTTGAATGAGCACCTAGAATTCTATCATTTTCTTATCAAAATAAGACTGTGGAAGCCACCTCTTCCTGAAAGTCTGCAAGAATTGTTCCCATGTCACCTTGCTAGGAAATTTTTTTTTATCATCCCTTTCATTCTCCCACCATGTAGCAGCTTCACCTGTGAGCTGGTAGGATCCCCATTCTGCTTTAGTTTCCTCAGATAGGTTTCGAAGGGAAAAATACCTCTCCATTTCAATAATGCATTCTTCTACCCCATAACCAAAGGATTTACCATCAAACTTGGGTGGCACCACCTTCTTGAGGTCCTTACCCAATTCCTCAGCTACCTTAGTTAGCTTACTTTGATTCTTTCAGTTTTAGGGTTTTCTCCATTTGGTTCATTTCTAATATTTTCACTTTCACTAGGTTCAGACCTAGTTGGTCCAGTTTGTCTTGCCTGCTCAAGGTTATCAATCCTAGCCTCTTGCCTACTTAGAATGGCCAAAATCTTATCCAACTTATCATTGGGATCACCAAGAGATCCTCCTCCCCGTTCCCGCTGATTATACCTACCCTCCTTTAGGGTTACCCTGGAAAAACATAACATCAAGCGAAATTAGGCATAGGTCCTAGAGTTGAACCTTTCTGCTCTAGTACCAAAATGTAATGCCCAATAGATGATGTTCTTTAAACCACATAATTTTCCAATCTTATTACTTTCCAAGTATATATTAAAAAAAAGGATGCATAGATCAAGATCTTTCCATAATTTTTTTTTTTAAGCCAAAAGTGGTAGCCCACTTATAATATATTGATTTAATTTAATACATATTACTGGTTCAGGTGAACATACTAGTGGGAAAGAACTAGCAAGAAAACCCCCAGTCATAGTTTGTGTAATAGTATTTACAAAGCATTATAAAGACCAAAAAAGTCATTTATAATTTACAAAAAATTTAACCTACCCGATACAACTGAAACTACCCTATACAACTGGACAAAACACCAGAACAAATACTGACTCAATGCATAACATTATCCCATAAGCCAAAAACAACCCACACCACAATTACAACATTCAATATGCTAAAAGGATGCAAATTTGTTTCCAGCTCTTTGGAAACCATTAACCGAACTTTCCTCAGACTCCACATGCTTTCCAATATGCTGATGATCAAAAGATGAAACTTTTTTGTTAATGTTAGGAACATAGCGGTAGCAGAACTTTCTTTTCACATCTTGTGAAGTGACTGGAATTTGCAGATCATGCATACAGACATGACTTCTCAAAAATGAAATTGCATGAAACTTTCTTTTGAAAACATCACTTTCTTCCATAGAAATAGCCAGTCTATGTTTGTGAAGAATCTCATATAAATGCACGAAATTATCATGCATTGTTGACATTAACATGCCTTGAAAAATCTCTACAAATTTCATTTTATGGAACAAGAAGTGTCATGGGAACAGACCACCAATCAAGCCATCGCCCAATGTGAAGTCATACTGTTGAACACTTTTTAACAGGGCATCATTTTCCAAATATGAACTAACAACAAACTTGTTAGCAATAGTCTTCAAAACATCAGAATTTTGAACTAGGTCCAAAATATTCGATAAGAAAATAGAAAGAAAATTCGCAGGAAAGATTATCCTTTGCAAATCTGTCTATAAAATATATTCCCCAATGATAACTTTGATGCAATTTAAAGCAAATTTGCACTTAACATTAAATACCTACTGCAATTCATCCTTATCGATTGAAGTCGACAAGGGTACCTCCCAAGGTTTAACTTTAACAGGAACTGTGTAATTGCAAACCTTAAACTCTGCCAAATCCATCTCTCGAATTCACCAAAACATTGACAACCAAAAAAATTTTGAAAACAAATGAGTAGAGTAAATAGTATATAGCCAACTTCATGTTCACACAAAGTAACCATTGGAAACAGAACTTTAATTTTGCACGATGTAAACATTGGAAGACACCCAGTAAGGATAACATGGGTGAAGGATAAATAAGAGGACATTACAATTTTAATCTTTCCATACTATAATACCAACATTGTACTATGAATGCGGCAAATAAAATGGCTTTATCTCCTTCAGTGGCTAAGTACCATTATAAACGTCATGATAAAATTGATTTGCAATTTTAGCAACACTTCAAAACCATGATAGCCTTACTAGATACCCAATGTTCCATCAAATTGTACTACATAATGCCTTAGACAACCACGACATTTTAAACCACATATGTCAACATATGACATGAAATTTGAAGCAATCCTGAAATCCTACTAACTTAACACAATAAAAATTAGTAGTACCCAATTGACAGGATAAGTACTGAGGCCACTCATGCCATTATGTGACATAGTTTAAATGAATCAACACTAAATCCTGTAAACTTATCACAAAAAACATTAGTGATACCAAGCTGACAGAATAATACATGAAGATTCGACTTAAAATCCAGCCCATATGACAACTTTCATGTCAAATGTGTATAAACCATAGATGCCAAAAAGTACCGAACAACTGAGATGCCAAAAAGTACCAAACAACTGAAATTGCACAAGCACATATGAATACGGCAATTTTGGAAAACTTTCATGTCAAGTACGTATAATTCATAGTTGCCAAAAAGTACCACAACAACTGAAACTGCACAATCAAATCATGATCTTGATGATGCAAAAAGCTGGCTGAAAAATTTAAAAGAAACATTAAGCCAAAGAATGGTGAAGATTTAGATGCCCTGCTTGTCATGATTAATTAAATCAAGTAAAATCAGGAATGCTTTTAAATCAATGGGATCAATTGAATTACTAAGAGCTTTCTGCTCACTTCCCATATTTTCTAAATAATCTACAACTTTATTCCCTTCACGATATGTATGTGTAATTATTGACCTTTCTAAATTATCAATTAAGCACCAAACTTTTGAAAGCACATAATGAAGATTCCAGTTCTGAATTTTCCTCATTCTAATTGCATTGATTATAATTAGAGAGTCCCCTTCAATATGAAAATTTAAAAAACCTCCTTGTATCGCCAATTCCAAACCATATAATAGAGCTTGTGCTTCATCATAATTGTTTGTGGCATTAGACAAGAAAAAAGAATATGCAACTAGCACATCCCCTAATTCATTTTTAAAACATACTCCTGCTCCTAAGAGACCTGGGTTACCCTTAGAGGCCCCATCAAAATTCAACTTGACAAAACCCTTTTGTGGAGGGAGCTAGGAGACTAGGGTTCTATTAAATTTTGAGATATCATTTTTGAAATGGCTACCATCAAAAGGTAATTTAATAAGTTTCCAATTTTTTAGAAGTGCAGAATCCCAATTTGTAAATGAAGAATTTATAGCCTTGTCCTTTAAGACACAAGAATTTACCCCCTCTGAAATAGCTTTCTCAATTTTTAATAGTAGCACTTCAGCCGAGGATTTGATTTTTCTTAAGATTCTCAAATTACGCTCCCACCAAATATTCCAGATTACAAGAGTAGGAATGATAATCGATATGCATGCAAAAAAAGATGTTTTAATAAAACCGACCATGCTTGGAAAAGATCCCATAATGTATTTGGTAAAGGGAAACAAATCTGGAGTCTAATTTGGATAAAATTCCAACATTGAGTAGCCACTACACATCTAACAAACAAATGATCAACTGTTTCAAGTTCTTCTTCACATAAGGGACATTTGAAAGGGTCAGTGATTTTCAATTTTACAAGACGATCACTTGTTAAAATTATTTCTTGAATAGCAAGCCATGCAAAACTCCCAACCTTTGGAAGGACTTTATTATTCCAACAAAATTTGAATGCTTGCTAGGGTTCAAATGGAAAATTTGATTTTGATAAAACCACATAACCTTCCTTAACTGAATATGAACCAACTTTCAAAGCTGGCCATATTAGTCTGTTAGCCTTTGAAGATAGATAAACTAATCTATCTCGCAATGCATTATTAAACAAAACAACTTGATGATTGCTTAATAAAGAGAATGGAGGTGTTTTCCAAGTTACCTTACCTAATATTGGATTTGAAGATTGAACATAGTCCAATAAATTCTCCCCCCAAGCCTTATATAGGATTTCTTTTGACTCCTAAAGCTCTGGATTAGAACACAAAGGAGGCTTACCTAACCATGAATCATACCAAAATTTAACACTTCTTCCATCATTTACTTCCCAAGAAGAATGCTCTGTTATAAGATTTCTGTTGTTTATAATAAAATTTCAGATTGATGATCCCTTTGGACGATTGGCCACCATAAAAATTCTAAGTGGGTTAGTGTTATCCAAATATTTTGCATGCAAAATTTTCACCCATTTAGCCTCTGGGTTTATGTACATCTTCCATGCAAGTTTTTCCCCAAAGGCTTTATTTCTCCACTTGAGATTATGAACCTCTGCCCCTCCTTGACTTTTTGCTTTGGCCAAACCATCTAAGGAAATTAGAGGAATCTTTTTTTTCATCAATATTTCCTTTCCATAAGAAATTTCTTATTATCTTTTTAATTTCCAAAATAACAGAGGTGGGAGCTTGAAGAACTGATAAAGAATAGTTCAGGATAGATGATAAAACTGATTTTATCAAAAGAATTCTACCAGCTAAGGAAAGCCATCCGGCTTTCCATGCAAGAATTCTAGATTTTAATCTATCTATGAGCTTGTGCCAATAAAAAGGTTTATTCGAACCTTTAAAGAATGGGATACCCAAATATGCACAAGGTAATTCTACACCTTGGAAGCCTAAAATCCCAATAATTTTCCTTTTCAAAGCATCAGGGGTATTGAAAATATCAACTTTAGATTTAGCTTCATTTATCTTGTGGCCCAAAACTACTGAGTATTTATCCAATACCTCTTTGACCTACCATGCCTCCTTTATTGAAGATTTATTAAACAATAAGGTATCATCAGCAAAAAGGTTATGAGTAACTAAGAGTAAGGTATTTGGAATTTGCACACCCTGCCAATGATTTTGAGAATGAGTGAATGAAATGAATCTTCTTAATGCTTTAGCCATAATTATAAATAGAAATGGAGAAAGTGGATCACCCTGACAAACACCTTGCGAAAAGATATTTCCATAATTGTTCAAAAGGAAAAATTCAGTAATTAATTTCATTTCATGTATGCAAAAGAAGTAAATTCCATTAACAAGGATCATTGCAATGATATATATGTAAATGCCAATTGCATATCAATGAGTTTCCATAAATTCATTCAAGCTTCCATTACATCAATATCTTTCAATCAAGACATCTATTTCAATGTTACATCAAAAATTTCATTCCAATACATCCATTTAAATGCTACATCAAAAAATTCAAGTAGAATTACATTTACAAGTGGGCTTTGCAAGCCATTCAAAATAATGCATGAATATATTTATAGCATATCAACCTTTGAACCTCAACCACCGTGACACCACTAGTCTTCTGGCAAGCTGGGGCCAAGAGTGTGATTAAGGCACCTTTTCCACCCAACCATGAAGTACATGACTTCCCCAGGTTCCTTCCTAACTCGAAGAAATCCTCGGCCCTGCATGAGGATCCCAACAACCTGAAAAAACAATGCAGGAGGGAACTCTCGATGCAAGCCTGATGCCTATATGCATTCCTAACATGAGAATCACATATTTCTTGCAAATAGAAGGTGGCAAAGACCTATATTCATTTAGTTCTAGGCTTTTAATTCCATCTATTTCAATGGTGTATGTGCTTGGCCAAGCATAAATAAAACAAATGATAGTTTTAGAAAAGGTAAAACTACCATCTCTGTGGGTCCACCTTCGGAATCCTGTCTTGGAAGTTTCTCATAATACAATAAATAATACATTTTCCATCTAAGTTCACATTCAATTTTTACACATTTCTAATTTGAAAGAAATTTCATCATTTTCCAAGGTTTTCACAAAGATTGTCAAAAGTAGCTTTCATGCATGCATTCAGTAAATAAAGTTTTCTTGTACAATTTCAAGTGAGTTTACAATGCAAAATAAATTAAGTCCCAATTCTATTCTCTGAATTAGTTTTGATCACAGTAAATAATTTTGATAGTTTTAGCAAAAAGAAATCCACTCTTTTCAGAAAATTCACTAATTTTGAATGTGTTTTCAATAACCTACATTTTCAATAAAGATTCATTTTCAGCTTTTAACATAGCCTTATGAGTATTCCACTAAGTTCAAAAATGAAAAAAAATGGTGACTCATACAATGCATCGATATTCAGAAAAAAAATAACAGTCCAAAAAAAGAAAAACAAAGTAAATTTCCAGATTTGCACAAAAACACAAGTTTGCTAGTGTACATAGTTATTTGTGTGAATTTAATATGTTTCTTTTCTGAGTTTCTATATTGTGGATATTAAAGCTCACTGTATAGATTTGTATATGCATTTGTTATGTAGGTATATATATGTATATATCATATGTACATATATTTATAATTGCAACATAAACTAATAACTGAATATATATTTATATAAATATTTATATCTGCTTGTACACAATGCTAAGTTTTTCTGTGTAATACCAATGAGAAAAGGGAATGTTTTATGTAGAGAAACAATGATTTTTATGCCAGGTATATATAAATATATATATATTAATATATATATATGTGTGTGTGTGTGTGTGTGTATATATACATTTAAATATGTATTTATCCAAATATATTTTCTATTTATTTCCACTGACAAAGAGTACATTTTCTGTAGAAAATAAAATAGAGTTTACAAATGTTTGAGTCTGTATGTTTGTGTATAAGTATATTTATATGTATATATATATAGCTATGTATATTTATATATATATATATATTATATATAATCTATACAAAAGTAATAGCTGATTGTGCTTCCAACGCATATGTCAAAGATAAAAATTCGCATGTTTTGAAAAGAAATCGAAGTTTTATAATTCATGGTTTGAAAGGCAATTAAAGTTTCATATTTCACAGTAATGAAAGTTATACAGAGGCTGACACCTCCCCCCATAGGGGAAGGCGTTTCCTGTGAGGGGGTAGCACCTCCTCCATAGGCCTTTTGTCCCTCTCACAACTCCGCCCCTCCCTCAATGATTGGGGCTTGGGTTTATACCCACAATACTTTTCTCAATAAAAAAAATAGATAATAACTCCATAGACTAGCATATGCAGTTGGTTGTTAGTCGATTTTAGAATCTTAATAACTGTGTATATGTATTATATATATATGATATGCACACAGAGAATAGAGGTGTGTGTATATATATATATATATTTATATTTGTTCAAAATTTCTATGTAATAAATGGGCAATCTGAGACAATTTTAAACCACAGTTGCAAAAGAGAAAAGCCCCAAATCTGAAAGGGGTAAAATTACGAAAACTATTTCAATGGACACAAAAGAATAAAACATTTCCTCAAATTTTCACAATCTTGCATACAATTCAAACTGGCATTCAAATTCTTCATATGTGTCTACATATTTCAATCAAGATTTGTGGGAAAAGAATGGAAAACCTAGAAATTACGCTTCTAGCTAGAGATGCTCTTTAGGAAATTTTCTTCTCTTTGCTTCTTTTCAATCTGGCTTTTTTGGGAGTCTTCTTCTTTCCTCCTTTCCAGATGCTTTACCAACTCTTAATTTTCCTCCTATCTCCCAAAGAATAATTCTCAAACTCACTAAGCTAAAGGATTCAATATTTTCTTGGCAGTCATTGGAGAAAAATTGCAGAGCTTGTTTTCAAGAAAGTTTTTCAAGAACCACTACCTTCTCGGGAACTCTTTTCCCTTTTTAAAATTGCTTTTTCCTTTCCATTTCCTACCCTAATCTTGAAATGGATTTTAAAAATAAGAATAACATTAAATTTAATTGCATGTAAATCGCCTTTTGAAAATATTTTCCCAATAATAAAAATAAATGTCTTATAACTAATGGTTAACTTATTAACTCAAAGATTAACACAAAATAAAAGAAGAGTAGAATGCATAAACATTTAAATCAAAATTTATAATTAAATTTAATTAAAACTTAATCCTTTATTTTATCATACTTTCTTTTCATCATTTATTTAATTTCCTAATTTTTATTTAATTGGAAATAATTCAAAACAACACACATTAAAATTAGACATTCCTAAATGCAATCTATATGAATCTAAGTGCTCGTGTGTGTGATCGAGAGGTCTTCCTGCTTTGTCCTTTCAAGAAGCTAACCACCTCTCCTTAATCACACCCTTGTTCTTCGACCTCCTGCAACTCAAGTGCACTCAGGAAGCCAACAATAATTGAATTAGTATCACATTAAGATATAAATAAATCAATACATTACATTAATTAAAATGTTCCTACTTTATTTTGCTTCATTTTCAAAATAAAACGCATTCAATACTATTCAACTTTTTATAATTTAAATAGAAACTTTCATTTATCTCCACACCAAAACACCATCATATTTATCATTATTTTACCAGGCACATCAAAACATGTAACAAATCACACAAAACCAAAAACAACCTGCATTAGGATCGAGACAAGACAAGTTGTCGGGACCCTTGTTTGCTTTCATGCATTTTAGTTACCTTTGCTTTCTTGCACATGTTTGTAGCTGCACTCTTGCTCATCTTAAGGGGGGGTGTTAGAGTAAAGGTTTTAACTTAATTATGTTAATTAAGTTACCTTTATTCCTCTCTTAAGATTTCACTTTAGTTTGCATATTGTGACATTTAATAATTATATTAATTATTAAATGTCTACCTATTAGGGTTTCTTTAGGGTTGCACAATCTCCTTTTATAAGGATTGATTATTGTATTTTATCCCACTCTCTGATTAATACATTTTCAGCTTTAGAGCACCCTTGCTTTTTTGTCTGGAATGTCTTCTTTCTATGACAGGTTATTTGCATGCAGGCGATCTTCGGGGTTTGTGAGGTGTGCTTTCTCAACTTCTACATCTTCAACCATTTGTATTGATCAATTGCTTGTCCTCATTCTATATTTTGTTGTAGGCTTCTTGAGCATGTTGAATGGTAATATCTATGTATTTTTCCATAGTTGGGACTTGGAAAACCATGACAAAGAAATAAGAACTAAGCCTCATCATTACTTTACAAGAGGAGTCTTTGACACTTCTATCCTCCTTGATGTAGTGTGAGGCAACTTGCAAGATAAACTATGGGTAGTGGGTTGCCACTGGGAACAAAGCAACTCGATGGATATTAATATGAAATATTTCCTCCAACTCTTCTTCTAGAGGTTTCTTCTCTATTCTTTTGAAAAAATCATCCATATTTAGGTGTCCAATCTGTGTGTCATTGATTTCATCAATCTTGGACATAACTGTAGACATGGAAAATGTACCAACATACTTGATCCCAATTATTAACACCAATTCCTCCTAAATCACCCTTCAGTCTAAACATTTAATCGAATAGCCTTATTTGATTAAATTTTTCAAGTTTTCCTCTCTTAATTCAATAAATCATTTTATCTAATTAATTATTTCTCCCATGTTAATTAAATCAATCTATCTAATCTAATTAACCCTATATCCATATTTAACTAAATAATTCACTTTATTTGATTAAATCTCTAAAGTCTAACTATTAAATTAAAAAAATTTAACCTTGTTTAATTTAAGCTAACCAATCATCCTCTTTTGTTAAATAAATCAAAATATTTATTTAACTAAGTCTAAAATCACTTTCTTCTCATATTTGATTTAAATTAACCTATATATCTAAATCAATTAGTCAAATCATTTAATCTCCTCTTAAATTAATCAAATCATAATTAATCTAATCTAAATGCATGTCACATCCTCTAGCATTTTCCACTTGCACAATAAATCAATTTATTTGATTTATTATTTCATCTAATTTCATTTAAAAAGGGCATCAAGATGGAATATCCCTCAAATTTGAATTTTCCCTCCCACATTTCTTGTCCTCTTACATGGCATTAACTTCTCTTACATTGTCTCTTACATGTCTCTCACTTGGCATTTAAGACTCTTTCTTTTCCCTCTAACAAGCCACATTTTGAATTTGAATCTCCCCCCTCTTTGCACATTCTTCAAAATGTTCTCATTCCTCAACCATTCACATGTTGACAAGTGTCACCTTGCCATTGGATGATTCTTAGTCCCATATTTCTCTATTTTGGGAATTCTTCCATCTCAACATTCTATAAATAAGAGGCTTCATTCCTCATTCTATCATCCACAACTTGAGTAAACTTACTATACTCAAATCTTTAGCAATCTTCATCCACACTTTTGAGTTATAGCTAGGTTATGCAATTTTTATCTTGGAGCATTCATCACTCTTCATCAAAGTGGATCAACTTTCATCATCAAATCACCATTGCATCATTGGATTTGGGAAAGGGCCAATTTTCACATGAAAGTGGCACCAATTCCCTCAAGAGATTAAGAGTTTGCTTTACTTTAGAATAGGATTTGATATTTTTTAAGTTTTGTTGTGTTGTTCATCTCATTTCCTCTCTCTTTTGCAATTTAAATGAATTTCTCGAGGAATCATGTTACTAACCTTGCATATGATTTAACATATTGATTGTTTCTTGTGTTTGTGCAGGTTTGGCACCATGGTTCACAATAACCACTATTGGTGAATAAACACCTTGATACTTGTACTTCATGGTGGCCTTCTTGTTTGATGACAAATATTCCTTAGTTGTCATTAGACATACAAGGAAACATTGATTACTTGACAAGGAGCACCTTTGAAAAATGCCTGAAAGGAACTTTTGCAAAGCACCTGCAAGGAAATAAGGGATTTTTTATGATATTAGAATAATATGCATATGTAAGTGTAGGAGTACAAAAAATCTCAGCCATCACATATAAAGAAAATCTTAGCCATCACATATAAAGAGAATTTTGCCATGTAGTGGCAGAGAAAAATTCTACCACTACATCTATGTTATATGTTTGCAAAATTAGGAAAACCATTTGTGTTAGTCAATGAAAATCATCGATAATGCAAAATATAAAACCCTTGTCCATATTTTTGGGTAAAAACAACAAAACAAAGAAAATATGGGTAGTTAAAAAACAAGGAAAATCTATGCCAATGCATGAGAATATGAAAACATAGTAAGGAATGTTGGCCAATAGTATTTTCTCATGAAATTAGCATTCTAGAAAACTGAAAGCAACATGAAAACCTAATAAATGAGCCAACTAGGGCACGGGTAAAAACATGCAAATCACAAACAATGACTCAAACAATGGATAGATAAAAATGATTTACAATTGACCTAAGCTAACATGATTAAAAGGAAATAATTGCATAATTAAAATCAATAAGAACCCTAACCATTGAAAACAAAGAAAGAGAAGAAAGAAGAAAACATACCTAAAGGGTGTGAAGAAAAGACGCCCTAGCTTATGAAAATGCCAAATAAATTTTGCAATTCCATACAAATACATGATCAAAAGGTCTTCACCAAAATCGTGAAGGGAAAATAGGGAAGAAATGGGGTTAAAAGATCACAAATGATGCTTAAATTACATTAAAAGTCATTAAAAATAGTTAACAAAGCTGTATTTATTAGACACGAGCTAAGGAAAAGTGAGGGGGCATAAAAATTAACCATGCACCTGTGTTGAAAAATAGTGTTGTTAAACTTTTAAAAAGTCCAATGTGTAGTGGTGTTGAAAAATAATGCCCATGCACATAAATTTTTTTCTATCATCCCCTGTAGGAGCACTGAAAAACAACACTCCTACATGTATAGAAAATTTTACAACTTGGGAAAACTAAAAAATAAAAAAATACTCATTTTGAAGCTTTTTGAGAAATGGGAAGAGGCAATTGCTCAAGGGGACGATTCAAGGCTCAAGTCCATGTGTAAAGGAAAGTGAAATTATGCCTTGTTTTGCATTCTTAGAGTGCACGAGACTATGAAACAGACAAGTTTTGTAGGGGGTTATCTCGTGAATCAAGCGTAGCTAGATTCAAGGATAATAGTTGGCTCTAGCTAGGGAGATTCCTTTGGTCATTCCTTGAAATTATCAAATGGAGAAGAACTCTAGACTCTAAGTTCCTTCATCCATCCATTGGGAATAGAGTCAGGTGATTAAATCAAGACTCAAAAAGACTCAGAAATAAAAAGATGAAAAAACTATACAATTATTTACATGATCATCTGTCACATTATTGAGTAAAGTGTTTCAGATGTTGCCTACTATGTGGAAGTGCGAATGGCATTCCATCCTTGTATGCAAGAAAAAATTTGTTTTCATTGTGGATTTGATGTATCTTGAATGGACTCATCCATAATGAGTCAAGCTTCATCTGCATACCTTTTAGTTCTCTTCTCTTGTCCCACAAGAGAACTAGATCTCCAACTTGGAAATCTTGAGACTTTGCCTTCTTGTCAAAAATATTCTTCACCTGTTCTTGATGTTCTATGATACAGCTCACCACTTGAACTCGTTTCTCCTCCAAATCAAAGATATACATTATGCGCTTATCAATTGAGCTATTGAAAGTCTCATCTTCAATGGCCTTGGCCAACTTGAGAGTAGGTAATTCCAATGTGATGGGATTTTTGCATTCAACCCATAAAGGAGTTGAAATGGGGACATACCTATCACCTTCTTTGGGGTAATCTTGTCATCCCACAAAGCATCATACAACACTTTTTACCATAATCATTGATTTTCATCGACAAGCTTACAAATGATGGTCACTAGATTCTTGTTACTCAATTTAGCTTGACCATTACCTTGCAGATAATAGTCAAATGAATATGATAGTGTAATTTCATGCTCAAAAAAAATTTATGTGATCTCACTTGATGAGAAGGAAGAAGCATTGTTTGCAACAATCTTGTTCGGTACACTAAATCTAGATATGATATTCTCTTTTAAGAAATTACACACTACCTCTGAAGTAGCATGCTTTACCAGTATTTCCTCCACCCATTTTATGAAGTAGTTGGTAGCAATGAGGACATAGATGTGTCTCGCACTTGAGGGTGGATTCATTACACCAATGAAATCAATGCCCCATTGCTGAAAAGGATCTTCAATGATGACTAGTTTTAGGGGTAGAGCTGCCAACTTTGGCTTGCCTGATGAACTGTTGACATAGTTTGCATTTACACACCTAAGAGTATGTGTCTTGTAAAAGAATAGGAAAATAATACTTATCCTTCAAAATATTGTGACTGGTGCAGAAAAGTGCACCACATGCTAAGTTGTGAAAAGATTTCAACAACTTACTTTGTTGTACCTTATCAACACAACACAAGAAAGTACCATCCAAGCTATGCTTATATAATCCATTATCCTATAAGACATATTTTTTTTAATTTTATCTTGATTTTTATTTTCTCCTTGTGTGACAAGTAATCTGGTCATTATCTATATGCAAGAAAATGAGCAATATTTGAGTACCATTCATCAGTAGTACTGACAAACAAAACCATTGCAATATCATTAGCACTCACCTCCTTGGAATCTAAAAGTTCTTCCACATGATTATTATCTTGATAATAAATTGACATAAACCTCATCCATGTAATAGTTTGGTAGGCTTGATGTCCATATCATACTCCTTATCTTGGAAATTGAATTTCCCCATTTTGTACCAAATTCTTGTTGCATCAAGATGGACTTGATAGTTGAATTTGGAACCAATTCTTTGAAATGACTGTTAAGGATGTAAAACCTAAAATGCTTCACTTCCTTAACCATAGTGAAAGAATTTTTCTTCATCTAGGAATATTTTATTTCATGAGTCTTCAAAGGATAACTCATTAATACAATTGGGGATTCAAATCCCTCTCTATTCTCCTGCACCAAGATCGTTGAGAGTATATGATCAAAAGAATATTTGTACATAATAAATTTCTTTATGTAATCTAGACAGATTAACACTCGTACATGAGAAATATCCTCTTTAATATCATCAAATTAAACTTTCCCTTTTGCAGTCCAATGAAATTTGGATGTTCCTTTCATCATATTAACAATATGACAAGTCTTTTCTGTGAAATCAGGTACAAATCTCTGCAGAAAGTTCACCTTTTTGAAGAAGGAATGAATTGCAATCTTACTTAATGGAAAAGTATGATCTTGGATATTATTGACCCTTTTAGGATCAATTTTTATATCCTCATTGGATATAATGTGACCAAGAGGTTTACCCTCTGTAACCCCAAAAGTTGACTTCTTGGGACTCAAAAGGATTTTGTATTGTCGGTACCTTTCCAAGATTTTCCTCAAATGATGAAAATACTCTTGATGTTTATTTGAAAATATTGTAAGCCATCAAGATAAACTACAATTAACTTACCCATTACATCATGAAATGCTAAGTCCATCACAGAATGAAATGTGGCACCAACATCGATAAGACTGAAAGGCATCCTGTGATACACAAAACTACCCCATGGCATTGTAAAGGTGGTCTTGTGTTGATCATCTAGACCAACCTATAACTGATTGTAACTGAAGAAACCATATAACATAGTGTAGAAATGAAAATTATCCTGATTGATATCATGCACTTGATCATGATTTATTGACATCAATTCTACCTAAATCACTTCTTTACTAATCAATTAATTAAATCATCTTAATTCCTTTGTTAATCAAATAAATCTACTTTATTTGATTAAATCATTATCTTCTCTTGATTAAATAAATCACTTTATTTAATTAAATGTAATGTTCCTCTTTTAATTAAATATATCATTCTATTTGATTAAACTGTATTCTCCCCTTTAATTAAATAAATCAATTTTATTTAATTAAGTCATCAATCAATTCTAAAGTTCCTCTTTAATTAAATAAATCAATCTAATTTAATTAATTTCTAATGTTCTTCATTTAATTGGATAAATAAAATTTATTTAATTAAATCACTAGCATATCATTATTCCTCCCATTTGATTTAAATAAATCCAAAAATATAAGTCAAATGTCAAATCAGCTAAATCTCTATCTAAGTTAATTAAATCCTAATTAAATCTAATCCTAATCTTCCAAATCCTCTAGATTTTGCAACTTGCACAATAAATCAATTTATTTGATTCATTAAATCTTCTATTTTCATTCAAAAGGGCATCAAGTTGGAATATTCCTCAAATTCAAAATCTCCCTCCTGAAAGGACCTATCCATCCAAAAAGGCATTAAAAGCCCCTTACATGTCCTTTGTCTTGAGCCAAGTGGCAATAACTCCTCTTCAACATCTCCCTTCAACATGTCACTTCCTCAAATTTGAATTTCCACCTAATAGCATTTATTTACACGTTCATCAAAATGTGCTCCACCTCTCTTCAATAGCATGTTGACAAGTGGCATCTTGCTATTTGTTGATCTTTAGTCCCACATCCTCCATGTTTTGCTTTCTTCCATCCTTCATTCATATAAATGGAGGACTCTTTTACTAATTAAGGATCAACAATCTTAGGAATTTTGCACTATCCATTACTTTATGCATTGGAGTTCATCCACAACTCATAGCATCTTCATCCATTTTTATCATAGAATTTCATTATCATAGCAAGGTTATTGGCAATTTTCATCAAGGGTCACTCAATCCATCTACAAGCTTATCAAGGGTTGTGAAAGGGTTTCTTTCCACATCAAAGTAGCAGCAATCCACTATGGGATAGGTTTGAACATACTTCACATGCTTTCAATTAGTCTCTTTGGTATTTTAGTGTTTTTTTTTGCATTATTTAGTATGATACAATATCTCATAGAAATGGGTGATCCCACAATAGTGGTTTACAATTTTTGGCCAAACTAGACACTGAAATATTTTTTTAACTAAATCTTCACTTTCGGGCACCTATGGCGGCTAAACCATGAGGAATCTGAAGATGATGCAAACTAGAGTTTCGAAAATTGGTCTATAGATTCTAAATATATTTTTTCAAAATTTTTGGAATCATTGCACTTGTTTTTCCATCTCCCTTAAAAATTAGCTTTTTTCCAAAAACAACATTTTTAAAAAGTGACGCTCATCGTATAACGTATAACTTTTTTTCCATGAAGGATACAATTCTAATTCTTTCAAATTTAGATTCTAAACTTTGATATCTACTGATTCCACTTGGTTAGATAGTTTTTTATTGAATATTTTTCCTTTAATCAAGTTTCAAATTCAAACCAATTATAATTCAGACATAGTGCGACCGTATAACGCGTAACTTTTTTTGTATGTATCAAAATTTAGTT
Organism: Sequoia sempervirens; assembly: GCA_007258455.2. Taxonomy (NCBI): domain Eukaryota; kingdom Viridiplantae; phylum Streptophyta; class Pinopsida; order Cupressales; family Cupressaceae; genus Sequoia; species Sequoia sempervirens. The sequence goes on along the minus strand of VDFB02058242.1, from coordinate 374,476,012 downwards.
TTTTTTCTTTGTTGGATCAAGGACTTCAATATCTGGTGGACATATATATATATATATATTTAATAATCTGCTATTTTTCCACATGTCTAGAATAGAGAGTTTGATTTTCAGTGAAAAACCTACATTCACGAGAAATAAAAAATAAATATTATAATAAAATTAAATTTATTTAAAATTATACTTTTTGGGAAGCTTATAATAAGGACTACATACTTGAAAAAAATAAATTTTAAATGAATTCATTTGATCCCCCAAAAGGTAAATCAAAAGTGGTTTTTTATCAGCATTTTGATAGGTGTAAAGGAGACTCTGTTATAGGTATGGTTTAAAACTAGTGGGGTTCTATCCAAAGGGGTTTGATTTAAGGTAGTTTGATCAAACCCTCTTCAATTGGAATTCTTTAAATGGAACTTTTTAAGGCTTAAATCATTATATTTTCTAAAAATATGTGATTTTAGCAAAAAATAGTTCCTCCCAAAAATTGTAAACCAACTTTGTCGGATCACCTAAATGCTAGTTTTACTTGCTTTAAATGGACTAACAATACTAATATGGTTCATTGTTTGAAGTTTGTGAAATCAATGTTTACATCTGGCACTAGAAGGAGGGAACTAAATGAAAAATATTTGAGTCTATTCCTTATGTTTTTTGGTAGATGAAAAATAGTTGTCAGTAGTAAATAAATCTAAATGCTACCTGACCCAAAATTTGATATTCAAATAATCTGGATAGTGAAGATAATCATTTTGTTTGCATTTATTTGGCTAAAGTTTATAGTTGGTTGCATGTTTATTTTTTTACCAACTACCAAGTGGCGAGAGAGCACTCAAAGATCTAGGAAGATTGAATGAGTTCATTTGTCAGAGTGCTTGATGCATATATATCAATAACCATTGCTTCTTTTAATATCATAAGAAACTACATCTTTTAGCATAGAGTTTCTTCCATTGGCTATGCTCTAGGTTTTGAAAGTTGTAGAATTTGGCTTTCATCATACCATATTGCATTTTGTTTTTCCATTATGGTTTAATCTCCTATTGTTGCACCTATCACTATGCTTGTGTCACTTATTGTTACTACGCTTACCTATTTTTCTGCTACAATAAATTTGCAAGTTGGGTAGAAAGAAAATCACGTCTAATGTGAAGTCGCATTGAAACATTCATTGCTTATTTCATTTATCAAAATGGTTTAATATTGTTTTTCTAGCACACAAGAGATAGCAATGGAGAGGACCAAGCGGCCATTGCATGCATGCTTGCTTATTTCATCTTGTTTATATATATATACATATATACATACATATATACATACATATATATATATATATATATATATATATATATATATATATATATATATATATATATATATATATATATATATATATATATATATATATTATCACCCACTTGTATGTGCTCTTGCTAATATTAGCTCCATCGATCCAATTAAATTACTACTTCTTCTTATCATATTACCTATTTCACTTTCCCTACTTTAATAACAAGCTACATAGGTGTCAATAATAACAATGTTGCACTTTTGTTTAACCTTTTTTACAAGCTATTCAAATTTAAGGCACAAATCGATGTAGGGAAAATATTATTCTTTCAAATTTGCAACATGTAAATTAAACAATCATTCCCAGATGATACCTAGCACTTCACAAAGCACCACATAAATCTATCTTGTAGGTATTGGAGTCTAGAGGCTTAGAGGTTCTGAGTTTGAATCACATCAATTAGGTCCTTAAATTGTTAGGTCATAATTATTTCAACTGGTCTTTTGCCTACTGCCATTTATAATTTTCTGCATTATTGCTAGGAACATACATTCATTTGGGTATTTATGCCACACACAGTTGTAATTTTATATCTTCCAACTAAACAAAACATCTTTGAAAAGACTATATTTAATTGTTTCAGTTTATTGACTTTGATAGCATCATACATGTAGCTTGCCAATTGTGTATTCTAGTCTTTAAGAAGCTAACTCCCATTACTTAGCACACAAAGTAGGTTTTTTTGATTTTTAATGATGATCATTAAATGTGATTTGTGCTCTCATAAGAAAAATCCAAACAATATCTATATAATCAGCATAGGGCAGTAAAAATTCATTTCATCCATCGAATGAAGTGAATTTTTTCTTATTTACTCACATCATGGATGGTAAAAGGAGGTATCCAATGTAGTAGGTTGGCACTACGTTAACATCAAACTAATAAAAGTAGTATTGATACTTGCTGTCTCAAAAGTTTAGGACTATCATAGTTCTCTCATATATGGTTTGGTTAGAATATGCATTTTTATAAATTTAATCTTATTGTCTAATTATCATTATAGCAAGATAAAATATGGTTGAAACTTCAAAATTTTTTATCTCGTGATTCAACCTCATATTCAGGATCATATAGTTTCTTAAGGTTGCATCAAATCTGATGGAATTTTTAGTGATCTAACCATTATTTTCTTTTGCAGATACTTGAAATGGCAGGCATAAATTTTCTTGGGGGGAGTTTTCATAAAGACTCAGTGGCATTAGAATTGGGCATTGGAATCAAAGACCACAAGCAAATTTTAGTTGAAGAAAGTGGACATTGAACTTGAAAAGAATTTTTAAATGCTTAGTGTAATAGTCTAGAGCATCCAATTGCTGCTTTTGTTTTATGTTTTAGGACAACTAGATCAATTTGGATTTAAAATTAATCATTGATTGATTTTTTTCAAAGCTATGCTAAAACTGAACATTAGAAACTTACTATACTTTACTTTTGGGTCGAAATTGAACAAACAACTTCAAAAAATTTATTTCAGTGCTTTAAAAAGAACTCAAATTTTCTTTTGGAATTTAAAAGAACATGTGCATTTGGTGTTTTTTAAATATTTTTCACAAAATAATATCATTTAAAAAGGCATATACACTTCTCTCCCACTTTACGATGGTCTTGAGAATAAAAATTCTTTTTGTGATATTAAGTTGTCAAAAGATTGCCTCCACACTTCAATTTGGATTCTTAAAATTGAACAAAATCTTGCTAGCGTGAGTGGAGTATATTGTGTAAGTTCTCTCTTTGTTTCTAAACAAATATTGATCAAACTACAGATCTTCTTGCTCTCTTTTGTTTACCCTTAGAGGGCCTGTCTGATGGGAAAAAGTAATCACCCCAGGGAATGACCCCACTGGGAAAACGCTAAAGCCAAGTGACTTCCACCCAGTATATAAGTGTGGGTACTTAAGGAAAGTTCAAGTATCATGAGGATTGTTTTGACAAAAAGGGAATCAGTGGTCTCTTTCCATATGGATGACCCCCCATGAATGGAATGCCTATAATAGAACCTCTTGTTTAGAAGCCCAAATCCTTATCTATTTATTGGTGCAAGAACGATCATTCTGAACCCATCTCACAATTTTGTGGCTCTTAGTATAGATGAGAATTATGCCATGGTAGTTTCATGGGTACTGAAACTTGGCTGACCTAAGAAGTGTGTGTAGTGGAGGGGAGCTAGTGTGTTCAAGCTTCTAATCATCTGCTAAGAGCAGGCACAACTAAATTTATCTAAGTGAGAACTCAACAAATATTGTCTCATTCTATCCTAGGTTTGTGCATAATTTTGAAATCAAAACACTTTTCTTAGATTTAAAACATTGGAAAACAAGCATTCAACATGATCATAAAATTTAAAACCCTTTAGGAGGAGCAAATATCTTTCAAAAGTCTAAGTGCTATTGATTTCCCTATGGATTCTATCCTTAGAGGCTTCTGAGTATTTTGATTTACATCTCAATTTTCTCTTACTAAAGTCAACATTAGGAAACTATTGCCTTGATCTTCTTGATTTCCACATAATGGACCTTGTGGGATGAAAATAAATTGGGACATTAGACATATAGTTTTAAAAGCTAAGCAAGAGCTCATGTTTGTGGTAAGAGAAATTCATTAACCAAGATTAAATCAATTGAACCCCATATGAGTGCTTATTATCTTTTGTTCTTATGTATTTCCATGCAAACATTGGTCTTTTGGTTTGAACTACTCTTAGAAAAAAACATGTTCTTCAATATCTTGGTCTAGTAAACAAGTCCTTCTTAGGTTCATTTAGGATCAAAATCAAACATTTCACCCATCCTCAAAACATCAATCAAACATCTCACAAACAACTTTTGAACAATTGGAAAAATCATTCATACTAGACTTTGGGTAAAATCCTTCAAATCAACATCAAAGTCATCTTGTTTGGCTAGGTGTGTGTAGATGCATTCTTCTCCATACACTTATTCAAATTATCATCTTATGAGCAATTTTATCCCATAGATAACATCCAACATCTTGGGATATATTTGTTCATTATCCAAATCCCAATCCAAATCCAAAATCCTAATCAAATCTAAAATCCAAAATCAAATCAAACCAAATCAAATTCAAAAATAAAAATTCCAAAAGTCCTAAAGTATAGTATCCCCTTCAATATTTCTTAAGAGTTCAATCATTCACATCATCCATCTTTCATTTACCTCATGATCACCCTTTGATCCTTATCATGCTAGATTTTCTTTTTTGTGCCTAAAGTTTAGATCAATCTGAGTTAGAGGTTCACCTCCCACATTCCTAAAAATTGATCCTTATTTTACGATACAAACTATACCTCAACACAAGAAGAGCATGGAATATAAACCTGATTTATACATCATGAGCAGTCTAAACCAACCAAAATATCAAAGCCTTATAATTCCAATTAGCTATCAAGACTCACATTTATACAATCCATACATGGCATCATTATCTCCTACAAACCTCAATGGTACAACAAATGTAACTATGCCTAATCTAAAGTTTGGAACACCTTTCCCTATGGTAGATTTAAATCAAATTCCAAACCTACAAATCTGTCAACCAAAGAATCAATACATGAGTCTTCAATAAAAGAACGTTACCCCACTGAATCCATACATGCCAAATGTGAATATACCAAGTAAAACCTTACCAAACATGAAAATTTCAAAACCACACTTGGTAAACTTTGGGATAGATATGTTTTCAAATCATACAAATGTTTTCCAAAGTACAAACAATATGCTAATGAATCCATGTATTGATCCAATTCAAGATAACACCATGCAAAATCAAAGTTACCTAAATCAAGGCAATGTGATTCCCAACCACAACAAAGTTCAATTTTAACCTATAATGCCAAATCTGAACATCATCCCAAATAAAAAAAAATTCCAAAAATCAATTTGTCCATGATCCCTTACAAACACCACAAGTATACATTCCAAATTTTCTTGAGCAAAAACTAAATCAACTACTTCAAGATCAAGATCAAAATTTTCTAGATCAAATCACTTCACTTGCCAAAATAATTGACATATTGAGCCAAGAGACATCTCCACCCAAAAATCAATGGACTCTTCTATTGGTTGAACAATGCCATCAAAGCATTGAGTTGTGTCCACAACCACATCAAGAACACTATCTCCAATGTCAAAAGTTTGGATATCAAGATCAAACACATCAACAACAAACCCAATCACCCCATCTCGAAGATTAGTCATCACGTCTCCAAAATCAATCATAACTATCCATCAATGAGCACCTTGAAGATGTTTCTACCTCATCCAACAATGAAATCAACATATTCCAAGAATCACTTTTCAATCATGATCAAAATCCACCAACAATACCCAACAATGATCAAATTCAAGAAATGTTAACATCATTTGATCCTATGGTTGAAAACATTGACAATCTCTCCACCACAATTGTTGAAAATAATTATAAAGATTTGTCCATCATTGAGCATCTTGAAGATTTTTCTACCTCATCCGATGATCAACTCAACATACATCAAGAGTCACTTTTTATTCATGATAAGAACCCCTCAAACAATGATCTATTTCAAGGAGTGTTAGAATTATTTGATCCTATTGACATAATCCACTATCCATCGACCAATGATCATGTTGAAAATGTCTCTACATCACCTAATGAGTTAGAGGAAATATCTCAAGAATTTATTCCAAAGAATGAACAACATCTTTCCCCAAAGTCTAGAAATGGTCCTTTCCAAGACATATTGACATCCTTTGACCTCATGGTTATAGATATTGAAGAAATACTCAACTCAACACTTGATCCAAATTCACTCAAAGATCAAGAGGATATTGATCCACTTCCCATTACTAATAAATATATCCAAGAAACCTTTATAAGCAATCCATCCTTTGAAACTGACCCATGTCAAGAATTTGTATCTCTAAGATACTACAATGATCTAATGGACACTCTCCTATCTATACAAGATGTCGCAAATGATGATCATATCCATATAGCACATATTCCTCCATTTACCCATGAGATTCTTACTCCTAATGGACATGTAGATTATTTTCATTCAAAGAAGAGTCTCATACTCTTGATATCATTACCAAGGGACAAGAGTCTCCTACTCTTAACATTTGTACACATGATCAAGATACAAAAAAATATAGAGACATCATAAATGGGTCATGAAGAGGGCTTCTCCAGAAGTTGTGAATCAAGAACATCTTATGAAGGCATATAAAAACTGAATCGTGAGGGAAACTTCTACATGGATAGTGAATCATCAATACCTCTTGGAGAAGCATTAAAATATGATATTTCACAAGATCAAGCAAAAGATATCAATAAGGAAGTTATCCCACACATGAAGGATCCTATCACTTATAAACTTGGATCACTTACCTTTTTAAGGGAAATTTATCTTATCAATAAAGAATCTATTACCTTTGAAGATCCATGAAAAAGTAGAGAAGGATTAGCACCCTGTCTCCAAGATAAATCATATCCTATTGCAAAAAAAATGTTTCAACATATGAATTATCAAGGCGAGGTATTAGAGCTAAATGAATAGGGTATCCTAGAACTAGTGTAGATTATTGGCAATCTTAATCATCAAGGTCTTGGTTATTTAGTACTAGGGGAAACTTTGTCTCAAGAAAAAATCAACATAGAAAGCACAAAGAATCCTTATGATGAAATCAATGTCAATACTACAACCAACCATGTCATGAATTTTCATCCACCCATCACCCCATCCACGAATTGGGACCAACATCAAAAGAAAGATTTGAATCAAAGTAAAAAGAAAATTATGAAATAAAAAGAAGTTGGGAAGCATAATGCACAAACCAAATACACATGGATACAAAAGAATACAAAGAAAGATTACCCCTATCAAACTCCATTAGTCAAAGAAACTATGGGGAAAAATAAAAAGGGAAAAGTATCCATCAGAGATGTCCACAAAGGAAAAAGAAGGCTTCTCAAGTGACTTACAAAGTATATCAAGCGGTTGGTCCTAATTCCATGCACACTTTCATATCCACCCATCATTGCTCATTTTTCCAAGTTTGGATAGTCAAAGGTTCCAAACTATCAACCAATCCATATTTTATTCCTAAAAACACTTCATCCATGCCTCCATGTATGATATCCAATTCTCACATTGACCATGTGTTAGAAATGACCCTTCATCATAAAGATTTAGAAGGCACTCTATCACAATGTGTGCAAAAAGGAAAAGTTAACTTCAATATCAACAAAGTCGATTAGGAATCTCAAAAGTTATATTCAAGTGCATGTATCTTGGCAAAGAAACTTCTTCAAGCAGGATATTGATGGCACATTATGATAGGAGCATCTACATCAGTACCACAAGGTGATTCAACATGAGCTTTAAATCTTTCAGAAAAATAAAAAAAATAAAAAATATGAAAATCCAAAAAAAAAAAAAAAAGGATTGAAAATAGTAAAGATAAAAATTGTCCTCCAATGAAAACCACTACGGTGGCACTTTGGGCAAGTACCATGATGAAAACCTAGAAAATAGGCGTCATGTGTAGAATTGAGCATTTGTGTGCACTAGTTTAGGTGGATTTATATCATCCCATCCATCTCATCTGTAATAAATCCATTCATTCATGAACTATTTATCCAATCCATTTATATCCATCTTCCACATTATCTTGATCTTGACAAAACTTTGGTGCACACTTTACACTTTCTTATGGTAAACATCTTGACATGGGTCATTTTCATTGATCCTATCCTACCCAACATTATCTGAGCCATGAAGCATTATCCAAATGAGGATCCTTTATCCGAACATGTTATGAATTATTTGTGTGCTTACCACATCCATCCATCCATGGCATTCCACATATTGCTATACACTGGGGAAGATATTTACATATTTATTTGGGAGTAAATCTTGATCTATATCTTCCAACTTATGTGGTGATCCAACATTGGCAAACATAAAATCAAATTGGTCAAAGCATTTGTGAGCTAGAATCCAAATTACTAGCCCATGGCATATTTGGACAAGAAGATTTTCCTTATTAAAATTTATCTTTCATCGAATATCAATCCAGAAAATCAATATCAGTTGCATCTAATTTTCACATCAATGTCACATCAAATCATTAAATTTTTTTTGTTCCAAATCAAGCTTCAAAATTTTGATCAATCAAATCCAATCGATCCATCATCATCTTAGGATATCCTTCCCAATCCTCATGTTGCTTAACACTATCCTTGCATTGTTGTGTATCCTCAACAATGTTATCATCATCAATCTTGATAAATCGAATCCAATCAATCCCTCATCATCTTGGGATATCCATCCTAGTCCTTGTGTTGCTTAACACTATCCTTGCATTGTTGTTTATCCTCAACAATGTTATCATCATCAATCCATTGATCCAATCCATCAACCTTAGCTTGGTTTTCAACAAAATCCCAAAATAGAGCACTGATATCGTCACACATATTCATATCCAAATCATCAAAATTGGGTGAAAAATCCAAAAAAAATAAAAAAACTAAGAAAATACAAAAACATCCAAAATCATATCAAAAATTAAAAAAATAGATCAAAAAGTTAGAAAACATCAAAAACATGGTATCTGAATTACATTGTCTATGATCTTAAACGTAGGAAAGGCTAATCTTTGATCAGCCCCTGAGACACAAAATCCAAAAACATTCTTAAAATCTCAGAAAACACAAAAACATTGAAAATTTTGAAAATCAAAACATTTGCAAAACATCTTGAAAATACCAAAAACAGCCTCAAAACATTTCAAAAACTTCAAAAACATCCAAATATTTGAAAAATTCCATCCATCCCCATCCCACTTTCACCTGAAATAAACATCCAATCATAATAAATCAATCTTCATCCTCAACCTTTGGTGATGTAATTGAAAACAAGTCTAATAGTATAAAAGTGAAAACTCAAATCTCAAAGTCTCAAGTCTAGGTCAGTAAGTAAACTAGTTGGTAAACTCTTGGTATCAATAGCCTATCATCCAATCAATCCCAAAATCATCTAATAACATCATGTACTAGGATGCATCATTCCTATAATGGACATCAACATTAGGCATCATCGTAGTTTAGTCTTGGCTAGCGGTATGAAGAACATTAGCATGTTTGTGTACTTAATCTTTTTCTTGTTGATTTATTTTATTGTGCTCATTTCAATGACCTCTCGATGATGTCCCAAACAAAGGGATTTAGAGAGAAAATAATGGGGCAATGATCATTATCTTTTTATTTGTTATGCTTGTTGGATGTTCTTGTAATATAGCCTTGGTCATGTGTGCTTTGTTTAGTTTGTAGGGAGGGAGTTTTAGGTGTCTTTTTGACCACATAGGAAGGCTTTCCTTTCTATGTTTTGGTTTAGGATGTTTGGAATATTTGAATTGCATTTTGAACAAGGTTCCATATGTCACGTGTGAATAGGAGTACTCCTATTTGATTGTCAAGTCAAATTCCATCACACTAAGTGCAATGCCATCCTGGTCCATTATACCTTGATGCATCATGCCTATGTGTGTTATCAAACATAAGGTAATTATCCCTTTTAAAATCCCAATTCTTGATAAAAAAATCATCATCATCATTATCATCTCTAATAAAGTCTCATACATCATGGACTTGTTGGATCCTCTTGTCTTCATTCATTTCTTCTTTCTTCTCTCTGCGCTAACATGGTAATGTTGATGGTCCTGGTGGCACATTAACATGCAAACAAAATATTGCTACTCTATTTCTCCTGAAAGAGAAAGACAACACATGGATATCTTAGCTCCCAAGGTCTTTGTAGTTGGTTCTCAACTATGCTAATGTTGCTCAATGGGCAATGTAACAGTAATGTTCAAGGGGCCTGCTGGTGTTGAGCTTCTGGGTTGTTCTGAGATCAAACCTGAACTTGAACCTACTCTAACTAGGGTTTTTAAAGAAATGAAAAAGATAGATCAAAGTTTTGGAAAAGAAAAGAATGCTAATTCATCTAACTTAACTAGACTTGTTACCTTTCAAGGAATCCCTAACTAAATTGTAGAACAAAATTAGCTTGTGACTAATACACAGTTTCATTTATTCATAGTGCTAATTTCAATAACAGATTGCAAGTTAATATTTAAACAAAACATAAGTAAGACTTCAATCCTTGAAAGATCCTCAAATTAGATGATTAACTTAAGAAAAATACCATTCTGAAACACAATATGAAGTAGATTTTAATCTGGTTGCTTCTACTGTTAATGAAATAGATAAGCAACATTTACAAAGTTGGCACAATCACCATTGTACAAAAAATCCATTGCTCCAAATTATTTCCATTTATACTAAGAGAAATTGAAAAATACATTAGTCTATTATGAATCTGACTCCTAACCAAGAAGACAAAAGGGAGCTCCCATTACAAAGAACTAGGATGCAACCCTATCTCCTCTATTTCTACTAACTTCTCTCCTAACTTCTGATTACAACTACTACTTTTCCTATGTTTTTAACTACAAGTTCTCATTTTCTTAACTACCAGTTCCTAACCCTTACAAAGACGCAAGAATTCCAAATATATAGAATGTACCCAAAAGAATGTGTTGTCCCCCTATATTAGGGTTTACAAAATATTTTCTTTTTCATGAGGGTCGGCTCTTAGATCTTTTTGAAGAGAGTCAATGCTGGATTTAATGTGAAGCCCTGCTGTCCATGCTGATGACTTGACCTTAGGAGAAACCTTCAGATCTTTTGTAGCTGTAGAATTTACTCTCATGTCTCTATGTCTATCTGTCAACTCCTTCGAAGGGCTGCCTTGAATGCTCTAAAGCACTTTGTCATTAATATTGATCTATCCCTTCCAGTGGTCACCATAGCTGTCCCTGTGAATCACGGTTGCCTCTTTCCTTCAGCCTCCTTTATGTTCAAGACCTTTCTGCATGTTGACCATTGCTAGAAACATCATCGGGCCTCCCTTTAGATCTAAAGATCATCACTTGAGCTGATCCATCACCTCTTGATCTTAGAATGAGTCCATGTCGTTCGCATCCTGTTGGTCTTCTCCATAGGGGTGGTCAAAGGTTATTCGAATGGAATCGCATGTCAGTGAGACACTAATCTTGTCTCCCCGATGCAATTATGTCTCCTTTAGAAACTATCAGCGTAGCATAAGACGGTTGGCAAGACCTTTCGGCGAGCTGTAGAAGTCATATCGAGCCCAGAAAGACTATCGACAAGATAGTCGCTAGTCGGCATGACCTCATGGTGAAGCCCCTCTTCCTATTATCCCCGAGCTCATATTTGTTTTGGTGAGCTTATCTTTTGTCAGGGAGATCCCCATTTGTCGATGAGACCTTTTGGTGATGTTGGATCTTTCTCCCCAGGCTCATTTTGTATCGTCCAGACCTTACCAGGTCAGTAGGACCTCATGGCGAAAGAAAAATATTTTTCCCTGAGCTCATTCTTCTTCTCCGGGCTTGAGCTCCTTTTCCCTTGGCATGACTCGTTCAGGTTGGCAGGACATCCTGGAAAGTTTCCCCCTTCATTCTCCCTGCTCGCTCATTCTTATTAGCAAAACCCCACCGGGTCGGTGGGATGTCATGGCAATGTCACTTTTTCTTTCGGTGAGCTCCTTGATGTTGGGTAGACTTTCCATGGTCGGGGAGACCTTATATTGATCTCCTCTTCTATTGGTAAATCCATTGTTGTCGGTAGGAGATAAGATGGTTGTCAAGACCTTATGGCGATGTCCCTCTTCTCTCTCCGAGCTCACTATGTTTTGGCGAAACCTTTTCGGGTCAGTGAGATGTTTTGGAGACATTTTCTTTGCTCCCTCGAGCTCAAATTTCTTTCAAAGAGAGCCTGCTGGGTCGGCGAGACCTCATATCGAATTCAAAATATTACACCAAGGGCACAATCCCCTCGGCGAGACTAACAACCGTCGGTGAGACATCCCACCAAGCCTTCCATGTTATATCGAAGACCAACCCTTCGGTGAGACCCATGCTAATCAGTCAGACCTCCTACCGAAGGAAAAATTATTGCCGAGCTCAAACTTTCAGTGGGACCTCCATCAGTCAGGGAGACCTCATAGCAAAGAAAAATTTCCTCAGGCTCATCTTACTTCCTCGGTGAGACCATCGACCCTCGACGAGACATTACGCCGATACCAACCCCTGTCAGTGAGACTTTCTCCCTTTGTTGAGACTTCATAGTGAACCCAAATATTTTTCCAATGCTACGCTCTATCGCCAAGACTCCCCTCCATTGGTGAGACTTCACATCGACCGAACCTTCCTTTCGCCGAGCTCAGAGGACTTCTGGGAGACCTTTCTTGTTCAACAAGAGATCATAGCGAGCAAGACCTTGTTTCCCCAATGACACCCTTCTTGGGTGAGACTTCCTCCATGTTGGCTGGAATTTTCATCGAAGGTAAACCACTCCCCCCAAAGACATCCCTTGTCGATGAGACGTTCCCTCAATCGCCGAGACCTCTTTGCGAGCCCAAACCGCTACGCCGATGTCACCCTTGTCACCAAGACCTTGCATCTTTGGTGAGACCTTTCATCGAGTGTCAAGAGCTTATGGCGAGGGATCCTTCAGTCGGAAAGGCACAAAAAGAGCCACCATGAGCGGGAAGTTTGGGTGACTTGTGAACCTCATATGAATAGAACGCACTGTTAGTTAGCAAGACAACTACAAGGTCTTTCCGACTTTCTTCTTAGAGAATTTTGTGCCCAACTAGATTGGGGAATGCCTCCCAACTGAGCTCTTTGAGAAATACCATCATGTGCATGATCTAATCCTATGAAACAAAGTCTCCATTAGTGCTTAGAAGCACATAAAATACATCATAATAAAATATAATATTGTTCATAATTATTGCATTCAATTTCTAGCAAGAAGAAAACCAATTTAAGCTGAGAACCAAAATTTGACAAAATAAGAAGGCTAACTTAGGAAGATAATAGAAGAAACCCCAAAGGGAAAAGAAAATAATCAGAGGCAAAGAAAACAAAAGGAATAAAATGGGGTGGTTATGCAAGGCATAACAAATGGTGACTCAGCTGGGAAAATGGTTTAGCCATTTTCAAGAGGCTGAAGGATTCAGCTACCCAGAACTCCTAGTTCATGAACATCACAACTCTAGTTGGGTCAGTTTTAGCAAGCAAGGTTTAGCTAGAATCTCAAATGTAAAACAATCAATGGCTAGCCCTGAATCTATGTGTGTGCTTGGTGCATCATCTTTTCATAAAGTTTTCTTCATCTTTTGAACAAAAATGTGTAAGATTTGAACTACATAAGTTGATTCCCTTTAGCTGTCGTGCAATGATATCTTGGGCATTGCTCTGCTGCCAGTCAGGCACCCATAGCCCTAACGGAGATACCTCTAGTTCTCTCACAACATTGCTCTACTGCCAGTCAGGCGTCCATAGCCCCGGTAGAGATAATGGAATCACCCATTCATATTGAATCCTTTTTTTTTCTTCTTTTAGATCATTCTTTTCTCTTTTTTTTTTGATGCAGTTTCAGATATTTCATTCATGTATTTTCTCAATATGTCAGATGTTTAACATCTATTCTGGGTTGAAAACTACCATGGACCTCATAATAGCACTTGGAAAATAAGATTTTTCACTCAAATCTTACAACACCATAGTCCTATGACAAGTATACCATAAAAAAGGAGATGATCTTGATGATTTATGACAGATTCAGAGGAGCTAATGAATGTTATTTACTTGGTACCTTGTTTTCAAGACCTTCCACAACTCTTATTGGAAATGGGCATAAAACAAAGAGTTTTAGAACAAAATCACCCAATCAACAAACCTAAAAATATCTAAACCACTTCTCTCCTAATGACCAAAGTATACCCGAGATAATAGCCACAATTTTAAGATGGGGAAAGAACAGATAAACCCCAAAGAACAAAACAAAATAGAAACATAAGAACCAAGGGAAGGAAAAGACAGAAAGAAAAGAAACAAACAAACAAACAACAAAGCTATTTACATGCAGAACAACATAAAAACTACTTACAAATATATATATATATATATATATATATATATATATAAACAAAAAAAAAAGAACAAAGGAAAAGGAAACATAACAAAATAAAATAAAACTAACTAAACCGAAAAAACACAACACTAACCAATCCTAATCCTAAACTAACTCCAAAGCTAAGCTTTACAAACACAAAACTATAAAAATTTGTACATTGACTTGACTGATTTTTCATTATGCCCAACAATCTTAACTTACCAGGCACAGTTCTAAACCTAGAAAATTTATCTTTATATCAGAAATGTAAAGTTTATGTGCAATAAGTTCATTTTGAGGGTATAAAGCTTGAAATATTATCAGCTGTGGGTTCTCAGTTTTGTCATGATTTAACCACAAACATGTTTTACTATCCCCAATGCCATAATCAAACTAAAAATCATTGAAACACAGAGAATAATGAAAGGACACCACTTGATTCAAAATATTTCTAATTACTGATGCCGACTTGTGTTGTATGAATTCCTTCTCTCAAGGTTTAAGTTCATGGAACACCACTGAAACAAGGTTTTCCTTGGAGCTAGGATACTCACCAACCAACATCTTTGTATTCATCTTGGGTATAGAGTCAAAAAAATTCTGAATTTCTTGAGAGGAAGTCTTACTTTCAACACTTTCTTGAAACATGTCGCCCTCAAGGGTTTGAGAATCTACATCTAGCTTATCACCATTAATGTCAGGAATACTAGCACATGTTGAACAAATATTTCCTTTGAACTCATTTGAGTGCATGGAGTCAAAGTCAGGGAAGCACTCTCTCAATTCATATTCCTGCACATCATCTACAAGAACATGCCAATCAACATCAAATTTATCAATATTAAGATCAAATTGATTAGTGGATTCCAAGCAAGGACTTTCTTCAATCAACACATTTGAGTAAAAATAATCAAAATCAAGAAAATACTCCCTGGTCTCATTCTCTTTGTCATGTTGAAGAGATTCAACTTCTGAGATAACCTCTTGGTCCTTTTCTTGGCATTCCTCTGCTTCATTCGAATGTACCCCATCATGAATTTCCTCAGGGAGCACTTGACTGATCTACACATCTACTTGAACTTCTTTCCTTAAAATTTCATTTTGGCATTTAATTCCTTGTCTTTGACCACAAGATTCATTGGAAATCCCGTCTTGAAGTGTGTTATCTATTTCAATCCATTCACTACTTATATCAGCAAAGTCATCTTCTTGTGTTAACCCATCAAGGTGTATTTCTTCCTCATTCACCATCATGAAAGAATCTATGAACACATTGATGAATCCATTCTCCACTTCTGTCAAGCCCTCACTAGGTAGAGGAGTTTCATCAGTTTTTGAATCCATCTCAATGCAAGGATCAAGGTTATTAAAAGATAGGGAAGAATTAGACCCCTTCACATAGTTACTCATCATTTTGGATGGACTGATTACCATTTTCATGTGTGCTAGTTGTTTCATCCTCTTCATTGGGGGGATACATACTCCAAGGATATTCCATAAGTATTCCTTCAATAGAGATCAGTTGCTTGAAGTATAACTCCATCCTACCTAGGAAGACATGGCAGTCCATCTGAGAGTGTTGATTAGTTCAATGTATCATGCATCCACTTGGCCCAACTAGTTTTGACAGTTTCAGATCTCCCAGCTCTTCCAACTTCTCCCTTATTCGATTTTGCATATGAGGGATATCAATCCAGCATGAACCATGTTCCTTTTTCCATCCCTCATCACCCTGATTCTCATCTTGATCAGGAGAGTTGTTTAAATCGTTGGAAGATATTGTTGATTTCTCATGACAACAATCCCATATTAATACCTCATCTCCTTCAAAGCCATCATTAGTACTAGCATTTTCAACAAAGCTAGATTCTATCCTGAAATTTCCATTATGCTCTAAATTTACATCCATTTCATGCTTTTTACCAAACAAGTCATCCAAATTATATTCTGGCTCATCAAATGTTTCATCCACAACTTCATTGTGATATAATGGACTATGCTTTGGAACATGACTGAAAAGAGATGATATGTTTATAACTTCATTGTCAAGTGAAGTACTTAACTCTGTGATTGGGTTTTGCAGAGATAAGTTCTCCTAGTGGTCTTGTGTGGGATTGACCTAATGTGGGGGGTTGGAGAATGTGGTGCTTGGAACATTAGGAAGGTCATAGCTGTTTGGTGAGAATGGGCACACCTAGGCAGGGATGGTGGGTGAAGTGGCATAAGGCTATAGATGATGGTAGTTTGTAAGCACAAGAGGATTATAACCCTGAGTTTGGCTATCTGAATTCCTAGTGTCACCTCCAAATTGTGCCAATAAGAGAGCTTTTCTCATTGCATCATGCAAGGATGTAGCCTCACCACAACATCTTACTTTGGTTGCAAATGAGGGTTTTAAACCCCAATAATAATGTTCTATCAGTATATGATCATCCACAACCAAATCTAAAGATTGAACCCTTTGATACATGAACAAAAATCTATGATTAAATTGATAAATTTGTTCGAATGGTATCCTTTTTGTAGTTGCAAATTCAAACGATGGGTCTTGTGTTCATGCATGAGGATCAAACTGATCTAAGAATGAGATTTCTAATTCTATCCATGAATAAATAGATTTTGGTGGTAGATCATCATGCCATTGCCTAGCTGTACCCTGAAACGTTTTGATGAACAATTGACAGACGACATCCTGATGCTGAACCTGGAGAACAGTAAGTACATGCCTGCAAATTCCAACATGTTCAGAAGCATTTTGTCCACTGTTAGGAAAAAATAAAGGAAGCCTATCATACAGGTGACTAGGGATTTCATGGACAAATCCTGGTGCATACAAAGGGCTACCCATTGGAGCTAGGTTTTCAGGACCTGACCCACTCCAACTTACAACAATCCAAAATTACTCAAAGGGTCCTCCCTCTAGTGCTAGTTTCTGTTGATGGTCCTGGTGGCACAACAACATGAAAATAGAATATTGCTACTCTATTTCTCCTGAAAGAGAAAGACAACACATGGATATCTTAGCTCCCAAGGTCTTTGTAGTTGGTTCTCAACTATGTTGATGTTGCTCAATGGTCAATATAACAGTAATGTTCAAGGAGCATGCTGGTGTTGAGCTTCTAGGTTGTTTTGAGATCATACATGAACTTGAACCTACTCTAACTGGGGATTTTAAAGAAATGAAAAATATAGATCAAAGTTTTGGAACAAAAAAGAATGCTAATTCATCTTACTTAACCAAACTTGTTACCTTTCAAGGAATCCCTAACTAAACTGTAGAACAAAATTAAATTGTGACTAACACAGTTTCATTTATTCATAGTGATGATTTCAATAACAGATTGCAAGTTACTATTTAAACAAAACATAAAGTAAGACTTCAATCCTTGAAAGCTCCTCAAATCAAATGATTAACATAAGACAAATACCATTCTGAAACACAATTTGAAGTAGATTTTAATCTGGTTGCTTTTACTATTAATGAAATAGATAAGCAACATTTAGAAAGCTAGCACAATCACTAGTGTACAAAAAATCCATTGCTCCAAATTATTTCCATTTATACTAAGAGAACTTGAAAAATACATTAGTCTATTCTGAATCTGACTCCTAACCAAGAAGACAAAAGGGAGCTCCCATTACAAAGAACCAGGATGTAGCCCTGTCTCCTCTATTTCTGCTAACTTCTCTCCTAACTTCTGACTACAACTACTACTTTTCCTATTTTTTTAACTACAAGTTCTCATTTTCTTAACTACCAGTTCCTAACCCTTACAAAGACGTAAGAATTCCAAATATATAGAATGTACCCAAAAGAATGCATTGTCCCCCTGTATTAGGGTTTACAAAATATCTGCTTTTTTAGGAGGGTCAACTCTTAGATCTTTCTAAAGAGATTCAATGCCACATTCAATGTGAAGCCCTGCTATCCATGCTGATGATGGCTTGACCTTAGGAGAAACCTTCAAATCTTTTGTAGCTACAAAATTTACTCTCCTATCTCTGTGTCTATCTTTCAACTCCTTCGAAGGGTTACCTTGAATGCTCTAAAGCACTTTGTCATTAATATTGATCTATCCCTCCCAGTGGTCACCACAACTATCCCTGTGAGTCATGGTTGCCTCTTTCCTTCAGCCTCATTTATGTTCAAGACATTTTTGCATGTTGACCATCTGCTGGAAGCATCATCGGGCCTCCCTTTAGATCTGAACATCATCACTTGAGCCGATCCATCACCTCTTAATCTCATAATTAGTCCATGTCGTTTGCATCCTGTTGGTCTTCTCCATAGGGTTGGTCAAAGGTTATTTGAATAGCATCAGATATCGGTGAGACACTAATCGTGTCTCCCTGATGCGATTATATCTCCTTTAGCAACTATCAGCGTAGCATAAGACAGTCGACAAGACCTTTCGGCGAGCTATAGAAGTCATATCGAGCCCACAAATACTATCATCAAGACAGTCGCTAGTCGGCATGACCTCATGACAAAGCCCCTCTTCCTGTTGTCCCCGAGCTCATATTTATTTTAGCAAGCTTATCTTATGTCAGGGAGATCCCCATTTTTCAGTGAGACCTTTTGGCGATGTTGGATCTTTCTCCCCGGGCTCATTTTGTATTGGCTAGACCGTACTAGGTTGGCAGGACCTCATGGAAAAAGAAAAATCTTTCTCCTCGAGCTCATTCTTCTTCTCTGGGCTCGAGCTCCTTTTCCCTTGACATGACTCCTTTAGGTTAGCAGGAGATCCTAGTGGTTTCCCCCTTCATTCTCCCTGCTCACTCATTCTTATCGGCAAGACCCCACTGGGTCAGTGGGACGTCATGGTGATGTCACCTTTTCTTTCGGTGAGCTCCTTGATGTCTGCCAGACTTTCTGTGGTCGGGGATACCTTATATTGATCTCCTCTTCTATTGGTAAATCCATCACTATCGACAGGAGATAAGACAGTCATCAAGACCTTATCGCGATGTCCTTCTCTCTTCTAGCTCACTATGTTTCGGTGAAAGCTTTATGGGTCGCTGAGACATTTTGGTGACATTTTCTTTGCTCCCCTGAGCTCAAATTTCTTTCAGCGAGAGCCTGCTGAGCCGATGAGACCTCATACCGAATTCAAAATATTACACCGAGGGCACAATCCCCTCGGAGAGACTAACAGCCGTCGGTGAGACATCCCACTGAGCCTTCCATGTTATATAGAAGATGAACCCTTCGGTGAGACCCATGCTAATTGGTCAGACCTCCTGCCAAAGGAAAAATTATCGCCGAGCTCAAACTTTCAGTGGGACCTCCATTAATCGGGGAGACCTCAGAGTGAAGCAAAATTTCCTCAGGCTCATCTTACTTCCTCGGCAAGACCATTGGCTCTCGGTGAGACATTACACTGATACCATCCCCTTTTGGCGAGACTTTCACCCTTCGTCGAGACTTCATAGCGAACCCAAATATTTTGCCGATGCTACCCTCCATCGCCAAGACTCCCCTCGGTTGGTGAGACTTCACACTAACTGAACCTTCCTTTCGCCAAGCTCAGAGCACTTTGGGGAGACCTTTCTTGTTCGACAGGAGATCATAGCGAGCAGGACCTTGTTTCCCCAATGACACCCTTCTTCGGTGGGACTTCCTCCATGTCGGCCAGAATTTTTTCCAAAGGTAAACCACTCCCTCCGAAGACATCCCTTGTCGATGAGATGTTCCCTCGATCGTCAAGACCTCTTTGCGAGCCCAAACTGCTACGCTGATGTTGCCCTTGTCGCCGAGACCTTGCATCTTCGGTGATACCTTTTGTCAAGTGGCAAGAGCTTATGGTGAGGGCTCCTCTAGTTAGCAAGACACAAAAAGAGTCACAGTGAGCAGGAAGTTTGGGTGACCTGCGAACCTCATATGAATAGAATGCATTGTCAGTTAGCAAGACAACTGCAAGGTCTTGCCGACTTTCTTCTTAGAGAATTTTGTGCCCAACTGGATTGGGGAATGCCTCCCAACTAAGCTCTTTGAGAAATACCATCATGTGCATGATCTAATCCTATGAAACAAGGTCTCCATTAGTCCTTAGAAGCACATAAAATACATCATAATAAAATACAATATTGTTCATGATTATTGCATTCAATTTATGGCAAGAAGAAAACCAATTTAAGTTGAGAACCAAAATTCGACAAAACAAGAAGGCTAACTCAAGAAGAAAATAGAAGAAACCACGAAGGGCAAAGAAAATAATCAAAGGCAAAGAAACCAAAAGGAAAAGCGGGGCCCATTTTATTCCAGAATAAAATGAAGTGGTTATGCAAGGCATAACAGGTACCATGATAGTTAATCAAAACATCACTAATGCAGCCATCCTACATCCACAAACCATCAACATACTTCATATCAATCATATCATATATAATAGGAAACACCAACCATTTCACATACTTTGCATTTTCATCATAATATGGATCTGTTAGTCTAAGCATCTCATAAACCATACATTTGCATAAAATATCCATTGCATAATCATATAGGCATCATCCATCTCATCCATCTCACATGCATTGCATTGTCATTTATATTGTTTAGGATAATATAGATTGGCTATTCTAAGAATCTTAAAACCATCTTATTTGCATCATCATCATAACCATCCATACATCTATCTTGAACCTCTTTGTCGCAAGATCGACCCTACAAATTGGAATTTTTTCCCAATCTCTCGAGGGGGAAATGTACCAACGTACTTCTTTCCGCTTGGGCAGTAGTGGGGCATCAGAAAAAATTAGAAAAAATTTCAAATTTGATCTCAACAAGCTTATTCTTTAAACCAACACAACAGGTACATTGCTTCAAAGAGGGGAAAAATGTGGACACAAAAATTATTTTGATTGATATCGTGCACCTGATCCTAATTTACTATCATCATTTTTTCCCAAATCACTTCTTTACTAATCAATTAATTAAATAATCCTTATTTAATTAAATCATCTTAATTCCTCTATTAATCAAATAAGTCTACTTTATTTGATTAAATCATTATCTTCTCTTAATTAAATAAATCACTTTATTTAATTGAATCTAATGTTCCTCTTTTAATTAAATATATCATTCTATTTTCAATTAAATCGTATTCTCTGTTTTAATTAAATAAATCAATTTTATTTAATTAAGTCACCAATCAATCCTAAAGTCCCTCTTTAATTAAATAGATCAATCTTATTTAATTAACTTCTAAAGTTCTTCATTTAATTGAATAAATCAAATTTATTTAATTAAATCACTAACATCTCATTATTCCTCCCATTTGATTTAAATGAATCCAAAAATCTATGTCAAATTTCAAATCAGCTAAATCTCTATCTAAGTTAATTAAATCCTAATTAACTCTAATCCTAATCCTCCAAATCCTCTAGATTTTGCAACTTGCACAATAAATCAATTTATTTGATTTATTAAATCTTCTATTTTCATTCAAAAGGGAATCAAGTTGGAATACTCTTCAAATTTAAAATCTCCCTTCTAAAAGGACCTATCCATCCAACAAGGAAAATTAAAAGCCCCTTACACGTCCTTTGTCTTGAGCCAAGTGGTAATAACTCCTCTTCCACATCTCCCTCCAACATGTCACTTTCTCAAACTTGAATTTCCACCTAGTAGCATTTATTTGTACATTCATCAAAATGTGCTCCACCTCTCTTCAATAGCATGTTGACAAGTGGAATCTTTCTATTGGTTGATCTTTAGTCCCACATCCTCCATGTTTTGCATTCTTCCATCCTTCATTCCTATAAATGGAGGAATCTTTTACTAATTTAGGATCAAAAATCTTAGGCATTTTGCACTATCCATTACTTTATGCATTGGAGTTCATCCACAACTCATAGCATCTTCATCCATTTTTATCATAGAATTTCATTATCATAGCAAGGTTATTGGCAATTTTCATCAAGGATCACTCAATCCATCAACAAGCTTATCAAGGGATGGGAAAGGGCTCCTTTCCACATCAAAGTAGCACCAATCCACTATGGGATAGGTTTGAACATACTTCACATGCTTTCAATTAGTCTCTTTGGTATTTTAGTGCTTCTTTTTGCATTATTTAGTATGATTCAATATCTCATAGAAATGCTATTTTTACTTGCTTTAAATAGACTAACAATACTATTATGGTTCATTGTTTGAAGTTTGTGGAATAATTATTTACACATAGAAAGCATCTCTGATCTAGTCACCATTTGAAGAACTTGATCCATCACTGGAAGAGGATAATTATCCTTTAGTGATAACTAATTCAAATTTCTAAAATCCACACATATGTGAATTTCTCCATTCTTTTTACAAAAAATAATGATATTGTCTATCCCCGTTGAATGGTGGATAGGAAATATGATCCTTGCATTCAACATCTTCTCTATTTTTGAAAGAATAGTTCCAAAAATCTTGGGATTGTATTACCTCTACTTTTTCTTGTAAGGCAATGCTCATGCTTTGAGTGGAATCTCATGTTACACCTCTTCTATATGAAATGATTTCAAATATTCATATGAATATTCCAACACGTCCATGTACTTTTGTAGCAATTCAACAAACTATTCTTTTTCCATAGCAGTGCAACACTTTATGATCACCATTTTAGGATCTGCTTTAGTTCCCAAGTTGATCTTCTCAACTCCATTAGATGAATCTAAATTAGACTATTGCTTTTTGATATAATGATCATTTTTTTCAAAAAGTCTTTCAAGGGATACCAACCCCTTAGGAATATTATTCCCTTTGATTTGAAAAAACTTTTCACCTATAACTGGATCAAATTTAGAGATAGATTCTCAAGGTGGACAATCACTTCCTTCAAAGTATAACTCATCAAAATTTTTCCCCTTATCAAAAAGGCAACCATCTAATGGTCATCATTGAAAATCTACCAATTATCTAAGTTATCAGGAACACTTGGGAAAAAAACCAACTCAATGGTAAAGGTATGACCATGAAAATCCCTGAGTGGTATCATAAGCGTGGTTGATACTGTTAAGGAATCATCGAGCTATCATTATACTCTCTGAGAACAATAAAAATATTGAAATCATCAAACTCCTCGATGCAATCCAAAATGAGATTGTGATAATGCCTAATTTTTCCATTCTTAGTTTGGTAAAAAAATCCTTATTTGGAAGACTACCAACTTAGCATCACCATGATCATGGAGATTCTTGATTCCTTTCTTACTTGTAACCTACATGCCTAATAACAAAGCCTCATATTCACCTATGTTATTAGTGTTTTCAAATTGTAATTTGAAAGAAAAGGGAAATATTTTCCCTTTTGGAGAGACAAAATCAATTACAACTCCTAAACCAGTGGAAGAACAACTACCATCAAACTTAATTACCCAAACATTGTTTGGATCTTCAATGCTTGTAGTTTCAAAATCTATAACTTCATCATCTAATGAGGTTTCACCATCTGTAAAAGATAAAACATCTGAATATGATTCATTTTCTAGTGAAGATGAGCCAACACTTTTTGACTCATGTTTTGTATTTCTAGATGAAGATTCAATATCCTCATCATCCTATAAATAATAAGTACCAACACCTGAAGAATCAAATAAAATTTGAGCCCTCAGATTGTCAAAATTTGTCACTAAAAACTTAGATTTTGTTTCAAGAACCAATATTTGCATCACACCCTTTATGGGTATCCTATCCTCTAACTTATCCATGTTTATTCTCCTCCTACATATTTACAAAAATTGTGTCCAAGTAGAATACCATAGGATGTTGGAACATCTGCTACCAAGATTGTTATCTTGATCTTCTTCTCTGGATATGCACCAAATGCAAAATGTGCATCCTTAATTTTCCCAATTAAAGGTACTTTCTTGTTCTCCATAGATAAGCATCATCCAAATGTCTTCATGAGATTCAAGCCCAAGGAAGCAGTTACCTTGGTAGGAATGACATTATCAGATGCATTGGATACTATGACATAATTACTTAACTTAAAGCCATTGACAAGTAAGGAAATATAGAATGGGTCAATCCTTCTAGAAGCTGATGGAGGAGTAGTCACTAAGTTGTTCTAAGGAGGCTTAGGATTTGGAACAATAGGTACATATTAAGAGGAACCTCTACTAGGGGTAATTCCTTTGTCTCTAACAAACTTAAAAATCCTATTGAATTGATCAAGATTAGCCTTGAGGTATTATGCTTTAGACATTTGAATTTTTGTCCTCTTTGCATGGTCAATAATGTCAAAAGCTTGGAAAGAACTTTGCAAAGAAGATGAGGTAGCTTCATTTATAGATTTAAAAAAAGGGACACTAGTCTTTAGAACCTAGATATTGGCTTTAGGTTTTGAAGGAATCACATGAGGAAGAGGAGTAGTTACTTGTTTATTTGTTGTATCCTTGGGTTCCCAAGGCAAAGGAGATCCTCTTTTTGCAATAGTTACTGATAATTTGTCCTTTTCTTTTGAAGCATCAACTTGAGCTTGATCAAGTTGATTCTACTATGACCATGTGAAAACAACATATGTAATAGCTACTAAGTCCTCATCATCAGATTCATTTGTGACCTATAAATAACCAATGTTTCAGTCACCAAATGGATCTACTTCCTCATCTTGGAATAGATCAACATTTTCCTCAATAGGATATTTCAGTTGTGCATACTCATCTTTCTCTACTTCGTAATACCCCATAGCTACATTGGTAGGTGGATCTTCTAGATAAAGTATTCCTTGCAATGTAGGAAGACGGTTATAATTTCTGTTTCTAGAATAATTGGAAGAGTTTGGGAAAGTCCGTCTAGGAATATCCTTATAAAAAGTATTTGAGACTTTCTTCTTCAAGGCCAACAACTCATTTTCTAACCTTTGTAACATGGGATCCACAAATTTGCAGTTGTTATTAGAATATGAAGAATTAGATGCTTTCTCTCTTCTATTTTAGTTCATTTTTATTTCACTGACAAGCATCAAATTATCTCCAAAACTAGTAGCCAGATTTTGACCAGCTTCAAGATAGGGTATGGATACCCTATGAAACAAGAAGCTTACCTTTGGAAGTTGTGTGTTGATGAAAAATCACTTAAGATTATGGGTTGTTGGTTTATCCTTTGTGGGAACCCTTGTCACCAACTTGTTAAATTTAGCCATAAACTCACGCATAGGTTCATGTGCCTCTTTCCTCATAGTAGTAAGATGTTCTAACAAGGCGTGTACATCTTAAATAGGTTTGAAACTCTCTTCAAACTTGGTGCAAAGAGTATTCCAGATAGTAACAACACTAGGAGCAAGAGTGTAGAAGCACTTAGCAGCTAATCCTTGTAAGTTCTTAAAAAACCTTACAACAACATCTTCATGCTCAATGCCAAGAACACTACAAACAATGTAGAAATAAATGATGTGTTCATCATGATGTTGCTTTCCATTTTTCGTAGAAGTTTGTGATGTTCTTTTGTGAACACATGGAAGCTCATGTAAAGGAGCCAACAAATTAAGAGGGTCAAAAATATTACGCCAAGTTCCAGTGGGTGGAGATTGAGCCATAATATTTTGAATAACATGTATGTGAAAAGGAACTCAATGAAAAATAGAAGATTCACTTTGAAGTGGCGATCTTATTATTCAAGAAGGATAACTTGCAGTGTGTTGTAATAGTGAGCTTGCTCGCGGAGGAGAAGGAATAATATTATGTATCCACAACAATTCTTCAAAAATTAGATCCTCCACACCTTGCACCCTTTGACCCCATGTATAACTTCTTTTTGCTAGAGTGAAGACTTCAAATGAAAGAAAAATAAGCAACAAAAATATACACAAGCTTACAATAAGACACTAGAGTACTCATCCACTTCAATAAAAAGCATGAGGCTTGGATTGCATACTTTGATCCCCAACAGAGTTGCCAAAAAATTGTTGGGTGAATATTCTATAACCCTTTACAGATTACAAAACATGAATTTCAACCATAGTTATGATGAGATAAAATCTCTCCTCTAAAAAAGGGGAGGGATCCCTTCTTACTTCTTACTAGAATGAAAGTAAACTATTCTAAAATTTATAATATCTACACTATTTTAACAATGTAGGTGTGTTACATTCATAATTATCTCTTCTTTCAGAGAATAAGTTTACAATGTTCCACATTGTTATTTTGTGATGATATTCAACTCTAAGTAATAATTAAAGCAGTAATTTACAATATTCTTAATTTTTCAAAGCATAATCTAAGAATACCAACATAATTAAAAATTTGTAACCAAAAAACTAATGAAAGCACAAAGTCTTTCTGTCATCTTGAATGATGATTTCTTTAGTAACCAATGATGAAAATTGAAGCACAAAGTCTTTCAACCTATTCCATGTATAGATCCATGAATGGGATGAATAATTCTAAAAACAAATCTTGAAGATCATTCACCAAAAAGATATCCACAACACATACACAATCCCAAGTAAGTGATATAGCACAAAGTCTATAAGGTCTAGCTTGAATTCCCTTTAACCACAATTAATAAAATACCACTAATCCAATCATATAATAAGATAAATCAATGTGAAAGATGTAAGAAAATTAACATTCATTCAAAATTAATCCAACACTAAGTCTGGTATGCAAGTTTTCCTTCTTTATTGATTGAATATAGTATCACAATATGAACTCAACATATCAAAATTGCTTTACAATTTGGTAGCACTTTGGTACAATATATTAAAGGTAAATAATACAATAGATCTCTTTCTTATTTATAGGTGACAACTATGATTTATTCTAGGAAAAAAACCTAACTAACTTTTGACTTATTAAACATGATGTCCAAGATTATAGGAATACATCTTCATTTTTACAAGTAGTTACATGAGTACAAAATGACATGTAAAAATGCCAGTGCCTATTTACATCAAGCATGTGAAAAATCATAATAATTATCCCTGAAAATGCAAAAAGATATATTATTCCTTGCTTTGGGCTTTGAAATCTTCATATCTCTTTAAGATCTCTTGCATCACTATCTTGTCTTGTCTTGAAGTGTAATCAATAAAGCTATGAAACTTTGTGGCATACTTCTTTGTAGAAGAACAAACCTTCTTGCATCTATCCAAATGTATTTTGAGATTATCCAAGATCAATTTTACATCACACAAAGTGTCCATTGGAGCTAGTAAAAATTTCTCATCTTCTACCTATTTCTGAATTTCTTCCTTGAATACTTGAATAATCTCACTAGCTGAAATAAATGTGTGATCATCATCAAGAAGCTTTCTTGGAAACTCTTCAATTTTTTTCAACAAGGAAACATGATGTTCTTCAATATCCTCTTGAATAGGTTGTACATCCTTGATTTAGTTCTTGATGATGTGTATGCGGTTTTTGATTGATTCTTTGATTTCCACAAACTTATCCTTTTCAAGAATAATCCCAACTTCCACTAACTTTCTTAGTTTAACTTTCTTCAACTAAACCCATGACTCTAGATTTTGCTCCATCTCTTTTTTCTCAATGGAGAGTGTATTTATTATCTTCTCCAGATCAAGTCCTATCTTGGATATCTATGCAATTTTTTCCACTGTAATGGTCATGAATTATGAACCTTTCTCAATTATCCTATCCACAAATTCATACATGATTTTCCCTTTAGATTAATATTTTTCAACCTTTTGAAGCAAAGGTTCCTCTATACTCATCGTAACAGGTTCCACATTCATAGAGGACTCAGTAATTCTTCTTAATAAAGAGGAAAAGTGCTCAGCCTTCACCTTATACATGTCCTTGGCCTCCTTCAACTTATCATATTTCTCCATCCATGTAGTTAAAGATGTTTGGGGATCATCCTTTGCACTTTCATGAGTGATTTTTCCAAGATCAACTCTAATAATGGTGTAGTCCTCTATACTAGTTTCATCATGGCTTTTACCTTGAGGAGGTTTGGCCACTTCCACATACTTATGTTTGGACTTATCCATATGCAATCTTGAGAGAATCTTCATCTTTGTTTCCCCTTTAGACTTCGATGGAGCTAATTCCTCAAGATCCAATTTATCAAGAGAAACCACTTTCTTTTTCATTTTAGGAGCTTGTGATGCAAGCCATAGAGGAAGGAATGATATATCACTTTCCTGAACTATTACCAATTCTTGTGTCACACCTATATTCATGGGCACAAATTTAGTAGTCACAATAGGTTCCATCTCAGTTATTACTACACATGGAATCTACAAATTTTATATTTTTGGTAACGATTCATTCATGAATAGATGAAATTATGCCTATTAAGATATATCAAAAGATGGAGATGACATATTGAGAATTGACAATGGAGATCCAGAAATAACATCTACACTCTACAACATCGACCCTATGGAAGGAGTTGAAGTAATTGAATGTATTATTGGAGGTATCGTCACTTTTAGCGCATGTAAAACTATTGAAGGTGGAGGTGAAGTTGGAAGTGGTGGAGGAGAGGTAGGAATAGGAGTACGAGGTGTTGTAGCAGCAATAGGTGATGATGTATGTGGAGTATCTTGAATGATATTATCATGTGGAGATGTTTTCATTTCTTCATCCTACCTTTCCTCTTCCTATTCACCTTCCTCTTCTTCTTGTTCATCCTTTGCTTGCTCATCCTCTTCTTCCTCTTCATTCTATTCTCCCTCATGCTATTCTTCCTCTCTAGGTTTCTCTTCATCAGTAATTTGTGTCATACTCTTTCCACAAGTAAATGTATATTTTGATCGCTTACATGTGGAGGAGGGAGAAACACTTTCCTTGTTCTTGGTTCTTAGTTATTTTTTTCTACTTGATTCTCCTTCACATTATTCACCCTTAGAACCCATCTTGCAAGGCCTCAAGTAAATATCATGCCTTTGCAGCCATACATTAGTATTACTCAAGATAGCAGTAAGCCTTTGTCAAATAGAATTATTTTATTTTTGAGACCATTGAATGAAAGGAAATGGTTTGTTTTCTATTTCCTTATCATCATAGGCTACATTCAAAATATCACCAATATCTTCAATATCTCTAGGAAGATTTTCCAAGATGAGATCAAAAATTTGCTCCAGAGTGTTCCTACAAAATTCCATCTTTCTAACATCTTTGTCATCTCTACACTTTGACTAAATTTCCTTGAATTGGTAGACTTGTGTATGGCCTTTTTTGATCTTTCTTTTCATTCCTCTATAATCAAAATCAACTCTTTCATAGGTCTTCAAAGTCATGATTTGCATTTTTGATGTTACAGCTTTGGCCTTTGGCACTATTTGTATTGAATACCTACCAATGGTGATTGAAAACTTGCTCCCTAGCTTATGGATAGCTTGTCACTCATTATGCACAAAAATAATCTATCTACATAGTTCCATCAACACCCACTTGTCAGAAGCATACCTCGGCAACATGTAAGGATATCCCATGTAGGAAACCAACCTAAGGTATGTGAAAGTAGAAAATTGTAAGAAGATGCATCTCTATGTATTCACTACTTTCCATGCTTCATCAAAAACTCTTTTCTTCTCCAATTATATATCAAACATGCACAACAAAGGTGTAAAGAAAGAATTGTTTACCTTGGGTATGTGTAGGATCATCATGGAAAAACATGCCCTTAAGTGGCGAAAAATTCAAAAAAATCAGAGTTAGGAAAATTGACATAAATTTTTTAATAAGTTATCTATATTATTTCAAAAATATGTAAAAATAGAATCTGTAGCAAATTGAATGTAGTTTCTAAACTACTAGGTTTTTTAAAATCTATTAGGTGAAAATTTGAAATTTCAATGCAGTAGTACTTAAATTCAGGGAAAAAATAAGTAGGTGTATGTCGACCACCCTAACCACAATAAAATGATAAAAAAAATTTATAAGATTTTAGATATAAGTAGAGGACTCATGTCTCGATGTGATGCATATTTTTTTATAAATTTTTTCCAAGTAAATAATTAATTATGATTTTTTTTATTACAACTTTTGAAAAATATAAAAACTCATATGTCTGACCACCTTAACTTGGTCAAAACTTCATGAAATTCATTTTTTTTTAGTCTTATAGTATGTGAAGCATAGAATGTGAGGCATGTTTTAGATTCAAAAAATTGATATCATTTGAAAGCTATATATGTTTTTCAATCATCCTATCAATCAAGACTTTAGTCATAATTCAAATAGAACATGAATAATAATTATTTATTAAATTCAAAGTAAAGCATAATTTGTATTGGTGGAAAGTTGAGAATCTCCTTTAAAAACCTTTTTTGTTTCATCAATTTTGGGAACAAAAAGTCTTCAGCCACATACCCTATACATACTCATCATATCGCCACTTTTTGGCCCATCATGATCCTTCACATACCCCCTCCTAAAATGTTTGATACTTCCTTTTAGGGTGATTTTGGAATAATACTTGTGCATAGGCACATGCCTTCTATCTCCTTCTGTTGACAAACCTGGAAATTATCTCATTGCTACTGCAACATATACCAAGTATGAAGTCATAAATAACTTCAAAGTAGTAGGTACCTTGATAAGTTTCTCATGAATTTGATCACTTATTTTTGCACCCCATTCGATGTGGCTCTTCTTTCTCTTGATAACCCTGATGTATTCATACATTCATTTTTGAAAAATCAAGAAAGCTAGCAAGCCTTTCACTCTACTTAGGAGAGTAATCATATCATGCACATCCTCCTTGAAATCACTATGAGGAAATCTTTTAGGCCATCTTGCAATACTAGGCCTTGGTGTCTTCAACCATTTTATATTGATCAGCTACTTGGCCTCATTCTAATTTTTATTGTAGGATTCTTGAGCATGTTGAATGGCCATATTTATGTATTTTTCCATAGTTGGGACTTGGAAAACCATGTCAAATAAATCAATATCAAGCCTCATCATTACCTGATTGGAGGAGTCTTTGACACTTCTATCCTCCTTGATGTAGTGTGAAGCAACTTGCTAACAAACTCTAGGTAATGGGTTGCCACTAGGAACAAAGCAACCCAATGGAGATTAGTAAGAATTATTTCCTCCAACTCTTTTTCTAGAGATTGCTTCTTTGTTCTTTTGAAAAAATCATCCATATCTAGGTTTCCAATCTCCATGTCTTTGATTTCATCGATCTTAGACATAACCACTTTTCGCGAATAAAAACCTCCATACTAGTACTTCATGGTGGACTTATTGCTTGATGACAAAGATTCATCTATTGTCATTGAATGTACCAGGAAACACTAATTACTTGACATGGAGTGCCTTTGAAAATTTCTTGAAAGGAACTTTTGCAAAGCAATTGCAAGGAAACAAGGGATTTTTTATATATTAGAAGAATGCATATATAAGCACAAGAGTATGGAAAAGCTAAGTGAGCACATTTTAGCAAGAAAATGGAAGGAATGGATCAAGAAAAATCAAGTGGTTGTGAGTGAAATATAGTTTGGAAAGAATTTCAAAATATTTCTAGGAGCTAGTGATTTTTTTTGTATTTTATACAAGGGTGCTAAAATTCAATTCCCTTGCATGTTTAGGAAGATCATTATTGCATAAGCACTAAATTTCTATGCTTGTGCATTTCATTTCATATTTGGAAGTTCTTTGTGCATAGGTGGTAAATTTTAATGATTATGCATTTGCTTTGGCAGATAGGAGTCATATGTAAAGGCATTAAATTTCATTGCCACTACTTGTTAGGGTAAACTTGATGATTTGTAGAAGTGGTGAAAATGTTCACCTATACACTGTGGTGCTAGGTCATAGGAAAAGACAAGTGTAATGGTGCAAAATTTAATCACCATTACATTTATGGAAATCTCTTTATGTAGAGGTGGTTAAAAAGCCTGCCACAACACCGTGGACTTGTTTGGCAGATTGATATGTAATGGTAGAGAAAATCTCAGCCATCACATATAAAGGAAAATTTTCCATGTAGTGGTGGAGAAAAATTCTGCCACTACATCTATGTTATATGTTTGAAAATCTGGGAAAACCATTTGCATTAGTTTTTGAAAATCATCGATAATGCAAAATATAAAAACCTTGTTTGCATTTTTGGGTAAAAACAACGAAACAAAGAAAATGTGGGGTAGTTCAAAAACAAGGAAAATCTATGCCAATGCATGAGAAGACAAAAACATAGTAAGGAATATTGGCCAATAGTATTTTCTCATGAAACTGACATTCTAGACAACTCAAACCAACATGAAAACTTGAAAAATGAGCTGACTAGGGCACAGGTAAAAATAGGAGAAACAAAAATAATGACTCAAAGAATGGATAGATAAAAATTATTTACAAATGACCTAACCTAACATGATTAAAAGGAAATAATTGCATAAATAAAATCAATAATAACCCTAACCACTAACAACAAAGAAAGGTGAGAAAGAAGAAAACATACTCAAAGGGTGTGAAGAAAATAAACCCTAGCTAATGAAAATTCCAATAAATCTTCACAATTCCACATGAATACATGTTCAAAAGGTCTTTACAAAAATCACAAAGGAAAAAGAGGGAAGAAATGAGGTTAAAAGATCACAAATCAAGCATAAATTACTTAAAAAGTTATTAAAAAGAGCTAACAAAGATGCATTTATTACACACGAGTCAAGGAAAAGTGAGGGGACATAAAATTAACCATGCACCTATGTTGAAAAATAGTGCCATTACACTTTTTAAAAGTCCAATGTGTAGTAGTGCTGAAAAAAATGCCCATGCACATAATTTTTTTTTCTATCATCCCATGTAAGATCACTAAAAAATAGTGCCCCTACATGGGAAAAAAAATTCTAACTCTAGAAAATTGAAAGTCAACAAAATACTTGTTTTGAAGCTTTTCAAGAAATGGGAAGAGGCAATCAATTGAGGGGATGATTCAAGGCTCAGGTCCATGCATTAAGGCAAGTGAAATTATGCCACATTTTTCATTCTTAAAGTGCATAGGACTATGAAATGAGTGAGGTTTGTAGGGGGTTATCTCATGAATCAAGCATAGCTAGATTTGAGGATAACAGGATGCTAGCAAAATATGTAGATATCTATGCAATGCACTATCATTTTTCTAATATGTTGAGATAAAAAAAATAGAAAAAACATATTTTCTTGAATATTATCATGACTGTCTACACAAAAAATAATAAGAGAAAGATAAAAAAACATTTTGTGTGATATATGATAAGGTGTAGATAAAGAAATATAACTATTTTGTTAATTTTAAAGAGATAATAAAAATGTAAAGGAGAAAAAAAAAAGTGCAAACTATGAGATGGTGAAATGGGATCTAAGTCAAACAATTATCCTAAATCACTCATTCCACCATAAAACATTGGGGACAAAAAAGTAACCAAGAGGAACTATTTGGCTATTGTCCTCTAGGTAGAGCCAAATAGTTGGTCAGAGTATTGGTCCCCTTTTTGTTATATGGTTGAATGTGGATGTGATCAGATGATTGAAATGTGAAATATTACAAGCTAGGTGAATTAATACTAAAGAGATGAGATATTACAAAATATAGATAATTGAGAGTATAAAGACAGAAATAGGAAGGACAAAAAGAAAGTGCAAACAAAGAGGAAACTAGCATGTAAATTTGGTGTAGAATTGGTAGGACAGGTGCATGGGTGCCCTAGTCTAAAAAAATATTAGCCTCTAGGTTTTCAAAAATTATATAGATGCATCACAATCTAAGGGCCTTTGATATCTAAGATCTGGTTTCAAAGGATAACAATTTGCAGGTAATCAACTTGTCCTAATTTGATGATGGAAGGTGCTTGAGTACTAGAACTAGGGTTTTGAGGCCTTGATATCTCTAATCCACTTGAATCCACTTTAGACTTATAACTTGCAAGAAGGAAAAGAGGAGAAGAGTTGTTCTATATAGGGGCTTACCTTATGCAACCTCATTTTGTGTTTCCACCTCCACAAATGACCATGATGATAATGATTTAAAGTGCATACTCTATGAAGAGCAGAGATAAATGGATAAAAATGAATGGTAAATGAAATTTTTGTAACCATTGCACTATGTTGTCATTAGTATTTTCATTTATTTCAAACTGTAGTGTGGTTATGATGAGAATGTGTTTGTGGTGTTGAGAAGGAGTTGCAAATGCAATAGGGTCACTTGGTTTCCAAGTGCTTTTGAGAAAATTTAAATAAAGAGTACAAGGTGACAGGGATGTGTTCTATGTTGTGCTCCACATTTCTTCATTCTTGAAGTTGTGCTTGTGTAGTTTGGATGTGATGATCAAAGGACTTTGAAGGTTTTATATCCATAGCTTCAAGTTATGGATCATGCAGCTATTGCAAACATAGTTGTTGTTGCACCAAAAGATCAACTTGTTAATGCCTGATACAACTTACAAAGTTAATGAATCCATGAGAGGCAGTTAAACCATGTCATGAACCCAAGCACTACACTACACAACACAATGAGACCAAGGTTTTACACCTTGCAACAATCCCCCCAACACAAGCAATGAGTTCAAACCCATGACCTAAACTTTGATACCAATTGTTGTATTGGTGGTTGTCATTGCACCAAAAGATCAACCTATTAATGCTCGATACATTCAACAAAGTTAATGAATCCATGAGAGGTGATTAAGCCATTTCATGAACTCAAGCATTGTGCTACACAACAAAAGGATACCAAGGGTGCACAACTTGCAACAAATACAATAGAAGATGTGTTTGACAGTGTGTGTGACTGTGAAGAGGGATATCTAGGACAAATGGAATTTCTTCACATTTATCTATGTTGAAGTTTCTTCTATTGTGGATTTGGGAATATGCTAATGATACTTGTATGTATCTTCCCTTGGATGGTTTGGTGTTTAGTTGTTCTTCAAGCTTAGTTCATGAGTTGTTTCTTAGTGGCAGTTTGACTAGTTGCACAAGATTATAGTATTCTCAATTACATGTGTTTACAATAGTGTTTTTTTTTGGTGCTGGAATATTCTAGAATGTTTTGTGATGTTGCGATATGGTACACAAGATGTTTCTAAAACTAGTGAAGTGTGTATTTGATTACTTGTTAGCATTAATGCTAGTTTGTCCAACTTGGCATGCTAGCACTATTTTTGGATGTGCTTTATTTCTTATGGAATTGCGATGTATAATTTTAGTGTAGATTTGGGTCCTACTTAACCAGTGGCATGGTATAGCTTTACTTATTTTGAATACAAAAGTTTTTGGTGTTGATCTATCTAGTGGTTGCACATTTGAGGTGCATACATTTCATTGAGGCCAACTTGGAGAAGGTTTTTTAAGGTCACAGAAGGTATATATGCAAGGTAAATTGTTGGAGAAGTAAGTGGTGAGAGATGTGATGTGAAATTATGTGTATGTGATCAACTGTTGTGATCTGTGTGAGCATGAATGCCTAAGATTACCATAAAAAATGACAAAAAGGTGTCTACATTTCAGCATGCCTGAAGTTGTTATAGGCAGAAAGGTTATAGATGGTGAAGATCTTTTCTAGTGGATTCTCCTATTGGTTCAATGTAGTGAACCTCCTTGTAACAATTTCTTTCTAATTTATTTGTATCCGAGTAGTGATAATTTCTTTCTTTTGGACAGTGATTCCTTTGGGAAGTGAGCCTTTTTAGTAATGATTTGTTTATAATAGTTGTTGATATTCATATATATGTGATTTAATCCTCACCATGGTTTTTACCTTACTAGGTTTTCCATGTAAAATTTGGTAATCTATTGTGCATGGTTGTTGGTGTGTTGATGTTTCATTTGATTACATTCATGCTATTGCATAATAAGGGTTTTAAGACTAATGATGGTTTGAAGGTTTTAATGCACAACAAATTCACCCCCCTCTTAGTTGTCTTTTGTGCCTAAAAATTGGTATCAAAGCAAAGGTTCCTTAGAAGAATCTTAACCACTTGAGGTAGATCCATACGACACATAGGAATGGTCTCAAAGTCCCTATGTTTGATGGAACAATATTTTTAGAAAGAAAGGATGGAAGACATTCTTGTATCATTGGGGTTTGGTGTTTGGAAATCAATTGAAGATGGATATACTATACCTATTATTGCTATAACAAAGGTGTGTCGTAGAAAAATGGCCCCTTGTCATTTTCATGGCCTTTTAGCTCTTGTTTCATGGTGTTGTAACTATGTTGCTTTGATTTTATGTTGTAACATGGCTTGAACATGCTTATTTAGTACTAAAATTCAAAGAACAATGTCTTGTGAAGGTGTTATGAAGTGTTGTAAAACATTTCTACATTCTTCTAGACTCTATTCATTACAACTCACCTAAAAAAAAACCTTTTTACTCATCAACAAGTCCTATTTTGAAGTGTTGTAAAGTCTTGCAACAAGATTTCAAGCTTTTCTAGGCACATCTTCACTATTTACACCCTTCTCATGCTTTATTTGTCCCCTTTATGCCCCCATATGCTTATATTAAGTGTATTATTGGATGTTATCCTAACAAACAACATTAAACACAATATTTTTCCCAACACATGGTTTTAGGTTCTAGGTGGGACCCATTTTCCATGGGTGGTGAATGAGTCCCCCTTGGCCCCAAATTCAAAATATTTCAAATTTCCTTTTGGGATTTTATTCAAAATCACTTCACGTTGGCCTGTGATGAGGTATGAATGGATACTAAGGCACACAAATTGTATAAATATTTTTTTTTCATCTCATTCCCACCCCATCCATCCATTCATTCAAGAATTCAATCTCACATTCACTCAAGCAATCAAGCAGTTTACATCATTAATTCAAGGACTTTGAAGCAGCCATTGGCATTACTTTAGACTTGTATCATCAAGGGTTTGGTAAGTTGATATAATTTCCATGTTATTAGTTTATCTTTCTCTTGCATTTCATTATCTTTTCAAGGGTTTAATTACCAAAAGTGGGGTTTGACCAAGGCAAACCCCTATTCACTAACCCCTAATAATTTTTCCCCTTTTTCTTTTTTTTTGCAGCCCTT
Source organism: Sequoia sempervirens (assembly GCA_007258455.2). Classification (NCBI taxonomy): domain Eukaryota; kingdom Viridiplantae; phylum Streptophyta; class Pinopsida; order Cupressales; family Cupressaceae; genus Sequoia; species Sequoia sempervirens. The sequence continues at coordinate 374,438,695 of VDFB02058242.1, read as the reverse complement.
TATTTATAGATTTGATAGGTTATTAGGTGTTGAAGATTTATTTTCATGTCAACTAGGTGATTCAAGTCAACATAAGTCAAATCCAAGCTTGGAGAAGGTTATTTGTCCATTTTCTATAGATTTGACCTCGATAACCCGACAAGCAGACATTTCCAAATCTGGTGTTGTAGAGTTGTCTCCTAATTTTTCAAAAATTTGGGAGAGAACTGATTTTCCACCTATGGAAAATGAATCCCACCTTAGGAATAGAAACTTGAGTTTTGTTAGATTTCAAATCTCGATAGACAAAAACATGTTGCCGACACTTTTTCTCCAATTAGAGGACTAATTCCCCACCTTGGGTGAATGAGCCCCACTGTGAAAAATCAGTAAATTTCATTAGCATCCAGAACACTCCAAAATCATCCTACTTCATCTAGGTGCACTCACATTTACCCCATATTCTCTCTGTTCTGTATATTTCTCTCAATTTCTCCATTTTACATAGTTGTTTGCATATCACAATGTGTTTTCAAACATAGCTTTAGTTGCACTTTTGCATTCATTTGATTTCATTTCAATCATTCAATTGCATTTATTTTTCTTCATTTAGCATTAAAAATATCACACACATCCTAATTTGAGTGAATCATTAGTATTTTTGGACCCAATCTCTCTCCTTTTAGGTGGAAAACCCTAGAAGTACAAGAGTAGCATTTTGGGTCCCAAAAATCTATGTTTCATTTTTGTGAATCCTACTCTTGAACACTTTTCATTCATTGCATTTTAGTTTTCATTTGCATTAACATTCAATTAGCACATCACTTTTTTATTGTATTTTAAGAATTTTTCATATTGCATTAGTGATAACTTCATATAACTTTTGTTTTTGCATTGCATCATATTGAAAAACTTCAAATTTTGCATTCTATATTTGAAATTGCATACTATAGATCAGTTAAATCATCCTTAAAAATCTGAAAAATACTAAAAAAAAATTCATACTGGGACTCATTCCCCACCTAGGGCGAATCAGTCCCTTTGCATTTTTCAAACAACATTTCTGGCATTTTTCTGGCATTTTCCTACATTTCTATTTACTATATTTAGTTTTTTGTTACAGTCAATAGTGCTTCTCTTATTTTCATTTAGACACATTATATTAGCTTTCATTTCATTTAACCCATCCTTCGTAGCACTTGTATGAGTGTTTGGTGCCCCATTAATAATACTTTAGTGAGGAGAAGTTATAGACTCATGGCATCCCGTGATAGCACCTTCATTGTGGACCTTGGGATCTCACAAGCTCCTACTCCTAGTATGGAAATGTAAGAGAAAATGGGAGGGCATCTTAGAGTAACCTCCAAGAAAAGTAGTGCCTTCGGTAACTTCAATTTTGATTAGGTTGCCTCAAAGACATGTACAACTATGTCCTAAAGCAAAAACATACACAGTTTATTTCCCACATTAATCCTTCTGAGAGAAGCACATGTAAAGTTCAATTAGAAAGCAATGACAGATTCTAGAAATAGAATCAATATAGATGAAAGATAAGATAGAAACCAGAACACAAAGATTTACGTGGGGAAAACCCTTTCGGATAAAAAACCCCACACTCCAAAGATTGAGCCATTGTATTATTCAGCAAAAAAAGGATACAATACAATTTTAGGCTCTTAGCCTTTTAAGAGATTACATCTTGTTCGTTTTGGATACAAACTAGTAGCCAACTCTCCCTCAGTACACAAGAGAGAATTCGGTAGCATAACCTTGCCTCTCACTATATGTTACAGCCTCATGGCCTCAACCTTTGAGCCAGCCACTCGGCCCTCTCTCTTTGCTTTTAGTGTTCTCTCTTCCTCACTTTTGTCAGAACGTCCAATGCATACATATATACATTTGTTCTCTATAGCCTCTATGAAATGGTTTGCTTCCAACTATCGGATCACAACTATCGAATCATCTAGCTCAGCATCGTAGATGTTTCCACTTCCTTGCATAGAAGATAATACATCCAGGTCACACCACGTAGGATAGTCATCCAAATGGTCAACAATGATCAACTTGTGTTGCATGCCAGTGAGACACTAACCGTGTCTCCCTGATGCCACAAGATCGATTACACAACCATCACTATTGGCAAGAGTCACTACCATCGACAAGAGGTTACATCGAGTCCAAAAAGTTATTGCTAAGACTTCGCCATGTTTCCAAGACCTCACACCAAAGATCACAAGGTATTTGGAAGAGTTCATTAGTCAGAAAGACTATTGCTCTTCACCTAGACATTACATTGAAGTTTCCAAGTCACATCGACCTCAACATTCTCATCGGTGAGACAATCACCATTTGATGAGACATCATACCAAAGTTCAAAGGTCATACCGACATCAGGATTCCCATTGGAAAGACAATCACTCTTCGCCAAGACATCATACCAATTCCTTCAAGTCATATCAAAAAGTCCAACCATCAGCCAGACATTCCACATTCACTGAGACTTCATACTAAAGTCCTTGTGTTTCTCCAATGACTCCATTCACTAGGAGTTTCACCGAAAACACCCGATCACATGTAGCTTTGTTGGCCAGACTTACCACTGTCGCCAAGAGGTCATAGCGAGAACATCATGTCACCCCGAGGACCATTTACTATTAGCGAGACTCTCCATCAGTTGTTGGGACTTCATACCGAGTGTTCAAGTCATACTGAACTCATCCTTCTCTAGGAGTCACATCGAAGACATCCAAAAGCATCGGTGAGAAAAATTCCCATCGCTAAGAGTTGTTACCAAACCCTTTCATTACTCCAATGACTCCAATTGGCAAGACATCTCCCTATCGCCAAGACTTCATGCCAAAGTATTTGTGTTACTGTGAAGACTCCAAATGTAAACCCGTCGACGAGACTTACCACTATCGATGAGACATCACACCGAAGCAAGCCTTTCGGCCAAGGGTCTCCCTAAAAACATCAGTTGCCATGAATCTCACCAACATATGCTAGGGATCAAATCATCGGCCAGACATCTCCCAGTCACCAAGACTTCATATCGATAGGAGCAAGTCATACCGATAACCACATTGGCCAGACAGACCAAAGGTCACGCCGATATTGGCAAGGCTTCCTATCATCGTTGAAACACATTCTGACAGTCCAAGGTTATGCCGAAGGTTTCAGATGTCGATCACCAAGACATTCAAGAGGTCAGAGCGACAGTCCAGGATCAACTAGTAGATTGGCCAGACATCTCCTCAGTCTCACCAAAATTGCTCACAAGAAGTTTCAGCCTGTGGGATTGAAGCACATAATTCCAATAGGAAAATGGTGCATTAGGAACTGACAATACCACTACCATGCCTTCCCATTTTCACCCAATCAATATTGACAACCAAAAAAATTCTCTACCACAAGAAAAAGTAATTAACATTCATGAGGATTTGCACATTTACAAAAGGATTTGTCACATGAAAAAATTTCCACCATTTCCATACCCACCATTGAAAACCTTCATCACCTCATTGAGAGTGATGATGGCTTGCAAGTGATGAAAATTTCTGATATTTACAATAAACATGCCTCTTCCAATACCCAATCCACAAACATTCCTATAAGCCAAGGAGGTTCTCAAGTTCCTCCCCCTACCACCATTGCATCTATCCCAACTTATACCAATTTGCAAGTCCACACAACTATGCATCAAGCTCATTATATGGCTACTTCTTTCTTGATTCCAACTAGGATTCCTACTTCCTTTGTGGCATCACAAGACCCTTCCACCACCTTTACACCCCTTAGTGTTCCTTTCACTTCACCAAATATCCCTTACATTGCATCACCATTTTCCCTTCCACCTCAACCCACTTATCTTGACCCTCTTCTCACACAAATACTTACTACTGTTTCATCCATGCAACAACAAATTTCCACCATAAGTTAAGGTCAAACTGCTCCACCCACATATCTTGTCCACAATAGTCCCTTATCCTTAGAAATATTGCATACCCTAATGCCACAAGGAATAGAAATGCCTCAGTTTGATAAATATGAAGGAAAAGGAGACCCTATCAACCATGTTAATGCTTATACAACTTTGTGTAGTGACTTTGTCCTTGACGAAAAACTTTTAGCCAAACTTTTTCCAAGGACCTTGAAAGACACCACATTAGAATAGTTTTCCAACTTGCCCAATTATTCCATTCGTTCATTCAATGAATTGATGGAAGGTTTCATTAATCACTTCCAAGTTCACATGACACCTAAAAAGACAATGGCCGACCTTATGCGATGTAGACAAAACACAGATGAAAAAGTGAAAGATTTCATCTCACGTTACCAATCCTTATATGCTTGAATTGATGTTAAAATTCTAGATGCACATCTATAGAATATGTTTATCGAGAATTTGCATACCAACCTTTAGGATAAACTTACCATGATGAAATTCCCTTCATTCATGCATTTATGTACAACCTTGTGTGACTACCAAAACTCAGTTTCAAGTCATGATTCCAAATCCACTTCTACCTGAGTTGAAAAACTTGAAAACAACAATCAAAATTAGAATAACACACAAAACTTCTACAAACCTAATCAAGTATTTTTACAGTTTCACCCATCTTCTCAACCACAACTGTAACCTACTCTTTAAATTTAAAATTCAATGGCCACTGCCAAGGAAGTCATGCCTTATCATTATGGAGATACAAATAGAAAATTAACTCCTTTACCCTATACCCTCCATCACACAATGAACCAATTAATTCAAAAAGGCATGCTCACTTTACCACTCGGGTATGTGCAGGATCATGATGGGCCAAAAAGTGGTAATATGATGGGTATGTGGCTGACGACTATTTTTTTACCCAAAATTGATGAAATGAAAATGGTTTTTAAAGGAGATTCTCAGCTTTCCACCGATATAAATTATGCTTTACTTTGAATTTAATAAGTAATTATTATTCATTTTCTATTCAAATTATGAGTAAAATCCTGATTGATAGGTTAATTGAAAAACATCTATAGCTTTCAAATGGTACCACATTTTTTGAATCCAAAACATGTGTCACATTATATGATTTGCATACTATAGGATTAAAAAAAGAAAAAAGAAATTCATGAAGTTTTGACCAAGTTAAGGTGGTCAAACATACAAGTTTTTATATTTTTTAAGAAGTTGTAATAAAAAATTCATAATTATTTATTTACTTGGAAAAAAATTACAAAAAAATATGCATCACATCGAGGCATGAGACCTCTACTTATATCTAAAATCTTATAAAAAAATATTATCATTTTTTTGTGGTTAGGGCGGTCAGACAGACACCTACTTATTTTTTCCCTGAAATTTAAGTAGCACTACATTGAAATTTCAAATTTTCACCAAATAGATTTTTTTTTTTAAACAAACCTAGTAGTTTAGAAACTACATTCAATTTGCTACAGATTCTATTCTTACATATTTTTGAAATAATATAGATAACTTATCCAAATTTTTACGTAAATTTTCCTAACTCTAATTTTTATGATTTTTTTTCCATTTAAGGGCCTCTTTTTTCCATGATGATCCTACACATACCCACCCGTTTTCCCACTTGATCAAAATCAGTTGTTACCACCCACCTTTAAACCTAATGCTTATTTCCATTTTCATTTCCAAAATGGCCACAACACCGAACATTGTAAGCATCTTAAACATTTAGTTCAAGACTTCATTGATTCGGGTGAATTCACCATTAAGGGTGTTAATGATCAAGGAAATAAATCTATTGCACCCCCTAACCAGAACTTGCAAATTTTCACCAATCCTATGCCTAAACACACCACTTCATTTGTCAAGGCTAGTGAACCTTCAAAGACTGATGTAATGACCGTTGATACAAACAATGAACAACATGATACAACTCCTCCTGTTACCCAAGCTAGTCATATGGATGAACTTGTGGCTATGATAGACGTTATCCCTTGTAAGGGCCAAAACACTAATTCTCTTGATATCACTTTTTTCTAATAAAGACATACTACAAAAGCTTCCTATTGGTCCCCTCTACATAGCTGGTAGAATCTATGATAAGCCCACTAATGGGATATTAATAGATCCCACTTGTGGTGAGAATGTGATCATAGAAGAGTTTCTAGTATTTCATGAGCTATATCAAGATATTTATAATAAACCCACTACATGAATTAAAACACATAGTGGTTTTGCATGCCCTAGGATTGGATCGATCATGCTACCTTTACAAATAGGACCTGAAAATTTAGATGTAGCATTTTCAATTATCCCACAATCTGACCAATTTCATTTGCAGCTAGTCCACCTTTGGCTTCGCTCAATGAAAGAGGTCCCCTTAGTTGTTCATAAGCGTTTGAAGTTTCCACATGACAATACAATATTCACCATACATCATAGTGGCTTTAATCCTTTATCTTCCAAAGGTAAATTTTCATTAGAAGATTTTTGGCCTACACCCATAGAACCTATCACCCGTCGCAAGGATTTCTTTTTCTTTGAATATCAAAAGTTTAAAGCCAAAAAGATCGCTGAATTGTCTCTTCATAATACATCCTCGTCCACTTCCACGCTTCCTATCCTCAATGAAAATATGCTTAAACCTAAGTCTGATATTGAACAAACCATCAAATCCTTTGAACAATCACCTCTAGACACTTCCCTGTCATCATTTAAATGACAAAGGGAACTTGAAACAAACCTTGCTCAAGCTCCTCGAATTAAACAAATATACAAAGCAAAGGAGAAATTGATTGATCCGTCTTCCTCGACTTCTTCTGTTATTCCTTCTTTGGAAACAAATGATCCTATGGTGACTCAATCCACTCTTACACCTCAACAACTCCAAAATAGAATGAAACAAAGTTGTGGTGCTAGGGAACATAGGCATCACCATATTCTCCATGCAAATCAATCTCGCATAGAAGACAATAAAGAATATCAACCTCCACCCTTGACATAAGTGATAAATGATCACCTTCCCTCTCCTAACCTGCCACAAAATAGTCCAGTGCAACAATCACAATGAAATGAACCAATCCAACAACCAACACTTTTAATACATCCCTCCTTGGAAATCACCCTTTATCTTCCCATTGTTATTAATCTTCATGATGACGATGATGAAACAATGATAGACAAAATATATGAAGAAGTACACAATGATCTTAACTCTTTATTCTCATCTACAATGCACCTAAATGATAAATCCACTCAACCAAGTGGTGAACCTAGTACAACTCCTAGTTCAACGCTTGAAATTATTCCTTTGGATAGTCAACCACCCTCGCATTATATTGAACATGATTGGGATGCAGATGAATTGTTAGATGGTTGACTCACATTCTCCTAGCTTTCCTTTTATCTTTTCCTTTTTGTTTTCTTTTCATGTGTGTATTGTGTTCCCCCATATTGTGTGTTTTATGTTTCCTCTCTCTTTGTACACTTCTTATATTTGTACCTCCATTCTTCTATTTTTTGTTCATTGTCTTGTTCTCATCTTTGTTTTGTGTTTTCTTTTTGGGGATGATGCAAAGTGTAGAAACACCCTATGTATCTTCCATATTGACCCACAAAGGTCTTTGTCTTTTTCATTTTTTTTTTGTGTTCTCCTTTTGGGGATGGCACAAAGTGTTGAGATGCCCTATGTCTCTTCCATGTTGACCCGAACAGTCCCTTTCCCTTTTCTTTGTCTTTTTATTGTGTTTTTCCTTTTGGGGATGATACAAGGAATTGAGACTGAAATGTCTCCTTCATGTTGACCCAAAATCTTTTTAACTTTTCTTTTTCGTTTGCTTTTCACTTTTGTTTTCCTTTTGGGGATGATGCAAAGCATCGAGATCACAATGTCTCTTCCATGTTGACTCAAAATGGACTTTTTTTTCTTTGTTTTCACTCTCTCAAATGTGTCATTATTCTTGTTCTATGTATTCAAGGAATGATGATAGTTTTGAGCTTTTTAATCAAGACATTGCAGCAACGAACATACTAACCCCAAATCGATAGATCCCTTATGTGTTTGGTGCGTTTTCTTTTATGGGGGAAAACTCCCTTTATTTTTTTTCATTTGTCCTTGTAGACATGGCACAACCTAGCTTCAAAACATTTGACTTGGCATAGAGCTTTCCAATTTGGCTCTCATGTCTTGTTTTCTTTTTACATTTCCTTTCCTTCTCTACTTTCAAGTAATTGCTCATAGAACAATGTGTAGCAATTCCTTTAAAGTGGGGGCCATACATTACCATGATTTCATGTGCATTATTGGTTTCGAACTGTAGAATTTTCATTTACATGACACATTGTCACTTTGTGGATGACATTGGGTGTGATATCATAAGTGTGACCTATCTTAGCATATTGAATTCCTCTTGGTGGCCTGATGCGACACACTACATCCCCTAAGTTGTGAATATACTATTCTTTTATTGGTCCTCTCTTGGAGACATTAGACACAATTTTCCCTAAGTGATTGACCTTTCATAAACTAAACAAGACTCCTTTGAACTTCTTCTCACATTTTTTATTACATTTTTGCATTTTTACATTCTTTGCACTTCTTTTTTCCACCTTGCATAATGCAACTTGCATGATTGTGTTAACTTTTCTTTTTGTTCATGGAATTTTTCTTTGTGGCACCTTGTTAAGGTTATCAAATAGGTATATCTTTGACATGGTTGAGCAGGAAGCCCACCTAGCAGCATGACTTTTCCCCATAGCCACTTTTTTGTTTGTGAGTGCATACCAACTAGCATATGTATCTTACCTTTTTGGGCTTTCTCACCTTGTGGAAAACTATTTTTGTGGCCCCAGAGTGAGTACAGTTGCTCCTTCTCACCGTGCATATAGCTTGAAGTTCTATGGCTCCAGAATGAGTACACATTCACAATCAACCTAGATCTCTTTTCACAACTAGTTGGATTGACGATCGAAGCTTTAATCAATTCTTTTCAACACTTGTGTGTTCTTTTGTTCTTATGTTTAGCTTTCCATGGGATCTTCATCTTGGGGGCTCGATCATCCCTCTTGATCGTTGTTATCCCATCTTGCTAACTTAAGTGCATTTGAACCCTCCCCTCAATGTTCATGGCTACTTTAGTGTGAGTTTCAAGCAGGTTCATCCTCTGACTAAAGTTGGGGCTAAATGTGTTGTAGAAAAATGGCCCCTTGTCATTTTCATGGCCTTTTAGGTCTTGTTTCATGGTGTTGGAACTATGTTGCTCTGATTTTATGTTGTAACATGGCTTGAACATGCTTATTTAGGTACTAAAATTCAAAGAACGACATCTTGTGAAGTTGTTGTGAAGTGTTGTAAGACATTTCTACATTCTTCTAGACTCTATTCATTACAACTCACCTAAAAATCACCTTTTTACTCATCAACAAGCCCTATTTTGAAGTGTTGTAAAGTCTTGTAACAAGATTTCATTCTTTTCTAGGCATATCCTCACTATTTACACCTTTCTCATGCTTTATTTGTCCCCTTTATGCCCTCATAGGCTTATATTAACTGTATTTTTGGATGTTATTCCGACAAACAACATTAAACACAACATTTTTCACTAACACATAGTTTGAGGTTCTAGGTGGGACCCATTCGCCATGGGTGGCGAATGAGTTCCCCTTGGCCCCAAATTCAAAATATTTTAAATTTCCTTTTAGGAGTTTATTCAAAATCACTTCATGTCAGCCTGTGATGAGGTATGAACAAATACTAAGGCACAAGAACTGTATAAATATGTGTTTATCATCTCATTCCCAACCCATCCATCCATTCATTCAAGCATTCAATTTCACATTCACTCAAGCAATCAAGCACTTTACATCATCAATTCAAGCACTTTGAAGCAACCATTGACATTACTTTAGACTTGTATCATTAAGGGTTTGGTAAGTTGATAGCATTTTCATGTTATTAGTTTATATTTCTCTTGCATTTCGTTATCTTTTCAAGGGTTTAATTACCAAAAGTGGGGTTTGACCAAGGCAATCCAATATTCACTAACCCCTAATCATTTTTCCCCTTTTTCTTGTTTGTTTGCAGCCCTTTGTTTGCAGATTTGACAGGTTATTAGGTGTTGGAGATTGATTTTCATGTCATTTCAACTAGGTGTTTCAAGTCAACATAAGTCAAATCCAAGCTTGGAGAAGGTTATTTGTCCATTTTTTGCATATTTGACCCCAACAACCTGACAAGTAGACATTTCCAAATTTGGTGTTGCAAAGTTGTCTCCTTATTTTTTAAAAATTTGGGAGAGGAATAATTTTCCACCTATGGTGAATGATTCCCACCTTAGGACTGGAAACTTGAGTTTTGTCAGATTTCATATCTCGCCAAACATAAACCTATTCCTGACACTTTTTCACCAGTTGGAGGACTAATTCACCACCCTGGAAAATGAGTCCCATTGTTAAAAATAACTAAATTTCAACAACATCCAGAACACTCCAAAATCATCCTACTTCATCCAGGTGCACTCATATTTACCCCTATTCTCTTTGTTTTGCATATTTCTTTCAATTTCTTCATTTTACATAGTTATTTGCATATCACAATGTGTTTTCAAACATAGCTTTAATTGCACTTTTGCATTCATTTTAGTTCATTTCAATCAATAAATTGCATTTATTTTTCTTCATTTATCATAAACAATATCACACACATCCTAATTTGAGTGAATCATTAGCATTTTTGGACCCAAACTGTCTCCTTTCAGGTGGAAAACCCTAGAAATGCAAGAGTAGCATTTTGGGTCCCAAAAATCTATGTTTGAAAGGGAAGATGATATTAAGGATTATGGGAATAATAGAAAAGTAAGGAATACTATCTTAAGTGGACTTTCTGATTCAAAACTTATGAAGGCAACAAGCTACATAACTACTAAAGAGGTCTAGGAGAAGTTGAAAAGCATTTATGAATTAGATGCTAAGGTCAAGGAAGCAAAGATGTAGAATTTCAAAGCCCTAAAGATGTTAGAGGATGAAGATATTGTAGGATACATGCTTAGGGTGGATGAAATTGTCAATTTCTTCAATGATCTTGGTGGAAAGCTGAAGGAGAGAAAAATTGTGAAAAGGGTATTAGGAACCCTTCTTAAATCTTATAGTGCTAAATTTTTTGCTATTGAGGAAGCTCAGAATTTGGATCAATATTCTAGAGATCAATTGTTTGGTGCTTTAACTACTTTTCAATTAAGAGAGTTTGACAAAGATGCTTCAAGGAAATAATTTTCTTTTAAAGTTAGCAAGAATGAAAGGAATGATGAATCTAACTTGGATGACCTTGATGAAGTGGAAGCAAATTTTGTAAAAATATTGAAAAATGGCATTGGAAAATATATAGGTAAGTCACCCTTCAATTGTTTCAATTGTGGAAAGATAGGTCATTATGCTTCAAAATGTTCAAGAAAAGTTCCAAATGAAAAACATAAAGATCATAAAGGTAATTTTTTCATGAATATTTATTATGTTAAAGAAGACAATGGTACATTTGATTATGATGAATCAAACCATCTAGATGATGAAAGTGATAAATTCTTGTTCATGACTTTGAATGTTAGAACTAATTCTACTAACTTTGAAAGATGTGTGAAGGAAAATTCTCCAGAAATAGGTCATAGTATTGAAGGAATTGTATTGACTTCCTTTCATGAAGAGATGAGAGAAACTACTTGATAATCAATGGTGGATGCTTAAATAAAATGATAGGTGATAAGAGTAAGCTTGTTAAATTTAAGAGGTATGATGGTGGTCTTGTTAAGTTTGGTGATGACAAATTTGCTAAGATCTTTGGAAAAGGTTCAATTGGTTTTTATGGAAATAATAAGGTAGATGATGTTCTTTATGTCAAGGGTCTCTAGCTTAATTTTCTCACTATAGGAAAAATTTGTAGTAGAGGATACAATCTAGTATTTTAGGATGATGGTTGTGAAATTAGAAAAGGAATCTTTGGAACATTTGTTGCTATAGGAATGAGGATAGAAGGGAATGTTTATCAGCTCAAAGTTGTTGGTGGTAAGTTTTTTATGAATTAAATCAATGAAAGTTGGCTATGACACAAAATAATGTGTCATATCAATTTTGATAGCATACTAAAAATTAAATCCACTCATGTTGTGAGAGACATGTCATGGATCACAAATCCTATCAAAGAAATTTGTAAAGAGTGCTAGTTTGGAAAATAGACAATGAAGAGGTTCAAAAATAAGGAATACTCTACTATTTGACCTTTGGAACTGGTGCATTAATACCTATGTGGATTGACTAGAACAAGAAGCTCTTAAGGTGACAGGTATTTTATGTTGTTAATAGATGATTAATCTAGAATGACTTGGTTGGCCTTTCTCAAAGAAAAACTAGAAGCTATAGATAAGTTTAAAGCTTTTAAATCTACGGTTGAGAATTAAATGGACCTAAAAATATAGTGTTTAAGGTATGAAAGAGGTGGTGAGATTACCTCTAATGAGTTTAATAGTTTTTGTGAGGATCATGATATATAAAGACACTTATCATCTCCTAGGACTCTGCAATAGAATGGAGTTGTGGAAATGAAGAATAAGACAACTCAAGAGGTAGCAAGAAGCATGTTGAAGGAAGTAAATCTACTAGATGTCTAATGGAGAGAAGCTATTCATAGCATACTTTACATTTTCAATAGAAGTAAAGAAAGAGTGAACATTTCAAAGACCCCATATGAGCCATGGTATGGAAAAACTCCTACTGCAAAATATTTTAGAGTGTTTGGAAGAAAATTTTATATCAAAAGGAATGAAGAAAACTTAGGAAACTTTAATGCTATATTATATGAAGGAATTTTCCTTGGATATTCTAAAAAGAGCAAGGCATATAGGTGCTACAACAAAAGGCTAAAGAAGATAGTTGAATGTCTAAATGTCAAAGTGGATGAAGAATCAATTCACAACTTGGTGTAGATAGAATGATATGAATTTGATGAACCCCTTTGTATAGAAGAAGAAAAAGAAGAGGAAAAAGAGATACTAGTGAAAGAGGAAGAAGCTCCAAAAAAGAATCATGTGAGTCCTAAGTATGTATAGAATAGTCATTATGAGGAAAAAATAATTGGAGAGAAAAGAAGATGTGTGATGATAAGAAGAAAAGATTATATGGAAGAGGAACATGTAAACTTTTGTTTACTTTCTAAGATAGAACCTAAAATAATTACTAAAGAATGCAAGGATGAAAGCTGGGTCTAATCTATGGAAGAAGAATTGAGGAAGATTGAGAAGAATCAGATATGGGAATTGGTCCCAAGAATAGAAAACAAGAATGTGATAAAAATTGTTTCTAGGAACAAATTGAATGAGAATGGAGAAGTTATAAGAAACAAGGGTAGACTTGTGTGTAAAGGATACTCACAAGTGGAAGGAATAGATTTTGAAGATATTTTTTCTCTAGTAGCTACATTCGAGGCTATTAGGATGTTTTTGGATTTTGTAGCACATACAGACTTCAAAGTATATCAAATGGATATAAATTATGCATTTTTTAATGGTGAGTTAGAAGAAGAGGTATACATTGAACATTCACAAGGTTTTTAGTTATCAAAATATCCTGGCATGTTTTTATTGATGAAAAATGAATTATATGGGCTCAGATAAGCTCCTAAAGCCTAGTATGGAAGATTGGACAAGTACTTGTTGTAGCAAGGATTCAAAAAGGGTATTGCAAATAGTAACCTTTACTTCAAAGTTGAGAGAGATCAAATCTTGATTGTGGTTGTATTTATTGATGACATAATATTTGGAGGAAATGAAGGAATGTGTAAAAGGTTTCTAGAGGAAACACAAAATGATTTTGAAATTTCATTGTTTAGGGAGATGGGAGATTACTTTATTCATTGGGATACAAACCAATCAATCAAAATAAGGTATATTCATTACATAGTCAAAATATGTTATCGAAATGCTAAGGAATTTTGGAATGGAGGACCGTAAAATAGTATGTACACCCATGGTTACTGGCTGCAAATTGAGAAAAAATGATGAATCTCCTAAGATAGATCAAACCAAGTACAAATCCATGATTAGTGGATTATGTTGAATAAGAAAACTGAGAGTGGGGTGAATTGTTTGTCATAGAATTAAGCCTTTTAATTCAACCACCAAAACTAACACTTATTACTACTTAAATGATTAATCATCAAATGTCAATGTAGTAACTTAAATCCAACATATAAACACAATAACATCATATTTATGTGGAAACCCCAATAAGGGAAAAACCATGGTGAGGATTAACTCAAACTATAGAGACTATCAAAACTGATTACAAAAGGCTCACTACTTGAAACAAGGCTCACTTTCTGAAATAAGGATTCACTATCTGAAATAAGGACTCAATATCTAATAGGGCTAACAACCTGAAGGTCTTACTACCAAAGAGATACAAAGAATACAAAAAATACATGTTGTACAGAAAGACTACAATCCCAATGCAACAAAGGATTTCACCATAATTACTTGCACACTCGCATGAATTATAGAGTTCACCTTCTACTCACTGCATCCAAAAACTCAACATGAAACTTCACACTGATCTACCACACTCTCAACACACACACTCATGGAATAAAATCAATAACACATCAAAATGCACTTTCTCTTTCCTCTTTTCGTTCTACTTATTTTCTCTTGTATCATGTTTCATCATTAACTCATCTTGCATTTATACCATCTTCAACTTTGAAACATATCCAAAGTTGGCCATCAAAATTCAAATTGAAATTAGGTTAGTGCCATAACATCCTAGGGTGGAATTAGAATGATGGTGACACAAACACATGCTTCAAGGGACCCAAAAAGATCCAACACACTTCATCATAACCAAAATTAATATTTCACACAAGGTCAACCAAACCAGTGTAAAACAAATAGAACCATTAAGTATGAATCTTCCAAATGTCAAAACTATCTTCAATGGAATCAGGGAAACACAAATCTAGAACCGAAAGTCAAAAGAATTCACCAAAGAGAAATACAAACCAACAAAATTTCTCCTAAACCTCAACCAAAAACATATAAAACCATAGTTCACAACTGGTGAACACAACTTGGACTGTACAACGAATGAGCAACCAAAAATCTAAATATAACATCTACTAACGATCATGAACAACATATCTGAATTGCACAACCACATGAGAAAATTTGGACCAAACTCCAGAGCAATCACTAAATGCTTGAAACATCTCTCTATTACAATTTTCTCAATATCCTTGACATATACAACCAAGAACAACTAGTAGATAACTAGTTGTACGGTTGAAATCAATGAAAACACCTTCAATCTTTCCACAATTTTTTCATTCTTGCAACAATCTCCCCCTTTTCCATTGATGGCAACACATGATGTGAAAAACCATCAAAGACAACATACTAGCTCTAAATACATTTTTTTGTTTTCTCACCCTTAGAAGATAATCTCTTGTATGCTTCTCATTTTTCTTTCACATGCTTCTTCTCTCCCCCTTTGAAATCAATGTAAAATGAAAAAGAATATTTTCTATTGATCTATCCTTTGACATGAAAACAAAATACTTACAATGACAACACCTAATACTACCTAATATTTTCTATTTTCTATTGATCTCTTAAAGAAAGGAGGGGAAATAACCCCCAACTTCTCTTGGAGATACTCAAAAGTATCTTTAGGAAGTGTCTTCATGAAAATATCAGCAATATGATCCTTTGTTAGAAAATACTCAAGTTTTACATCATTCTCCATGACCTTCTCTCTTAAGAAATGATATATGATAGATATATGCTTCATCCTCAAGTGCATCACAGGATTTTTAAAAATGTTAAATGCACCTGTATTATCATAAAAAATAGAAATGGGATCATTATATAGCATTGTGATCTTTCAATGCATCTTTCATCCATATAACTTGTGTACAACAAGATGCAACAACAATATACCCAGCTTCAATAGTAGACAAGGAGACTAAATCTTACTTTTTACTCGACTATGCCACCAATCTATATCCAAGAAAGAATACACCTCCACTTGTACTCTTTCTATCATCTACAGATCCAACCCAATCAACATCTTTCTAGCCAGTGAGTGTAAAGTTACTATCTTTAGGATACCACAATCCATAATCTAGAGTGTCATTCAAATATCTAAGTATTCTCTTAACAATATTTGTTTCCTTACGATCTTCTTGAAATTTATCTAGAAGACAAACAAAATGCATGATATTTGTTCTAATAGCAGTCAAGTATAATAGTCCACCAATCATAGATCTATACTTTCTTTGATCAGCCTTAAGTGAATTATCATCATTACCCAATTTGCAACCAATCACCATAGGAGTACTTACTAGTTTGGAACCATCCATACCAAACTTCTTCAACATCTCTCTCACATACTTAGAGTGTGATATAAAAAGTTCTCTCTCTATTTGATTAATCCATAGCCCAATAAATAAATTTATCTCCCAAACATAGACATTTTTTAAATTCTTTTTGCATCTCTTCCACAAAAATCTTGCACATATTTTCATTTCCTCAAAATATAATATCATCAACATATACAACTACAATCAAAATTTTGTCATTTTCAATCTTAGATTAAAAACTACTACCTATCGTACCTTTGTTAAAACCTTACTAAATTAAATACCTATCTAACATCACATACTAAGCTCTAGGATCTTGCTTCAATCCATATAAATTTTTCTTGAATCTGCACACCATATTCATTTGATCTATCAACTAAAATCCTTTTGGTTGTTCCATATAGAATTCTTCTAGTTCACCATTCACAAATGCTAACTTGACATCCATTTGATAGACCTTAAAGTATTTATGAGTAGCAAATGTTAAGAACATCCTTATAGCTTCCATTCTTGCTATTGGGGCAAAGGTTTCTTGAAAATCTATGCCTTATGTTTGTGAGTAACCTTTACACCCAAGGCTCGCTTTGTTTCTAACAACTTCTCCATTCTCAGTCAACTTATTTTGGAATACCCACTTTGATCCAATGATATTTTTATTTTTCATTCTTGGGACTAATTCCCAAGCTTGATTCTTCTCAATCTGCATAACTTCTTCTTTCACTACTTCATTCCAATGTTCATCTTTACATGCTTCACTTATAGTCCTCGGCTCAATCTTAGAAAATAAACACAGATTCACTTCAACAATAGTTTTTCTTCTAGTTAATACACCTTTTGTCTTGTCTCCAATAATCTTATTTTCTGAATGATTCTTTTGTACATATCTAGGTGTCCTAGGGGACATCACCAGAGCATCTTTTTCCCTTTCATTCTATTCATCCCACTTCTCTTGCTCATCTTTTTCTTGTTCTTCCATAATTTCTTCTATTTTTACATAGTCATGTTCATCAGATACTGTAGACACTAAAAAAATGTCCTAAATGATATCATACACTTGAATCAGGTATACTAACATCATCTCCTCTTGAAACCCATCCTCTTTTTTCTTAATTAATTGAATTAGCGTAGCTAATTAATTAATTGCATCATTTTCATTTATTAATATAATTAATATAATTGGGTTAATTAACCCCCTTTCATGCTAACATTTTATCACATTAAATTAAATAAATCGGATTATTTAATTTAATTCCCTAAGTCATCTTATTTAATTAAATAACCCTAAGTTATTTAATTAAATGCCATTTCACCTTTCCCCCCTTTTCATTAAATCATTTAATTTAATGAAAATCACTTTATTCTTCTAAACCCCTAATTGTATGATTAAACCATGTTCAATTAACAATTAATATAATTTTCCTCCAAAAGGAGAAATTCCCATGGAATATTCCTTACCCCTTTTTGCATAATTTAAACTTTTTTTAAATTGAAAATTAACCTTTTTCCTCATCCATGAGAATATTACAAAAAGAATATTATCTCTCCTCCAATCATTTAAAAAAGGGAATATTCTCACTTGTCTTCTTGAGCAAGCTAAACTTGTTACCTCTTGAGCAAGTTAACTTTGACCTATGTGTGCAAGTTAAAAGTGTGTTTGTTTGGAACAAATGAGAACCCTTGATTAAATGTCATCTTGAATTCTCACCCATTAATGAGAATCCATGATCCATTCCTCCTATTTCCTCCATCCTTGATTGTTGATTAACCTTTTTGATCTCAACCCTCCATTTCTCATTTGATTTCCTATAAATAGGTAACTATCTGGAGACAAATGGATCCATCTTTCAATTGCAAACTTATGTTGTTGAATTAAATCACACTCACACTCATACTTTACTCACATTTAGCATATTTTAGTTCATTTTTAGTTGTTTATTAGCTTTAATCTTCCATTAATGGCTTCTATGCATCAATCTTAGCTTGTTTATAAATTATGGTTTGAATCTTTTAGCTTAAAATTAGCTTAGCTTAGCTTGGTGATTTTATATCTTCATCAATTTTAGCATAAAATCCTGTTAATTTAGCCTACATCATGTTCAATTTAGCATAAATCATATTTTCATGCATTTATCACAACAGTTTCATTGATTCTCTTCAATAGAATCAATTGAAACAAGCTCAATGATCAGAAGATTGGGAAAGGGTCGTTGATCCACATCAATAAGACACCAATTCCAAAATTGGATAAGTTTCAAATGGGGTAGAATAGACATTTCAATGTTTTATATTTAGAATTCTTCATTTCAATAAATGTTTAGTTTATCTTTAATTTGAATGATCTTGTTTGTGATTGAGGTTTAGTGGATAAATTATGCTTTGATTCATCATGGATCAAGCATAATTGACCCATACCAATAATCCTTTGTTGATATTCTAGTGCTAGAAGGAGGGAAAACTACCAATTTAATCAATTTCTAGCTCAAATTCCATTTGTTTTTCTTTTTACAATATGCAATGATGCTCAAAATAAATACAATGATGCCTTTGAAGTGTGTCACCATATAGTGCCGCTATCACCATTTCAAACCACAATGCTGATTAAATGCACCAACATCGATTAAAAAAATAGTGACGCTAGTATAGTATCGAGGTATCGAAGATTTCAAATGGTGATGCCCAATTTCACTAGAGTGATGCTTGATCAAATTGTGAAGCTATCGTGCTCTCTATTTTTGTTGTAGAGCGATGCCAAAATTCACTAGAGCAATGCCCAAATGAAAAATAGTGACTCTATTGTGTGTAGCAATGCCCATCTCTAGTAAGAAGTTTAATGATCATTTTTTTGACATGTGCTTTAATTTACTCGATTCATCAGATCACTAATGCACTTCTAACATTGTTCTCATTTTTAGATTAATAGGGTTTTGTAGGTTGGATGACATGGAGCTAAAGTAAAGAAAGCCTTCTTATCTTGAAATTATATGATTGTAACAAGTGTTTGATGCTTTGGAGGAATCATAACCCAATTTCTTATGCTTTTTACTTTTTTCTCTAGGACCTCACTAAATTTCATTTCAGTTTGAAAAGAATGCTCAAATGAGACTAAAATTGAACCCTCATTTCATCATCTTCTTTTGGGTTTTAAAATTGAACAAAGCAACTTAACATTTTTTTTGGTGCATAAAATGAACTCGTCACTACTTTGAGGTGTTAAAATTTATGTTTTTTGTTGTGTCTTGATTTACAACATTCTTACTAGATGCGTATGCAATTCTCTCACGTCACTCAATGATCTTGAGAAAAATAAAAATTCCTTAACACTTTGCAAAATCACTTACATCTTTCATTTTAGATTAAAAATGAACCCCTTGTGAGTGTAGAGAAAAGGTGTGGTGTGTTTTCTCTCGTTGTTTTATACAAAATGGGATGATACAACTACAAATGTACCTCCTTTCTATTATTTATCTTTAGAGGAACTTCCTCCCCGCTTTGAAAGGATGGAACAACCCAAGCAATAATAGGCTAAAGACAAGTCCTTCTAAACCACTATATAAATGTGTAGTTGTAATAAAAATTGTGATCAATGGGATGTGGTATGTGATAGCTCTCCCATAGTATCTTTATGATATGAAAATCCTTTGTTCTAAGGGTTGTGAGACCTCTTGAGGGAGTTTATCATAGTATCCCCTAAACTAGTAGAAGCCAAAATACTAAAACACTTGTTGGTGCAAGAAGGGTCATTCTAAAGTTGCCCCACATTTGTAATAATAATTGTTGAAACAAAAAAATCCTTAAGATCTTAGGATCTTTAGTATTTTAATATTTGGTGGTCTCAAGAAGTGTGTGCTAAGAAAGGGGGAGCTAGTGTCACCAAATCTCTAACTATACGTAATGTATTAGTGTTTGGAGAAATTCGAGTGGGGACTCAACAAGTATAGCCATTTCAAACCTAGGATTGTAAATTATTGTGAGTTAATTTAATTAATTTTTTCTGTTTCAAAATTTTACAAAAACAAATATCCACTATCTTCCTCAAAATTTCAAAAAATTTGGCTTAAATATGGATACCTATTGAAATAGCCTTGATATTACTAATTTTCCTAAGGATTTATACTTAGATATTTCTAAATATCTTGACTAAGTCTCAATCCATATTTCCAAAAGAAAAAATAGGAAATTATGGCACCAACCTCTTGATTTTCATGAAATGGACATTGTAAAAGTTATGATGTTTTTGACATAAACATCTAGTTTGAAAACATAATCAAAGAAACATGTTTGTGGTAAAATAAATACACTTAAGCAAGATAAACTTGACACAATTGAACCCTGCATGACTATTTGGAGACTGATTACTCCCATTGAACAACCTAATATTGAAGGTGCTATCATTCAACCTAGCTTTGAACTCATTAACAGAGAACAAATCGATCTCATTAGTAGTTTGAGAAGCTTCACTTTTGAAATGAAAGAAACACCTACCCAGTGGAGAAACACAACAATCTTAGAGAAAGAAGAGGAACAAGCTGATATTGAGGCTGGAAGACCCATATTACCACCACCTACATGGAAATTTAAATATCTTCCTTTCTTCCATAAAATTGAACTCTTATTTCCTAAATGATCTCACGCAAAGTCAAGATCTCTAAAGTAAGGTCTACAAGTTGTCATTTCAAACTTAGGATGCTTAGTCCCAAAGCTCTCTAGAAAAACCTTTTAGAACATCACTATAATAGAATTAGGTTGGTCTAAAAATTCTACAAATCTGCTTCAAGGAACAATCCAAACTTGTATTCCTTCTATTACTGTCAGAATCCTGGTCTTTTTCAACGTTTTCAATTTCTCACATGATCATTAAATTTTTAGCAGTTGAAATCTTTAGAGATATAAGATGTTTCTCAATACCTTGGTCTTGGTAAACATAGGTTCACTCAAGGTCAAGGGTATGTGCAGGATCATGGTGCGCCAAAAAGTGGCAATATTTGTAGGGTATGTGGCTGACGACTTTTTTTTCACCCAAAATTAATGAAACAAAAAGGGTTTTTAGAGGAGATTATCAGCTTTCCAAAAATATAAATTATAATTTAATTTGAATTTAATAAATAATTATTATTCATTTTCTATTAGAATTACGACTAAAGTCTTGATCGATAGGCTGATTGAAAACATCTATAACTTTCAACGGTGTCATATATTTTGAATCCAAAACATGTCACATCTATGCTTCACATACTATAGGATTAAAAAAATAAAATTAATTTCATGAAGTTTTGACCAAGTTAAGGTGGTCGAGGACGAGCTTTTATATTTTCTAAAAGTTGTAATAAAAAAATTCATAATTAATTATTTAGTTGGAAAAATTACAAAATATGCATCACATCTGGACATGAGTCCTCTACTTATATATAAATCTTACAAAAATATTATCATTTTATTATGGTTAGGGTGGTCAGAGAGACACCTACTTATTTTTCCCTGAAATTTAAGTACCTACTGCATTGAAATTTCAAATTTTCACCAAATAGATTTTATTTATTTTTAAATAAACCTAGTATTTTAGAAACTAAATTCAATTTTCTACAAATTCTATTGTTACATATTTTTGAAATAATATAGATAACTTATTCAAATATTTACGTCAAGTTGCCTAACACTGTTTTTTCTGAATTTTTTGCCACTTAAGGGCCTGTTTTTTGCACGATGATCCTGCACATACCCTCAACATTGGTTCAAGCAATTCACTCATCCCTCCATCAAATTTCATCTTTCACCTCACCAAATTTTAAAAAGATACACCAACACTTTTTGACTTAAACATCAATCAACCCAAAACCCTAACATGCTATTTTGTATGTGAAGTGTATCCTTTTCCACACATTTAGAATAGTTAGTTATCATTTTTGAGCTATTTTATCTTGGTCATGAGTCTACCCTAAATATTTCCAAGTTCATAAATATCCTTCATCCTAACATCAAAACATCAAATTCAATTCAAAAGTGTTTTCCCAAAACATTTGCAAAGATCAGTTTCCACATCATCCATCTTTTCATCCCTCATTATCATCATTGCTCCTAAAATACTTAAGGAATCCCTTTTACCTAGATTTGAGTCAACTAGAGAGTCCAAATATCACAAATCACAACACAAATCTCCCATAGGTGACACAAAGTTTATGGTAAAGACGAGATCACAACACAAGAACGTCATGGAGAAAACCAAAGTTACATTTACCTAACGTGATCCAAATACTTTAGAATTGATACAAGAAATCAAGTTACCCCATCACAACAACCATCATCTCATTTAGGACCATATGAGATTGAAGACATTGCAAATAACCCTTTTGGGCTTACTGGAGAGGAAATCATGGAACATCAAGCCTTTGAAAATGTAGCTCAAATATTGACACAAAGCTTCATAGCTCCATCACTAGGGCTAAATCAAACATCCACTCCTAGTCTTGCAACTAGGCTTGCCCAAGACTTTGGTCTAACTCTTCCACTTGAAAGCAATACACTTGTGGTACCCTTGTCACTAATCCCCCACCTCCAACAACCACTTGGAAGCCTACCTTTGATGCTCCTCCCATTCCTGAAGATCCTAAACAACCATACACACTTCTTGAACTTAATTACTCCACAACCACTTCTACATATCAAGGACACCCCTCTTCATCCATATCCATGAGTACCACAAGTGTTCCCACCATCACACAAATCAGTCTAGACCAAGTATCTCAAAACAAAAAACAAGGGCATGTCAATACCATACCACAAAGTCAAACTTTAACACAGATGGGGACATCTCTATCCAATCCTCCAATTGGTTCATTCGTACCGTTGGTTTCACAAAGCACATCCATCCCATCTTATATCAATCCATCTCAAAATAAACCCTTGGTCATGAATCCCATCAACCCAAGAAATTCCTTATTTACATCTCTAGCACAAGGAGATCCTCAAGACATGGGACAAGGAAATATTTTAAAACCATGTACTCAAGGTCCTAATATTTCATTACCATTGCAAAATATAATGGCATCATCTAAGCATCATTCCCCATGGTCCCCTTTATCATCCAAAATCAATTGGGACCTCAAACTTAGATTCCTCTACCTCCATCTACCATCTTACAAGGGATATTAAACCAAGGGAACCCTTCACCCCTCATCAGCAATCCACTAACCACTAAGATATCAACACTTACAATCCATCTCAGATATCCCAACAACCACCTAATCCTACATCAACAACAACAACAACAAAAAATTAGCCTTAGCCACACAACAAGTAGCACAACAACAAAAACATCAAGCTCAACAAGAAACTGTAGCACAACAACAAAATCAAGCTCAACAAGCAGCCTTAGCACAACAACAACATCAAGCTCATCAAACAGGCTTAGTAGCACAACAACAAAAGAAAACTCAACAAGCTACCTTAGTGGTTGAACAACAACAAGCATCCCTAGTAGCCCAACAAGCCCAAAAATATGTCCAACAACAACAATTTATCATGCAACAAGGTTCCTACTATAATCCTCAACAAAACATCGTTAATACAAACACATTAGGAACATATACATTAACACCAAAATTGCCCTCATAGAATCTCACACCACCATACACCCCATATAACACCTTATCATATAAAAATCCCACATATAACTCATATGTCATCCCACCATATGTTCCTCCACCAAACTCACACGATGATCTAGCATCATAATTTAGGGAGGTATCACAAGAAATGCAGGATCTTCAAATGGGAAAGACATATAAACCCCATACATAGAATCTATGTCTCTATCCATTTGATTGAAATATCAAAATGGTATGATTCCCTCCCGACTTTGAAATTCCCAAATTAGATAAATAAAAAGGGAGAGGAAGCAATGTATACCGTGTCAAAGAATTGTACGTCATGATTATGGAGGTGGTGTTCAATTATTCTTATCTAATGTGCCTCTTCCCTAAAAGTTTAACAAGTCCTGCTGTGGATTGGTTTTCTCATCTACCTCCCAACATAAAAACTTTCTAATAAATCTCTAATAAATTCATCAATCACTTCTCCTTTAATCTTGACATGGACATGAGTCTAGAATAATTATACACTCTCAAACAAAATAAAGGAGAATCTTTCACTAATTTCTTGCAATGGTGGAGACAAAGAGCTAGTAAGAGCAAGTGGCCTATTCTTGATGAACAAGTGGAAATCATCATAAAAAATCTAGACCCAGATCTATCTTTCCACTTAAAAATGCAGTGCATCAAATCATATGATGAGATTTTCCCTAGATCCCTTAACATTGAGAGAGCCCTAATTTCACAGGGATATACTCAAGCTTACAAACATAACCACCCATCACCTAGTTCAAATGACAAGCCTTGTGTTTGGGCTAAGAACAAGAATGTCGTAAATGATGGCATGGTAGATGATAAGGTAGTCCTAAGTGATCCTAGGCCAAACAACAATCACATTACTAATATTAAACTAATGGTGCAACAAACAACACCTCCTCAGAACAATCAGATCAGTAACACCCACATGCAATAAAGGTGAACAACCAACAAGAACAACTATCCTAAAAACAAGTACACATAGTTATCTGAACCTATCAAAACCATCATGAAAATGTTGGTAGAGTCAAACCTGATAACACTTCCTAACTTTGAAAACTACCAAGAACCTCAAGAGAAACCATCTTGGTACAATGCAAACGATCTCTATGACTTCCAAAAAATCAAAGGACATAGAACAACAAACTACATGAGGCTCACAAATATCATCCAAGACCTCATAGAGAACGACACCATATCTATTGAAGTACCAATAGGAAATTAGGATCTTAAGATATACAAGAACCCTATGTCAGATCATAAAAAATTAAACAACAACGACAAAAGTAAGGATTGCACAAATGTACAACATACCTATTCCAATGTCATCTCTTGCGATAACGCCATCACTGTCACCACCATCAAAGCAACTAGTGCGGAATATGGAGTCACCACATGACATGAAAAAATTACCGTTCAAGGAGTCCCACCTCAATCTAGGGCACAACCTACTTAGCCAACTACAAGTACCAACAAGTACAATCTTTTAGAGTAGCTTAAAATAACCCCCGTACAAATATCAATCTTACAACTTTTAAGGCTATCACCTACACATAGGGAAATCTTAGAGAAAGCTTTGTTAGGTTCATCCATTCCCAAGGATACTAATACCAATCAATTTCAAGATATGGTAGGGAATATCACTAATCATATTCTCACCTTTTAAGAGAAAAACCTACTAATGGGGTCATTGTAATACACATTTAATTCATCAATCCAAGGCAGTTTCCATGGTTGTATGCAAAAGAGAATGTAGAAAACTTGTTTGATAGTCTATTCTACTTGCAGAAATAAATCCTATTTGCTTGAAAGGAAACTAATCTAAGGAACACTTGCAAGAATTAACAAGGATAAACTACTTGACACTTTCTGAAAATGAAAAGCTTGATTGAATTCAAATTTACTCTAGAAAGTTGCAAATACATTGCTGGAAATGAAACTAAAACTATCCTATTTCCTCAAGCTAAAACAAGTCTTTCTAGTTACCCCCTTTTGATCAAATGATTAAATTGTATTTATAGAATTCATATTCTATATCTATCCAACCAATCCATTAAGAATATGGATCCAAGATCCTATTTTTGAGGGGTTGTTTACAAAGCTCTAAAAAACTAAAGTTTATGTCCTCCATCGCGCCACTTTTGTCTCAATCATTTTCTGTCACATACTACTCCTTGATACAAATCATGCCAAATTATCAAAAAAAAATTAATCCCTTAAAATATACTTTTTAGATCATTTTGAATTTTTGAATTTTGTTGAGAAACGAGGGAGATATGGTTGTTTTATTGAGACTACATTTTTGACAATTTTTGGGCGCCTGATGCTAAGGAAGTCTTCAAGTGTTGAATGTGAATGAAGGAATTATTCTTCAATTTAGTCATCCAAATCATTGATCCTTGGAATGAATAACATGATATAATCATGCAACAACATTTGAGTGATGTGGTAACTTGATTTATCTTTGGTGGAAGAAGGAAGCATGAAATTTAATAACTGTGAGAGATCTTAAAACTCAACATGAAACAAATACTCATCCAATTAATTTAGGAATGAATGATGCTCCATGATTTTGCATGACTGTAGGAGTGTGCTAGGAGTCTTCTTTATCTTCTCATTATTTCTTCAAAGCCTTCTAAATCTTTCAAGAGTTAACTTCTTCAAGTGTCTAGAGCTCTCTATTGCAAGTGTCTATGAAGCTTCTTCTTACCATGAGTTATTTAATAACTCATTTATCTACATTTTATCATCTTAAAAACTTCATGGAGACATATTAGAAGCAATTTTATCACATTTAATTACTAAAAATAAATCAAATATTCACTTTCATTCTACCTTAAACAACTAAAGAACTTTCAATCTTTACTCAAATCCACTTTAACATTAATGCATTAGGAAGAAATAGATGATTTTCTTTGATAAAATAAGATAAATTTATGGTCTCATCATTTCCCCCACACATAAAATGTTGTAGGTCCCTCTGAAACTCATCATGAGACTTCAAATTCAATAAATTCATTTTTTTTAGTAGTTTCTCTGAGTAGCTCCTGATAGCTCTTGACAACTCCTGATAGTTCTTGACAACTCCTAATAGTTCCTGATAGCTCCTGATAGCTGTTGAACAACTCCAAAATAGCTCTAGATAGGTTCAAATTGCTCCTTAAGTATTTAGAATTTCTTTTAGATTTTTTTTCAGCTCCAAACAGCTCCTGAACAATCCATAATCCTTAAGATATGCTTTTAGGTACTTTTTCTTCTTCTGCTTCTTCTTTTGAGTGGATTGAGTAAAATGAAAGAACATTAAGTTGAATAAGAGTAAATAATAAAGTAAATACCTGATTTTATCTTATTTCTCCATGCAACTATCATGCATGAGTTGTATTTCACTTTCTCCATGCTACATGCAAAGAATTTATTCAACTTTAGAGAGCTGCAACCTGATCTTTTACATTGAATACCAACTTAGATTGCTTTATCATTATTTTTTCTGCAATAACCAGTCATAGAAATATCTTCTACAAGTTTTTAAAGCAGCAACTTGTACAGAAAAGTACATTCTTACAACATTAGAGAAGAGGAAATAGCATGTGCAAATCACTAATTTACAAAAATAAAACATACCCTAACCTACTCTACTTAATGATGTAGAGAGGTTACACACAACCATTAATTGGTTCTTAAAAATATATTCCCTTTCTCAAAATATGTTTCCATGCATTCAATTTTTTGAGAGAAGAGAATGAAAAGAAGATGACAAAAAAATTGAAACTCATTGCTTCACCTTCCCTTGAAGTGGAAACCTTCTCCATGATTTTTGATTCTAGTAAATACATGTGTTGATTGGAGAGATCTCACAATCCTTCTTATCTATTGCATGCATGACTGGAAACAACTCCTTGTTCTTCAAATCTTTGATTGGGAAGCCTTCCTTTGACTTCAAAAATTTGAGTGGGCAACCATTCTTGGACTTTGAAGGTCTCCAAATAAATCTCTTTTTTGAAAGCTTTTGTAATGAAGATAATATCTCTTCATTGTATTCTCCACCTCTTGCAAGCAATAATCCATCAATTCTTTCCTTAAACAAACATCCTTTGCTAATACTTGGAGTGATGGTACTCCAACTAAGGATATTTTGAAATAAATAGGGGGGTTTCTCTTTAGAACTGGTATTTTGGGGGGGTTTTGAGAGACAAATATTTCTTGAGGAACTTCTAAATGTAAAAGGCTTTCAAACTAATTTTCTCCCTTCCGTAATGACACCTATCCCTGGAAATGACACCAAAAATGATGGGCCCATTGTAATCCTCATCATTTAATTTATCAACCCAAGGCAATGTACATGGCTGTATGGAAAAGAGAATGTAGAAAACTTGCTTGACAGTCTATTCTACTTGCATAAATAAATCCTATTTGCATGAAAGGGAACTAATCTAAGGAACACTTGCAAGAATTAAAAATGCTAAACTTCTTGACACTTGGTGGAAATGAAAAGCTTGATTGCATTCAAATTTACTCTAGAAAGTTGGAAATACATTGCTGGAAATGAAACTAAAACTATCCTATTTCCTTAGCCTAAAACAAGTCTTTCTAATCCCCACCTTTTGATAAAATGATTACATTGTATTTATAGAATTCATATTCTATATATATCCAACCAATCCACTAAGAATGTGGATGCAAGATCCTATTTTTGAGGGGTTGTTTACAAACTCTAAAAACTGAATCTATTGTCCTCCATCACACTACTTTTGTCCCAATCATTTTCTGTCACGTACTATTCCTTTCGTAATGTAAATCATGCCGAATACTCAAAAGGGTTTTTATCCCTTCAAATATACTTTCCAAATCATTTTGAATTTTTGAATTTTGTTTAGAAATGAGGGAGATATGACTATTTTACTAAGACTATGTTTTTGAAAATTTATGGACACCTGATTTTAGGGAAGTCTTCAAGTATTGAATGTGAATGAAGGAATTATTCTTCAGTTTAGTCAACCAAATATTTGATCCTTGGCATGAATAACATGCTATAATCATGCAACATCATTTGAGTGATGTGGTAACTTTAGTTATCCTTGGTGGAAGAAGGAAGCATGAAATTTAATAACTGTGAGAGATCGTAAAACTCAACATGAAACAAATACTCATCCCATTAATTTAAAAATGAATGATGCTCCATGATTTTGCATGAATGTAGGAGTATTCTAGGATTCTTCTCTATCTTCTTATTATTTCTTCAAAGCCTTCTAAAGATTTTGGGAGTTAACTGCTTCAAGTGTCTAGAGCTCTCCATTGCAAGTGTCTATGAAGCTTCTTCTTACAATGAGTTATTTAATAACTCATTTATCTGCATTATATCATCTTAAACACTTCATGGAGACATATTAGAGGAAATTTTGATCACATTTAATTACTAAAATAAATCAAATATTCACTTTTCATTCTACCTTAAATAACTAAATAACTTCAATCATTACTCAAATCCACTTTAACACTAATGCATTAGGAAGAAATAGATGATTTTCTTTGATAAAATATGAGACAATTTATGGTCTCATCACCTACTGTCCCAGTCATATCATAACTATGCTTTACACCTTGAGGTTATCATTTATAAAAAAAAGGTCAAAAGAGTCCTAGTAGATGGAGTTGTGGGATTGAACATTTTCACCCTTCAGCTAATAAAAAATTTGGGCTATTCATAGGATACCATTGAAAAATAAAAGAGTATCACCATCAGAGCATATGGCGACCAAGAACTGGTAACACAAGGAATCATTGCACTACCCATCCACATGGGACCTCTCATTGTAGAAACTACATGCCAAGTGTTATACCTTGATCTTCCCTATAACATCTTTCTTGGTTGACCATGGATCCATGCCCTAAAAGTTGTAGCCTCGACTTATCAGCAATGTGTCAAGTTTCTTGTCAAAGGTAGAGATATTACTGTGTGGTCAATTTTAAGCATGTTAAATATATACAAACAAATGAATCAAACTCACCAATAATACATTATATCAAAATAGAATATTAAAATAATAAATATTGCAAACTCAGTATCTTGTTATCGATGTCATCCTATCATCCTCTATCTCCAATATTTTCATTGATTCCAGCTGGCTCTCAGATTGTATGCTAGGCTCAATGAAAAATCTTCCTAGAGAACGAGATTGAATATGAAATGCATGTAATGCTAAGACATGATTTATAAAATGAAAGATTATGATGATGCTATGAATAATAAATCTATAATGAGAATGCTAGAACGCTATAATGTTAGAATGCAATTAATCTCTAATTCATTTGTTGTGTGTTTTCCCCATTGCTTGGATTGGTAGTGCTATTTATAGAGTTTTTCAAAAGCTTTTGATTGGCTGATATTATCAACAATTGTGAAAATTCCTAGCAGATCAAACGGTCAAAGATGGACAAGACTGAAGAAAAACAAAAGAAAGCAGAAAGCAAGATTTGTTTTCTTTTCTGAAAAAGAGGTAAGATAAGATGATAAAGATGAATTGTAAAAAATCATCTTTTTGTGAGATTATGGAAAATTTTTGAAGAAGATAAATAATGAATTATTAAATTCAATTATTCATTTATGGGTGACACAAAGGTTTTTTTCTTAAAATAGAATATTTACCCCAGATTTGAAGAATAATAGAATATTTCATATTTAAATAGAATATTTAATTATGATTCTAAAAAGATATGGAAGATATTCAATTAAATAAAGATATTTAATTAAACTTTTAAAGAAATGGTATGTAAATGAAATTAATTAAATAAGATATTTAATTAATTAGAAGAAAGATTTGAAAAGAAATATTTAAATCTGATTAAATAAAAGACTTAATTAAATTCTAAAAGTGATAATTAATTAAATAAATAAAGTGTATTTATTTAATTAATCAAGTGGACATATGAATGTGAAATAATTAAATAAAAATCAATTTATTTAATCATGATAGAAGAATAAATTGAATGAACAATATAATAAAATTAATTAAATTTAATCATATGTAGAAGACTTTAGAGAAATTAATTAAGTAATAATTATTTAATTAAATACCAGGATTAATCAGATATGACCAATTTTATGCATCTACATTTTTCCCCTCTTTGAAGTGAAGTGTGAAAAGCATTGCTTCAAAGAAAATATTCCCTCTTTTGAAATTTGTTGTGTTTGACTTTGCCCCTTTTTTGAAAAATATGCCCCTAAACTGACTTTGATACGTTTCTGACTGAAAGATGCTGCTGGTATTAATGATGCCCCCTCGGGAGGTAAATCACTGATGATGAGATGATTTGATGAGAATGTTTGAAAAATTTGGGGTGATGATGACATTTTGATTATGATGTGAATTTAGTGATTTAGCTCTCAAAAAATGATATATTAGGATGCCCCAGTTTGAAAAGAAGGTCAAAGTTAGATAAAAAGATAAAAATAAAATAACATGCCACCAAAACTCACATTTGTTTGACCTTTAAAAGGTAAAAGGGAAGAAAAGGACAATTCATTTTCACCTTTTGACTTTGAGAAACCTTGTGTGCTAATAGTGACCTGGCGAGATGGAGATTCTGTACCACAGACATAGATTCGAGCAGGCCCACTGATACCAGAGACCAGTTGCGTATGGACCATTAGTGAGTAGATCCAACCACTTTTGTGTTGAAATTTTCCATTTTGAATCAAATTTTTCATATTTTTCCTACATATTTAAGCGTAAACATGTCGTTTTAGCGCTTTTAGGAACGTTTTAGCGCTTTTAGGAATGTTTTAGCACTTTCAATGTTTGTTTTAGCACTTATAGGAGGTTTTTTGCATGTTCACTGTAGAAACTGGTTTAGCACATTTGATAGAAAGAGTAGCACTTATAGGATGTCATAGGAAAATTAGGGTTTTAGCGCATCTAGGAAATAGTTTAATGCATTAAGGGTTGTTGCGCATCTAGGGAATAGAGTGGCGCTTTTGATTAGAGTTTAGGGAAATAGCGCATAGAGGAAATGATTGAGAACTTCCAAGGAAAAGAATGGTGCATCTCAGTTTTAGTGCATCTAGGATATAGAATAATGCATATGAGTTTTAGTGCATAGAGGCCGTAGATTAGCGCATCTAGGAAAAAGAGATAGAATGTGTGATTTGATGAAAGTGATGAAAGAATGATGATGTATATTGCTTCCTTGGTCAATAGATAGAGAAATTGTCTTATCATCATGTTGATATGGATGGAAAATCTGATAAATAATTGATAACTTTGTTTCTAAAAAATGAAATCAAAGAGTAGATAACTGATAACTTTGTCTCCCCTAAACAAAAAACAAAGAGTAGATGATTGATGACTTCTGATAAATTTTCTTTCTACGATAGAAAAATAAATAGTAAATGATTGATTGAAAACATATTTGCATTTGTGTCAAAAATAAAAATAGGATGATGTTTTGATTGTTGATAAATTTGGCTTCTTGAAAAAGAAAACAAATAGTAATTGATGATAGAGCAGATTGATGTGATATTCAGATAGATAGATTGTGCATTGATTGTATGATATGAATTGCCTAGATAGAACACTTGATATGGGTCACTTGATATGAGTCTGATAAGTATGTGTCACTGATATGGGTCATTGATAGAGAGACATGAGTCAGATTGATTTGCTTGATTGAGATTGAATCATTGATATGATGTTGATTGATTGTCTTTGTAATAACTGAAAATAGGAGGATTACAAAAACCTCTAGATTAGGGAGCATCACTCGGCGGGGTGGGATAGGATACCTGAGTTGACACCAAATGATATAGTGTTGATAGGGGCATGCGGATTGAGATTGTTGTTGGCTATGCCTTTGATTCAGGTCAACAGGGGACTATTGATTGTGCTGGCAAAGAGGTGGCATTCAGAGCACAACACCTTTCATTTGCCCATGGGTGAGGTGACTGTGACTCCTGAGGATGTTTACAGGATATTGGGTATTCCAGTGGTAGGCGCCCTCGTGTTCTATGATCACAAGGAGCTAGGTGGGACAAATGTGCTAAGGAAAGTATATGGTGACACGCAGATAGCAGGGTACTGGGTGCATTGGGCTAACTTCAAGGGATATCCAACCTTTCCTGTAGTTTTTGGTGCATCCATTGGAGATCTCCTTTGTTCAGATCACCGGTCAAAGGGACTATCAGTGGGATGGGGGAGGATCCTTGAGCAGATGCTAGTACAACCATGAAGATATTCCTGGGTGAGCTATATGTTGGCTCACCTATATCATGACCTACATCAGGTGGTTTATAGAGGTTTGTCTAGTATATCATGTGGCATTACACTGCTCCAGATTTGGGCATGGGAGCATATTGTCGTAATGAGACTAGCCTGTCCCAGAGTCAGGTCACCAGATAGACCCTATGTATATGCATATTCAATGTTC
Source organism: Sequoia sempervirens (assembly GCA_007258455.2). NCBI lineage: Eukaryota > Viridiplantae > Streptophyta > Pinopsida > Cupressales > Cupressaceae > Sequoia > Sequoia sempervirens. Next base: position 374,405,310 of record VDFB02058242.1, on the reverse strand, counting down.
CTTGTCCAGCCCAAGCTGGGCAAGTTGGATTACTGGACACGATGCCTTGATGATATGGATGTAGTGATATGATGGCCATACCTAGATTATGAGCCATGCGATATGGATCATTTAGAGATGTCATTCTTTTGCATGCCCTGATTTTTGATAGGGAGGACCCCCTTCATCATTGAGAGGTTTTTAGAATTGTAGGTGTAGCAACAGTTTGGATTCACACAGGGTATGCCCCAGGGTGTTGCTCACTATGTGTGGAGAAAGGATGAGGTATTGTGGGGACTTGGTATTTAATATTAGATAGCCTATACAGAGTATATTGCTTTAGCGCCCGAGGCATGGGATGATAGGAAAGATATTGTTGATGTTGGGATGTCTGAGGAGTACTATGTTTATTATCATACACATCCATTTCCACAGTTGAGATGTCCTAATGAGCCAACACCCATTTTGGTGGTACCACAACTAGGGGTAGGGAGATAGGAGGATGTGGCAGGTGGTGAGAAGGCAACAGTTGGGGGAGAGGATGAGGTGAGTGGAGAGGAGGAGAGCTCAGATGGGAGTGATGGAGATGATGGCAGAGATGAGGGGCAGGTGCCAATGAAACCGAGGCCAGACATTTTGAGCGGTGTTCAGATCATGTGGAGGCTGAGGACTAGGATTGAACAGAGGATAATGATCAGGGTTGCCTCCACCTCTTAGTAGGGACAGATAGATACTCTGTAGGCCTAGGTGTAGACATTGCAGGGATAGTAGGTGCAGTTATAGATCCAGTTGGTTTAGGCACAAGGTCTGGTCACACAGCTACAGGCACAACTGGCACAGTCACAAGCATAGGCACAGAGTATGGAACATGCACAGGCACATCCTCTTACCCCAGATCCATAGGTAGCCTAGTCGATTACAGAGAGGGATGCATTTAGACAGAGGGCAGTAGAGGCCGAGGGCGTTACACAGAGACTCATGGGCACCATGGAGAGTGCATCATTGTGAGAGGCCATTGTAGAGGGCTTTGAGATGGCTAGAGAGGCAGAGTATTATCGAGTCTGATATGACAAGTTATGTCCTCCTGAGTGTAGAGAGCCTTTCCCACAATCCCACAATAGGACTAGGAGTAGGACATGGATAGGCACACAGAGTCTAGGGGTTACCGGGCCTTGACGGGATCCAGATGTAGGGACCAGTGGCAGGCCACCATATGCGAGACCAGCTCCATCAGGGGGGTCCACCAGCCAGCCTTGAGCCATTGATGTAGGACTGATTTGATGTATCTCATATTCTTCAAACATTATTGATTTTTTGATCATATCTCAAGTATCTTTCTAGACTTTTTAGTGTCATTGGACTTTTGGACATTTGTATGTATTTTTGATGAGTGATGATATGTAGTGGCAATGAGTTTTGATGATGTATTAGATATGATGATATGAGATGGATATATATTTAGTTCCTTGTTTATGTGATATGGACTTTGATATATAGTTTTGATGATTTACTGACTAACATGAGTCACAAGATGATGTGATATGATGATGTACAATATGATGTGTACTAATGATCTCATGTAGGTGGATGATGATGGTAAAAATGCAATGTGTTAAGATGATATGATATATGATATGAATTGTTATGAAAACATATGGTTTGCAAATGATGTGAAATGTAATATATGAAATTTGTGTTTTTGAATTTTTCAAATGCTATAAATGATGATGATGTGATGTTTTGTTTATGAAATGCATGATGAATATGTAATATGTTTAAGAAATGATTTGAATCAAATGTTGTATATATGAAAAATGATAAAAATATGCAAATGATAAATGGTATGAAAGAATTAATAATGATGAAATGTATGATATGAAATGTATTGAATACAAAAAAGATTGATGAGCTAATAAAATGAAATGAGATGGAATGAAATGAAATGTAATGAGATGAAATGATGAAATGAAATGTAATGATATGAAATGATGAAATGAAATGATATGAAATGAAATGTAATGATATGAAATGATGAAATGAAATGTAATGAAATGAGATGATAAAATGATATGAGCTGATGAGATGATAAATGATAAATGATAATTATATGAATAATAAGGATATGAAAATGATAATGATGAGAACATGACATGATGAATATGAAAAAAATGATTAAATAATGATATGATATAAAATGTAATGAGATGGAATGATAAAATGTAATGATATGATAAAGTGAAATGAAATGATATGAGATGATGAAATGTAATGAGATGATATGTAAAATGTAATGATAAGATGAAAATGTAATGGAGATGGAAAATGGAAAACATGTAATGCCCCGACGTGCGAACCCCAAAGGACAATTAAACAATAATCACTGCACAATTTTTTTTTTAAAAAAAAAACATAACATACATACACATTAAGTCATGACATGAATTTCATTTAAGTAGATTCACTAAGACATACATCCCTTGGGGTACACAAGGAGTCATTATGAGACTTAGATCCACACAACGATAGTAAAGAATAAAAGCCAAAGATATAGTCCATAACAAAATAAACATTAACAAATATAACACATACATGATAAATCATTGAAAGAAACCATCTGTGTACATAAATACAACATATGCATGAATAACTTAACACATTAAATAATGACTGCCATGACCAATATCCTCACCGAGTTTAACATTACATTACAGTACAATGTTCTAGAGGTACAATGATACAACAGTGTTTCCAAACATGAACGGAAACCATACAACAAGAATCATGATACAAATGAACAGATGAATACATAGTATCATAACTGGCTCCAAGACAAATACAACCCTGGAGTCGCTGCAACAGTACCAATCCACACCTCTCGATCCTCGACTGGGGACCCAATGGGGTGCTTAGCATGTTCCACCCAACCATGTGAGTCTGAAGACCCACCCCCCATGCTAAGGGTTGACAAGAAAGAGACCTCAACAAAGAACATCCAACAGGGAACCACAAGACTCAACAACATACAAAATTATCATAAAACTCAAGGATTACAATGACATAATCAACAACATCCAAGAGTCAACATAATAACTTAAAGTCATAAATCCCATCACTTAAATCAAAGCAATGACCAATAAACAAGTAACCAAAAGATGATCATGAAACACTTCCAAATCAAACTGAATTAATAAACATAATACAATTCCAAATTGCAAATAAACAATACAATAACATCATATCATAGTACCAAAAGAGTACAAGGTCATAAGTCAAATATCAATGACATCATACAAGACCACAAAGTACACCAAAGATGCATCAAGGCAATACTCCATAAATCAAGATAAATACCTATATCAACAATCTAAACCAACTCCCATAACCTACCTCCAGAGGAACACAATAAAGTAAAACACATGGGAAACTAGGGGAGAGTGTCATCGCATAGTCCTACATGGGCTGTCCTTTGCTCTTCCTCCCAATTGGAGGCACCAATCCCATCTATGGCTGTCCTGTGCCCTTCCTCCCAACTGGAGGTGCCGGTCCATAGGGTGACTCATGCGGAGCCGTAGACCTCTCGTGAAGACGAGGTCATGACCTTGCCAACCACGGCCTTCTCAGCCTTCCATTAGCCTACGAAAGCGCTAATGAAGACGAGGCATCCTTTCTTTTATCTTATAATGATATTACTATCCAACCCTCCTAAGTTAATTATTAGGTTTTCACTTGATTACTAACTCACTCATGGGTTATCCTGTGCCCTTCCCCTTAAACGGGGCACCGGCCCCCACGAGGAGCCACTCTCCCTAGAGACCCAACAACATAAAAACCAAGGGTTGTACCATCATAATTTGAACAAAGAATCACAACATAAAAGCATGCGAGGCATTACCCATCTCGCTAACAAGTACAAAATCAGAGTCTCACAAAGTTTTGTACAACCCTTTCAAAATCATGATTCCAATCAAATTTTCCACAATAAGAGAAAAATGGAAGATAAAACATCATTCACTAATATCTCATGCCTCTAGAAGTCTAAGAAAATAACAGCTACTCAAAAATCCCACAACTAGAGTAAGTCAATGATACGGGGTTTCAAGCCAATTTCAACACTAATCAATGAATAAAAGTTCCTCAAATCAAGATAACTAAGAGGGTCATACACATCAGAACATTCAAGACTTCAAGATATACAAAAGAATCCCAAAAAAATCAACTCAAGGGAAAGTCACGTCAAGATGAAAACATCAAATCATATATTAATCACACAAACAAGCAATTACAACTTCCATGAACTTCACTTTTCCAAGCAACTTCCTATTATCAATCAAACAGTAAGAAACTACTATGTCATCTCCAATAACTCAAAGTGTTCTAAGTTAAATAATCTATAAATTTCTCATTGCCTTACTCATATAAAAGACTATAAATAATTAACAAACTACTTTTGCTAATCCACAAAGAGTGATAACATTATACTAGCATTTAAGGCTTCCTTTATATCTTTTCTCTTCCATTATTGAGGCATCATTTAAAACAAACTGAAGAAAATGTAGAGACATATTTTAATATCCATCTCACTACACATTTATCACAATAATGACTCCATTCCCCTATACCTACTTGCATATAACATTCGAGCTCTACTACTATGGAACACAACTTTCACATGATTCACCTAAAGTCACAAGACACCATGATTCTAAGAACTACCAAAGTGACAACTATACCAAAATAATTCCCAAGAAGACATCCCTTAATTCAACCACTAAATTCCATTGTTTAAGAGTGCAGTACAAACACCCACATGACACGATACTCCATAATTACTTAATTAGAATTATAAAGAATTTAACAACCTATACACTTCTACTCTATTTTATTTATTAAATAAATCTTTTTTTTTACTATCAAGTCTCTTTTATTCCTAATTAGTTTTTTTCAAAGCTACTAACTACTTTCTTAATTAAATACTAGGCCACACTAATCACTTCTCATAATTTAAGAAATGAGCAATCATATATATATAAACATAAACTCATACACTTATATACATATTTATCCATTGAATGTACAAATATAAAGTTATTTATACCCACTTATACATACATAAATCTCATTTATTCATTTTTCCAAACATAATTCTCACTTAAATTCTAGATAATGTAATTAAATGGAACTAAAGACAAGGCATCAAGCACTAGGTAAGTAGTTACCAAATTCTACAAGATTGCAAAATTGTTCACTTCAAAGGAATATTATTCTGACCGATTGACACCACATCCCAAACAATACATAAACTCATGGCTATAAGATTTACTACACCCTTACAGCTATGACGGTTTTCCAATGGTTTCAGGGAGGCTACTTAACTCTGTACAATGCCTCAACTCTAAATGTTGTAACTGAGACAGGCTGCTAAGTATATTAGAAAGTGAATACTGGAATTTGACAATGTCGCCATCTACTAGCATTATTATCAACTCTCGAATGTGACCCACAAGTCTGAAGGGAAAGAGAGAGAGGTGAGATGCAAATACGTGACTTAAGAACAGATGAAATAATGTGCGCATTTATGTTTGGTGGTGAGTTTCTAGAGACGCGCTCAAGTTTGAAGTTTGGAAATTAATCTACACCACGATCAAAGGTAAGCTCTCAAACATTGACAATATTTATTTTCAAGTGCAGCAACTGCGATAGATTGACAACAGAATCAAGCAGGTTATTTAAATCTATAAAAATCCTATTATATTCAAGTGCTACAGCTGAGACAGGTTGACAAAGGATCAGAGAGATTATTTAAACCTCTACAACATTCTATTTTCAAGTACAACAGATGTGGCAGGTTGCCAACGAAACTGGGAGGCTATTTTTACCTCCTCAGTCTCCTATGTTCAAGTGTTTCTACTGCAATAGGTTGCAAAAAGAGAAACCATCAGATTGAAATCATAGGCTAAGTGAATCACGATGCTTCTAGAATGACCTAGTTGACCAATCTAATGTCACAAACAGCTAAGATATAGTTGAAGGTCATAACCTTGCACAAACTAATCTTTGTAATGTTGATTAACATTTTCCACTGGCTGCTACCAAAGAATTAAAAAGGGGTAAAGTAAAATGAAATGATCTGAAGAGTAGGCTCGCACTTTAACGTGCACATGCACAAGTTTTTTTTTTGTGAGCTTGAATGGGTTTCAATCAAAGAACGAATTCAAGCAAGGAGATAAGTGATCAAAGAAATGCGAAAAGAAGAGGACTTATTTCCATATATAAACACATCTAAAGTCCATATACTAGTATCACAAAAAGATCAATATACAGACACAACATAAACATCATGCTAAGTAATAACCGAAGGAACCTTAGTGGAGACACCAGCGATTAGGGAAGCAAGGAGGTGATGTCTGAGAAAATAACTTGCATGGTTAAGTAAGTTGGTACGACACTACCGAGTTTGTGCAGATTGGTTGCTTTGGGGCAAAGAGAAATCAGGAAGAAATCAAAGATTAAACAACATCATGACCTACGTTAAAAAAAATATCGATTGAGAAAGAAAGCTTGCAGTGAAAAGCAACTAAAAAAAAATCAACAAAGTTAGCGAAACATGTCGAAACTCTCATTCACGATTTTAATCTCTTTTCAATAGTCTATATTGTAATGAATTGCAATGATTCATCAGTAGCTATAGATGAAGATAGGGCTTATCGTACATACCCAACTCCTCGTTAAATGATGACAACATTCAAAGAATAATGTTACTCATGATCTTTCCACATTCAAGCACCCTATTGCCTCTTCAATCTCCCTAAGCAGTTCACAGATGCAAGTAAATAGCACGGGTAAGGCACTGCCAGGAGCTTCAATAATGAGGCCACAACCATCTTCAAGATAGGAATACCAATCTCAAGAATCCCCTTAATCGAATTCCCATGAGTTACAAACTTCATAGTGATGATGATCGCCAAGTTTACACAGTCCGCCAGATTCCCAAGCTTCCCTCCCCCTATCCTCCAGAATAATTCTTGTTTATAATTTGTTTCATGGTGTCTTTTCCACTCCAATCGGGGAACCGTTCGACTTCTATCACTTATTAAAATTTCTTTGATGGTGTCTTTTACACTCCCATCAACAGACCGTTGCACTTCCATCAATTACGATTGTAAGCCATCCACTACCCCTATTCATTATTTTATAATTGACTCTTTAATATATGAACCAAATAGATCAACTATTAAATATTTAATAATTTAATATTTCTTTTAGTTATAATAAAATATATTTATTTTAATAAATATTTTCACCTTAATTTATTTAAACTAAATAAATTATTAGTAATATTTATTTAATCAAAGAAATAACAATAAAACAAATTTAAATCAAATGATACCCTATCTCCCACAATTGAAAACAATACGACGATATCACAGATGGAGGGACACTACAAAACAACGATGCAAAATGAAAATGACATGGACATGAAAATGATGGATGAGATGATAATGAAAGTGATATGAAACTAAATGATATGAGATGAGAACGAAACAAAAGTGATAAAAATGAAAATGATCAATGATATGCAACGAACCGATATGAAAAATGAAATAATAATGAGAAAGGGCCTAAATGATAAATGCTAAACTATATGATATGCACAAGTCCTAGATGAAATGATAATGAAATGATGATGAAAAAAATGTCTAAATGTCCTCCACAAATAGTCTAAAGATACATGACAACCGTTGATGTGTCAGTTCAGCCTTGTTTAAAACTCTAATGTGAATCCAGTATGCAAATATATACATTGATCTAAATGAAATGCAACTAAATAAAACCAACTATTTGTTGAGCCTTCGAGTAGCTTTCTTGAATCATCATAGAGCCTTATAAAATGTTGGAAGTATGTACAAGCATTAGAGGGGAGATTAGCACCAATGATGACCTGAGTACAACTTTGATGATTTTTGATATAGCAAGCAAACACAAGGATCGAGGTATAATCGAACCGAGATGACCTGAGCAGTTCTTACATAAAAAGACAAAGACTAACCACCTTCTGATGCAAATGTGGAACTGTCGTCAATTATATGCTTTGGAAATCATGTCTCACAACATATTTGCACCAAATTGATAGTTAACCTCAAGATAGTAGACAAAGAAAAATCATCCTCCTTCCTTGCCACTCTAGTTCAGTACATCATTGAGTGTGCTCCAAAGAGATGATATCAAAAAATAAAACAACCATTGTTCAAAATGTAAAACTAATATTCCAATCATTATTCAGATTTTAGATCATCCAAATATGAGTCATGATATGGTATTTTGCTGAAAAACCATTGTGATATGGATCAATGGTTGGATAGTTGTTCATGTGATTTGATTGTTTGTTCACATGATTAGATTGAATGTCATTGTCTAGCTATTTCTGTGAAACCTGAAAGTTGGTTTCCCCCGAGTATGTCAACGTTTTCCCCAAGTATTTGACACAACCTACTGAAATGGATATGTACAATAATCAAGCCATGGTAAGACATTATTGCTTTAGAAAAATGATGGCAACATGATGCTGGTACGACCCTAAGATGATGGAAAGATGCATGAAATGAAGGATAAAAATCCAAATACAGAACATGAACTAATAGATGAAGAGCTACAAATAGTGTATGTTTGCCAGATTTTCACTATTCATTTCTATTACATTTTTCCAATTTTTTTTTTTTTGTCACTACCAAGATACTTGTTTTCTAGGTTTTCACCAAGGTAACCATTTTTTAGGACTTTTTCTAATGTTTTTGTATTTTTTTAGGACTTTTTCTGATGTTTTTGTATTTCTTCATGACTTTTTCTGATGTTTTTGTATTTCTTCATGACTTTTAGATGATGATAACTGCTTTAGACATAATACTTTTTCAAGTGCATGTTGTTGATGGGTTCATCAAATAGGTCCCCTTCTGGCATTGATAACTTGTATGCTTCTGAATCGTATACTGCTATGACCACATACAGACCCAACCAATTAGGTTCAAACTTTTCTTTCTTCTCTTTGTCTTGTTGATTGCATGGGTTCTCTTTTAGAACAAGATCACCAACCTGAAAGGTGCACGGTTTGACTCTATGATTATAGCTGTGAGACATCATTTGTTGATATGCTTTCAAATGATCAGCTACTCGTTGTCTCTTTTCATTGAGAAGTTCCAATTCTTGGAGTTGGGAAACTCTGTATTCATCATTTGTTATGAGACCTTTCAATGATACTCTAAATGATGGGATCTCAACTTCTAGTGGAAAAATGGCTTCTACTCCATAGACCAGAGCAAATGGTGTTACTCTTGTTGGTGTTCAGATACTAGTTTGGTAGGCCCATACTGCGGGATTAAGTTGAATGTGCCAATCTTTCCCTGCATCATTCACATGCTTCTTTAAAATTTTCAATATTGTTTTATTTGAGGCCTCTACTTGGCCATTCCCTTGTGGATAATAAGGTGTTGAGTATCTGTGTTGAATATGGAATCTCTCACAAAGTTCATCAACATCTTGATTCTTGAATGGCCATCCATTATTTGTGATGATGGAGTTGGGAATGCCATACTGAAAAATGAGATAGTTGAGTATGAATGATGAGATTTGTTTGCCAGTGACCTTAGTGAGAGGTATTGCCTCAATCCACTTGGTAAAATATTTTGTTGTTGTGATGATGAACTTGTGTCTGTTTAATGATGAAGGATGAATTTTTCCAACTAAATCCAACCCTTATTGACAGAATGGCCAGGTTGGAACGAACGGTTGTAGTTCATGTTCTGGTGCATGAATGAGATTTCCATGTATCTAACATTTAGAGCACTTTGTTACAAAATTGAATGATTCCCTCTCCATCGCAAGCCAGTAGTGACCCATTCTAATCAATTTTTTGGATAAGGTTAGTCCACTTGAATGAGTACCACAAATTCCACCATGAACTTCTTGTAAAGCCTTACTGGATTCATCACGTCCAAGACATCAAAGTAAAGTACCATCAAGACTATGGTGATAGAGAGTGTTAGTGATAAGAGTATATCGGGAGGATTGGTGGATAAAGTTGTGCTTTTGGTTACGGGATAAGTCAAGTGGTAAGATGTCATCTTTTAGGTAGGTATAAATTTTTCCATACCAAGGTGAATCAAATCATGCTAAGTGGCAAATGATTTGGCTTTCAGGTGTGTCATAGGCAAGCATAAATGATTGTTCCACTAGAAATTTGTAGCGAGCTTGAGTTTCTGGGAGTTGTAATAATGAAGCGATTGTGGCCATAGCGTCATCTGCCTTGTTATCAAGGCTTGGAATTTGTGTAAACTTGATGTCTAGAAAGTACTCAAAATCATCAACCATTTTCTTATATGGCAACAATTTGTCATCTTTGGTCTGATAATCATCATTGACCTCGTTAATGACTAGTTATGAGTCACTATAGACTTGTAATTATGTGATTCTCCATTCCAATGCTATTTTGAGTCTAGTGATTAAAGCTTCATATTTGGCTATGTTATTAGTGCATGAAAACATTAGTCGATATGACTGAGGAATGGTATTTCCTTGAGGGGTGACAAAGAGTATGCTTGCCCCTGATCCATGTTGAGTAAATGAACCATCAAAATATAATGACCAAGGTTGTTTTAATTTTTCTGTGAAAACATCAGCATCTGGAAATTCAATGCACATGGGATGCTCTGCTTGTAGGGGTTCTTCAGCCAGTTGGTCAGCAATAACTTGTCCTTTGATTGCTTTGCGATCAATATAATGGATATTGAATTTTCTTAAGATTATGACCCATTTTGCTAACCTTCTTGTCAATGTGGCCTTGCTTAACAGATATTTGAGTGGATCAATCTTTACAACAAGATTGATTGTATGAGTTAACATGTAGTGTCAAAACTTTTGTGAGGCAAATACCACAGCTAGTCAAGCCTTCTCGATGAAAGTTTAGTTGAGTTTGTGACCTGTTAATGTTCAGCTGATTTTATAGATTGCATGTTCTTTTCCTATAGAGTCTTCTTGTGCTATCAACACCCCCAAAGACATCTTTGTGGCAGCAATGTATAAGATGAGTGGTTTGTCTGGATTTGGTGGTACCAAAACTGGTGGCTTTATTAAGTATTGCTTGATTTATTGAAAAGCCATTTCACACTTATCATCCCATTTGAAAGGAAAATTCTTGTGTAGTAGATGTGTGAAAGGTAGACATTTATCTGCTAGTTGTGCAATGAATCTTTGTATAGATTGAAGTCGTCCCTATAGTGATCTCAACTAACTGATATTCCTTGGTGGAGGCATTTCCATGATTTCTTTTACCTTGGCAGGATCTACTTCAATTCCTTTTGCGAAGACTGTGTATCCCAAGAGTTTTCCAGATGTGACTCCAAAAACACATTTCTTAGGGTTGAGGCGAACTTTGAACTTTTCCAACCTTGCAAATATTTTGGATAATATCTTGAGATGTCCTTCTCTTGTGTACGATTTTTCTAGTATGTCATCGACATAATCTTACATGAATTGTGCATCATGTCATGAAAAATTGTAGTCATAGCTCTTTGATATGTAGCCCCAGTATTCTTTAAACCGAATGGCATGATGTTCCAATAGTAAGTCCCCCAGGGACATGTGAAAGCTATTTTTTCCTGGTGTTCAAGTGAAATCTTGATTTGGTTATAACCAAAAAAACCATCTAGTAGTTAATACATGGAATAGCCAGCAGTTAAATCAACTATAGTGTCAATGCTTGGAAGAGGGAAGTCATCCTTAGGACATGCCTTATTAAGATCTCTGAAATCTATGCATACTCAACACTTTTTTCAGGCTTTAATATAGGAACTATGTTGGAGATCCATTCCACATAGTCAATTGATCTTATAAATCCCACATCGAGGAGTTTCTTAAGTTCTTCTTTAACTAGTAGTGCCACATGAGGATGCATCTTTCTAATTTTTTGTTTCATAGGTTTTACTCCTAGTTTAACAGACAAGTGATGCATTATAAGATCAGGATCAAGACCTGGCATGTCTGCATAAGACCAAGCAAAGTTGACTTGATTTGTTTTGACAAATTCCATGAACTCGGGTACTTCTTTATCTATCATTGATGCAGCTAACTGTAGAATCCTCAGTTTCTCTATATTTTCAAGATTAACTGCTTTTTTAGGTTCAATCAAGATAGGTGATCGCTCATGATAGTGCTCTGGGAGAGTGTCAGGCATCCCATCATCTGGTGCCTTAAAAAGTTTTTCACCATCGGATACACTCTTTGTTTTATCTTTTGTTTGATCTAACACTGCCAGATTCTGGTTTTCACCACTATATATTTCTTTTTTATTTTTATTTTTGCAGCTAGGAAACTTGAAACTCTCCTAACTAAGGATATCATGCTGAAAATTTCCAGTGGAACAATCATTTACATCATCTGCACAAAGGAAGTTTATGATAGATTCATCAGTTGGAAACATAGGTATATCAAGAGGTTCAGATAGATCCCAATCAATGAGATCAATATGTATTAGCAGTAGTGGGTCATTAGGTTGCATGAAATCAGCTATGGTTATGGTCATAACAGAGGTGTCTATGGGATTTGAGATATGAGGTAGATCAATGATGCCAATTTCCTCACGATAATCTTGTTCGATTAAATCTGACTCGGTATCACTAGAATCATAGTTGCATTGTAGTTTAGATTCTTGTGGTTGGGTCCCTGACCCTTCTCCTTTGATTAGAGTAGGCATATACCTGTGTATCACATCAACCTATTATCCCTCTAGAGTTCATCATTATGGATGTATCCCATTCGTATTCTCTAGAGTCTGTGTTAGAGTTATTATTGATGAAATTCTGAATTGTTGTCAAGCATGCTCCCCTTGGATCATAACCTTCTTGCAATGTGAGTACAATATCATTCAATTATTTGGATGTTGTTTCGTTCGAGCTAGTATCATAGCCTAGTCCTATTTTATCTTTTGCAGCAAGTCTTGGAGGATCAATAGGCTCAACTACTCCTTTTCTTTTTCCGATAGGACCATTACCCTCATAGCCCATCTTTTGCATGATTGAATATCCCTTACCATATTTATCATTTGGTAACTTGACATTGAGAACTATTTCATCTTCATCTTTATAGAGCCAACTTAGAATATCTCTATCCTCAGGATTGTCCATGGGGAATTTTTCTTTGATAAAATGTCCATTAAATTTTGTATTTGGTTCTATTGGTGGTTGCATTGATGTTGATGCTACAGATATCTAATTTTGTGTGATAGAAGGTTTTCCATGTGACCGAGGCGACGTAGGAAGATTAGCCAAACAGAAAGAATATTCTCCTACTCCATTATCCTTGAACCGTAGTTGCTTGTCAAAGGTTTTGGTTAGCTGACTAATTTGTGTATCAAATTTTGGAGAAGTACTAGTAGGCACTTCTCGATTGTTGGGAACCAAAGTGTCTTGACTAGCTTTGATGTTGGCACAAGTTTGACTATGAGAATTATTAGCTGGTATCATGATCTCTTGTCCGTCATAAGGAGACTTAAGACATTGATGATATGTGGATGAAATAGCTTGCATTTCGTGGATCCAAGGACAACCCAACAAGATGTTGTATGCAAGATCATGATCTAATACTTGACAAAAAATATTTTTGATAACAGGTCCCACTCTAATTGGTAACATGATTAAACCTTTGGATGCTCTTTCCTCATCATCATAGGCTTTAATAGTAATATTTCTTCTAGGATCAATGGAATCCTCAGAAAATCCTAAAGCCCAAATTAATTTCATGGTACATATGTTCAAACCAGCACCTCCATCTATTAGAACTCATCTAACACGAAACTTGTGGACCATGAATTCTAAGTATAATGATGAATTATGGGGATGTGTCATGGAAACATCATCTTTTTCAGAAAATGAAAGGAATGTGGGTGAGGACAAATGTCCCACCATGGCTTGAAATTGATCCACATTCAGATCATAGGATATAGTTGTTTCAATGAGGGCTTTGTCTTGAATTTCCTTTTATGCTAGGGAAATCTTCAGAAGTTCCAAAATTGAGATCTGAGCAAAAGTTTTTCCAATTTGATTGATTAAATCATATCAATGTTGAGGTGGTGGCACAATGGATTTTGAAGGAGCACCTTTTGGGACAACTTTAGCTTGTGCCCTTGTTGTTACGTTAACTTCTCCATATTTTTCTTTCTCTTTGACTTTTATAAAATTAACCCCCTCGTCATCAGTGTAGATATGATTGATTATATGCTCATCGATATGATTCACATTTTTTTTAGAAGACTCACCCTTTTGATAGTTGGGCAACAGATTTTGAAATGCTTGGTGGTCTTCATTTGATTGTTGGTTCCCTTCTATTGTGACAATGTCTTTATCAATTAAGTCTTGAATAGCATTCTTCAAGGCTTGGCAATTATTCATACGATGGCCTTTACATCTATGATATTCACAATAGTATGCATCATTCCAAGATAGTGGTTTCACACTAGGTTCGAAGTTATGTTGAGGTGGTAGAGCAATAAAGTTCTTGGCCATTAATTTTTTAAGAGAAAATTCCAGAGATTGCCCCAATGGAGTAAAATTTCTTCTATTGGAAAAAAATGAAGATCGTTGTGGATTCATGTTTGATGTATTTCCTAAGGAATTGTTGTTTCCACGATACCCTTGGTTGTTGGTATTATTTTGATTTTGAACAAAAGTTGGATTTTGGATATTTCGAGGAGGATCATTTCCTTGATTCGTAACCGAGTTGACATTGTTATAGTTGTTGTTGCGAGGAATACAAAGAACAAATGGCTTAGGGGAGACATGATGTGCATCTACAACACCATCATTCATCACATTCTTGTTGTGAGTCCAAAACTTAAATTTGTCATTGTGGTGATTTGAGGAGCTAGGATTGTCTCTATCAAGTTTGATTATTCCCCTCTGGACTAATGAACTTTCAATTGTGATTTCATTTTCAATCATTTTCTAAAAAGAGGGAGGACAATGAAGATTTAGATGATAAATCATCTCTTGATCCAAGCTATTTATAAATGTAGTGATCTTTTCCTTTTTAGGAACATGACATGGATATCTAGCAAAAAAATGTTCTCCATCTCTGAAGAAATGTGATAAATGGTTCACCAGGTTTTTTTAAAACCTTGCATGGATCAATCATGGTTATTTGGTGTTTTACGTTATAGGAATATTGTGAGATGAACTCATTGATCAATTCCCCAAATTTTTTGATAGGCTGTGTGATTTTTGATAACCATTCCATAAATTGGCCTCCAAGACTTTGTGGGAACAACCGTATTAAGTATGTATCCTCATGAGAAAATTCTAAAGTCATGTTTCAGAAGTCTCTAATACGGTCAATTGAATCTAATTTCCCATTATAACAATCAAACTTTGGGATTTTGCAATGCTTAGGAAACGGGATCATGTTGAGATGTCAATCAAATGGATTTGTCCTTCTAGTGTTTTAACATGTTGAGTCAAGGTACTAAGATCAGATAAGGGTGTACCTTCAGGTTTACTCTTTATGTTCTCATTATCAAATCATGAGGAAGTTTAGCTACTTTTTCAGCCAGATAGAGGAAATATTTTTGTTTGTCTCGTGCTAAGATCTTTTCAACTGCTCTGAGAAATTTAGGATCTTGTTCGGCTTCTTTAAGGTGACGTTCTTATTCTTGTTCATCCTCACTATCCTCAAGGGTTTTTCTTAGATCTCTATTAGAAGTAAATGGATTCTTTTCTCCTTCGGTCATGTTGTCTTGAAAAAGGGGATTTTGACTCACACTATAAAGAGGATCACTATTTTCACCTTCTCCTAGAGTTCTTGAGGTATGATCTTCTTGTTGAATATCTTCCTTCAATTTATTGTATTGTGACCTTGTAAAAATAGGCATATGATTTCAAGATTTTCTTCTAAACTTAGATCATAGTTTGATGAGTGCAACCAATGATGATATTTTAATCCGATAAGATTGAAAATCTTATGATATGACCAAAACTATGTTCCTAATCCGTAGCTGTGGTTTCCAATGATAAAGGATGTCATAATCCTATTGGGAGAAGTTGAACCAAGAATCTAGAAGTTTGTGATGAAAGGTGCACTTGTAAGATTTGATCCTTGTTTTTGAAGAATGGTTAGTATATCAAATAGCCTATTTCAACTTACTGAAGTATTTGACTAGGATGTGTTGAATATTCTATAGAAGGTTGTGGTATGTAGTTGAAATCAAGAGGTTGATTGCGATTGTTTCATTGTGAGAGGGATCTTCTTTGAAAATAGGCTCGTGAATCTAGAGGGTCCATAGTGTATTTGTCAGTAAATCCCTTGACAAAATCTTGGTATCTATGGAGAAATTTGTGATAATGGAGCAAGACATTTCGACTCTTGTATAAAAACTTCCTTCGTTGTAAGATTTTCTTGTAACCTAGAGTTTTCTTGGGTTTATTGATCCTATTGGAAATTGACTTCTTGAAAAACTTGGTAGATTTCCACTCCCTAAGCATGAAAGAAAATGTTGATACATTACTAGACCAAGAATGCTATAAACTCAGATCTATCAAAAATAATGATTCGGGAAAAATGATAGATGTGCATTTTTGTTGCCTAAAGGTGCTTCAAAAATAGGGATATGCACCAAAGAAATGGTCAAATGCACTTCAATATGTCCCAAATGTGCTACTCTGTATCCTATATGCGCTGTAGGAAAAATGTTGTGACAGTGACCAAAAAGTTTGTTTTTAGAATAGCCAGTGTATGCGCCAAAAGACTCAATACTAAAATAGACCCTAAAAGTGTTGAATTTACCAGTGAATGTGCTAGAATAGACCTTATATGTGCTAGAATATTCCCTATATGCACTAAAACAATTTTTCCAAGGTAACTTTTCAAACATTTTGTGAGCAGTTTCAGCTAAAATTTGACATGTACATTTTGAATGATCTTTTATCTGAATTAGTGTGATTGAAAACAAAAAAAACACCCTAAAAAAAGTTGTTTTTAAGTCCTATACTAAACATCAAGTGTATGTTTCAAAATTGCTTTTCAAAAGTCATATAACCCCCGAAGGGGCGCCCGTGTTTTTGTATTTTCTAGGTGTGTACTCAGAGTGACAGAAGTGGATACTAGATCCCCTGAGCAAATGGTCCTTGGCAGTTATATGGTGAGTATCTTGGGGGCAGATTCTTCCCTCCCCTTTCACTATGATTATTATGATGTTCAAAAATTGACTTTTTCTGGATACTACACTAGGTTCATAGTAAGGGTTTCCATTTGGTGCAGAAATAATAAACTCCCTCAGGAAACCTCCCAACCTTTAGAACAAAGGCTTTGGGGATGGTTATCTTGCACACTACTAGTAGAAGAGGGTTTCCCCTGATTTGCTTTAAATTTTATAATGGGGTAGAATTGCCTAACTTTGGCTTGAACCCACTTGAGTCGTTCCTCTTGGGTGAGTACTTTTTCCCACAAGAGCAGGCCTTCTACATGATGTAATAAAGTAGTAAAATTGCATGAATGTAAAAGGAAATTCTGGTATTCTGATCACCTAGTTAAGGGGAGAGCATAGACCTATTGCCACAAACACAGTAGACATTGTTCTTTTTAAAACCCAAATCACAATGATCTAAACTATGTGAAGATGTTGCTTCACAGAAAGCATGGGATTCATTTTAACTGCAAAATCAATGTGTGGTGACTATCCTAGATTGCTTCATTTTAAATCCATGTCTATCCTAGGGTTTCTCCTTTTTAAGACCATGTCTATCCTAGATTGGTTCTTTTTAAGCCAGAAAAAGGTTTTGTTTGCGGAAGGCGTCAGACTCAGAAACCTGTTTAGTTACAATTTGTATGCGCTAAAAGATCACTTGTATGTGCAACAATAAAAAGTTAATGCACCAAAACATATCTTAAATGCACTACAAAAAGTTCCAAATGCACTACAAAAACTCGTAAATGTGCTAAAACAGAATGCAACTAATTTTTTTATTTTTTTATTTTTTTATTTTAACAAACTAAGTTAGGTATATGTGCCATTATGTCCCATATATGTGATGAAATAGTTCCTGGATGCATCAAAATAGTTCTCAGATGCGCCAAAGTACCTGCAAAAGCACTGAAATAAATTACAGATGCTTTGTAGAAACACATGTATGCACTTCAGAAATCCTCATATGCGCTAAAACGGAATTTTTTTCCAAAAAATATGAATTCTAGAATGCAAAATCCTATCAGAAAACCTGCAGATAAATATTAAAAATGGGGAAATACCCCATGGTGGGTGCCAGAAATGTGTGGTTGATTTTATGCGTGTTAAATATATATAAAAAAATGAATCAAACACACCAATAAGACATTATATAAAAATAGAATATTAAAATAATAAATACTGCAAACTTAGTATCCCATTATTGATGTCGTCCTATCATCCTCTATCTCCAATATTTTCATTGATTCCAGCTGGCTCTCACATTGTATGCTAAGCTTAATGAACAGTCTTCCTAGAGAACGAGATTGAATATGAAATGCATGTAATGCTAATACATGATTTCTAAAATGAAATATTATGATGATGCTATGAATAATAAAGCTATAATGAGAATGCTAGAACACTATAATGCTAGAATGCAATTAATCTATAATTCATCTATTGTGTGTTGTCCCCCTTGCTTGGATTGGTAGTGCTATTTTAGAGTTTTTCAAAAGATTTTGATTAGATGATATGATCAATGATTGTGAAAATTCCTGGCAGATCAAATGGTTGAAGATGGACAAGACTGAAGAAAAACATAAGAAAGCAGAAAGCAAGATTTGTTTTCTTTTCTGAAAAAGAGGTAAGATAAGATGATAAAGATGAATTGTTAAAAGTCATCTTTTTGTGAGATTATGGAAATATTTTGAAGAAGACAAATAATGAATTATTAAATTCAATTATTCATTTATGGGTGACACAGAGGTTTTTTTCTTAAAATAGAATATTTACCCCAAATTTGAAGAATAATAGAAGATTTCATAATTAAATAGAATATTTAATTATGATTCTAAAAAAATATGGAAGATATTCAATTAAATAAAGAAATTTAATTAAACTTTTAAAGAAATGGTATGTAAATGAAATTAATTAAATAAGATATTTAATTAATTAGAAGAAATATTTAAATTTGATTAAATCAAAAAGACTTAATTAAATTCAAAAAGTGATAATTAAATAAATAAATAAAGTGTATTTATTTAATTAATCAAGTGGACATATGAATGTGAAATAATTAAATAAAAATCGATTTATTTAATCATGATAGAAGAATAAATTGAATGAACAATATAATTAAATTAATTAAATTTAATCATATGTAGAAGACTTTGGAGAAATTAATTAAATAATAATTATTTAATTAAATGCCAGGATTAATCATATATGACCAATTTTACTCATTTACAATTACTATCCATTAAGATCTTGAGCCTTTTTACTATTGCAAGAATCTTGAAGCCAAGTTCTATAAGATACCCCAAATACTTAAGAATGAAAAAGGGCCTACACCTTCTACCTCATTTGTTCACCCATCATCCCTTGCATCTACCTTAGAAACAAAAAAACCTATTGTGCAAAACATACCTAATATCAAAGTAGTAATCCAAGATGATGGTTGTGGGAACTACAAGCTAATGAAGAACACCTTTGTATTAGGAGAGCAACCTATTTCTCCTCAATCTCATGAGAAACCCAAATCTAGCATGAAAGGTCCTGAAACAATCAAGATTGTAGCTGCTCCCTTCAGCAAGTGGGGGTATTTGAACCAAGAAGATGTCAATGAGGAAGATATCTCAAAACTTCTATATGAAGATGAATGACCTATCCCTACTCTTCTTATGGAAGATGATAACAAAGGCTTGCAACTCATGAAGGGAATGGGATATAACAAGAATGAGAAGCTAGGAAAAAATGATAATGTTTTGCTAGAACCCATCATTCCTGAGAAACGACTAAAGAATCTTGGTCTAGGTTGTACTACTAGCAAGGTCACCCTTATTGGAAAAGGTACATTTGCTAAAAGGGCTGAGGATTCTTCTTGGTTACCTACATCACATGATACAACTTTAGATGACTTCCCCCTTGACGTTGCTAACCTATTTGAAAACAACTCCCTCTTCATGATATCCATAACATCCTTTGCTGCAAACCATCAACCAACTAAAATACACCTAGTATACCCACAACTCATTAACATGGACCAACACAGACCACCAATTCTATATTTATTCAAAAATGATGAAGCGATCTCAAAATTCATGGGACTTCTTGACAACTTACCATGGGTAGATCATAAAGAAGGTTTTAACATAAAGCTCGACATAGGGGCATACTATAGGGAGAGAATTGAATCCTTTAGTTGCAAAATTAATGAAATCCAACTAACATATAGATCCTTGAGTGAAAAGCACATTGTGGCACTCTCTGATCCTCGAATACAAAAAAAAAGGATGCATTCGATGGTGAAAACCTCTCTGAGGTGCCCAAGAGTGAGGGATTCAATCTCCCCCTTAGTGCAATGCATCCAAAAAAGTTAGCAGTGCTAGCAGAAAAGGCCACATCAGTCAATGTGGGTACCAAAGAATCACCTAAGATCACTTTCTATTCCAAATCCTTATTGGACAAAGAATATAAGAACCTAGCAATGTTCCTAAAAGAGCAAAGAGCTAAATTTTCATTGTCATACATAGATATGCTAGGCCTTAATCCTAAAGTAGTTGTGCATAACTTAGTAGTTCATCCTAAAGCTAAGCCAATCAAGTAGAAATTAAGAAAGATGCACCCTCAGATAGTACTCTTGGTCAAAATTGAGTTACAAAAGCTTCTTGACGTTGGATTCATCTGACTAATAGATTATCCTGAGTGGGTTTCAAACCTGGTGCTACTCTCAAAACCCACTAGGGGCATCAAAACCTGCGTAGATTTTAGAGTCTTAAAAAAAGAACTCCCAAAGGATTATTTCCCTCTTCCTAACATTGACCTCATTATGTAATTAATAGTAGGGCATGAAATGATATCACTCATGGATGGTTTTTTAGGCTATAATCAGATCATGATTACTAAGGAGGATCAACACAAAATTGCATTCACTTGTACATGGGGAACCTATTGCTAGAATGTAATGCCATTTGGCTTTAAGAATGTAGGAGAAACCTATCAAAGAGCAATGTCCCTAATCTTTCTCGACATGATCCACAAAATAGTTGAAGATTATGTGGATGATATTTTAGAAAATTCAAAGAAAATAAGTGAGCACATACAAGTCTTAGGACCCATCTTTGACAGGCTGGAAGAATACAAATTATGAATAAATCCAAAAAAGTTTGTCTTTGTGGTTACATTAGGGAAACTCCTTGGCTTCATTGTCTCACAAGGAAGGATATAAATTGATCCTACAAAGGTAAAATCCATCCTAGACATGGAACCACCACAAACACTGAAGCAGATGAGAGGATTACAAGGAAGATTGTAGTCCATCAGAAGGTTTATAGCACAACTATTAGACAAGATACACCCCTTTTCACATCTTCTACATAAAGGAATAACCTACAAGTGGAATAAGAAATGTTATAAATATTTCTAGTAGATCAAAGACTATCTATTTACACCTCCATTTCTCATGCCACCAATACAAAATTAAACCTTTGATCCTATATATCTTAGCAACATAGCAGCACTTGGAGCTCTTTTGGCACAACATGATGAAAACATTAAAGAAAGGGCTATATAGTACATTAGTAGGACTTTGGTGGGCTATGAAATAAACTATTCACCCATTGAGAAAGCATGCTTAGAAATATTTTTTGCTTCACAAAAGTTTAGACATTACATGCAATGACATCAAAGCAAGCTCATTGA
Source organism: Sequoia sempervirens (assembly GCA_007258455.2). Taxonomy (NCBI): domain Eukaryota; kingdom Viridiplantae; phylum Streptophyta; class Pinopsida; order Cupressales; family Cupressaceae; genus Sequoia; species Sequoia sempervirens. The sequence continues at coordinate 374,383,430 of VDFB02058242.1, read as the reverse complement.
AAAAATTGACCCATTAAAATACATGTTATCCAAACCAACTCTCACAGGGTGAATGAACAAATGGGTGATTATCATAATGGACTTCGACATAGAGTATGTAGAATGCAAGGAAATAAAAGGAAAAGTGATTGTAGACCAATTGGTAGAGGAACCCATCTATGTAGAGAACCCCTTGATATTTGAGTTCCCTGATGAATCAGTGTTCCTTATCAATCTCACAACTTAGTGGAAGATGTACTTTTATGGATCATTCACCCAACATGGATTTGGAGTAGGAATTATTTTTATCATCCCTCAAGGTGATTGCATTCCAAATTCATACCAACCATCATTCCCTTGCACTAACAACATTTTTGAGTATGAAGCCCTAATCACAGGTGTAAGGATAATGATACAATGGAAAATACAAGAGATGAAATTCTATGGAGACTCGTAGCTAGTTATCAACCAAGTCAATGATGACTATCAAACTAAGGATGACAAGCTCACTCCTTACAAAAATTTAGTATAAATTCTCAAGGACCTTTTATAGACAACTTTTGAGCAGATTCCTCACATGAACAACTAAGTAGGAGATGCCATGGCCACAATTAGATCACTGCTAGACATGCCAAACAATGTCCTCCAATGCAAATTCTTGGTAGAACAACTTCTCGTACCAACTTTCAAAATATCTAAATCTAAATTCGTGTGTGTCATTATTGGTCCTGGATCCCCATGGTATCATGAAATATTCATCTACCTAAGCAGAGGAACCCTCCCATCCGATATTACCTCAAACCTTAAAAAGACCTTTCTTAAGAAGGCACAATGATTCATGATCCTAGGAAATACCCTTTACAGATGAAGCATCGAAGGAACATTACTATAATGTCTTAACCAAGAGGAAGACTTAAATGCTTTAACAAAGGTATACAATGGCATATGCGGTTCCAATTCTAGTGGTATGCCTTTAGCTAAGAAACTATTGAGGATGGGATACTACTGGCCAACCATGGAAAAAGAAGCCCATCAATATGTGCATAAATGTGTCTAATGCCAACAACATGGAGATCTGATCCACACCCTAGCTCAATAATTGCAACCAATGATTACACCCTATCCTTTCTCATAGTGGGGGCTTGGTCTCATAGGAAAAATCACCACAACCTCATCCAATGGCCACAAGTTTATCATTATAGCCACTAAGTACTTTACCAACTGGATTGAATCCATTCTTATGACCTACATAATGGGGAAACAAATTGCTAAGTTTATCCTTAACTACCTCATCTACCATTATGGTGTTCCACAAACCCTCATCTCAGATAATGGAACCCCCTTTAAGAATCAAGATGTGAAAGAGATATTCCAAAGATTCAACATCCAATACCAATTATCTACCTCGTATTATCCTCAGAGTAATGGTCAAGCTAAGGCTACAAAAAAGACCATTCAGAAAATCCTAAAGAAAATAGTCAATGAAGTTCGTCGTGACTGACACCTACCACTAAACTCTACTCTCTAGGCTTATCAAACCAGTATCTGCATGCCAATAGGTGCAACTCCTTTCTCCCTAGTCTATGGATCAAAAGCTATTCTTCCTATTGAGGTTGAGATCCCATCGTTGTGAGAGTCACTAAAGAAATTGATCACTGATGAAGAATACATAGTATCTTGGTTGAATGAGCTAGAATTCTTGGATGAGTGTCATCTCAATGCCCTTAATCACTTGTAAGTATAAAAAAATTGACTGAAACAAAGATATAACAAGAGGATCAAATGTAGATCTTTCCAAGTAGTGGATCTTGTCCTAAAGTAGAATTAGAAGAATCTTCTAGATCAAGATAGTAAAGGAAAGTTTGAGCCTAACTGGCTGGGTCCCTTTGTCATCACAACAAGCTATAGATCAGAAGCATATCAATTGTAAACACCTAAAGGTGAACCCTTGTAGGAACCAACTAACAACTTGTATCTTAAAAGGTTTTATTCCTAGTTCTGAATGGTGTAAATATGAAAAATACAAAAAAGTCCAAGAATGATCAAAATCCAAAAAAATGAGAAAAAAGAATTGAAAAAAGTAAAGAGAAACAATCTTCCTCTAGTGAAAACCACTTTGGTGGTGTTTTGGGCAAGTACCTTGGTGAAAACTTGAAAAATAGGTGCCTTGCATAAAAAAAAGCACCTCCATCTATTCTTTGGCTCTTTTTTCCTATCATTCTTTGCATCACCATTCATCCATCACCTATTTGCACCATTATCATAGCTTGATGTTGTGAAGTACTGTAATCCATTTAATACTAGGCATATTCCAAAGGTTAGTTTGTCCTATCTTTATCAAAGTATTCTAACATGTCACGTTGGGGGAAATTCATTATGGATTGTATCAAGTTCTTGTATATCTTGAGGTTGTTACATATCTAATCCAAAACACCAAAAAAAATCGTAAAACATTCATCAAAAAATCCCAAAAACATTGAAAAATTGTAAATTTAAAATCCAAAACATCCAAAACACATCAAAAACCCTAAAAAGTTCAAACATCAAAAATATAAAAATAGTACCATGTTGTCAAAATATGTTGTCTCTAAGCTTGAACATAGGCAAGGCCATCATTGATGTGCCCCTGAGACATTGTAGGTCAATCCTTTAAGAGTCTGTCATAACAAACTGACATCTCTCAACTGTTCATTTTTTATCTTGTCAATAAGTTGAGTTAGTCAAACTATGTGGTCTTTACATGCATAAGGTAGGCAAGGATTATCTTTGATCAGCCCCTAAGACCCCTAGGATAGGTTCTTAGGTTAGGTTCTTGGTTGAAATTCTTAGAAAACCCCTAAACATCCAAATATTCACAAAACACAAAAACATCCAAATATCGAAAAACACAATTTTTTTTGTAAAACTCAAAATCCTAAAAACATTCAAATATCCTTGAGAAAAAATCCTAAATAACCTAAAAAAATAAAAAATAAAAACATCCACATTAACTTTCAAAAAGACCAAAAACAACTTCAAAATATTTTTTAAATACTAAAAATGTTAGAATTATCCAAAAATATGCAAAACCACCCATCTCATCTCACTTTCACCCACAATAAATCTTCACCCATAATAAATCGATCGTCACTTTCAACCTTTGGAAAAAAAAAATAGAAAACAAGTATAGCAAGTCATAAAGTGTAAACCTAAGTGTCAAAATATAAACTCTAAATCATATGTAAATGGGTCAGCAAAGTTTATATCAATGGCTTATCATAAAGCTCATCATCTTCCTAACATCAAACAACCCCTAATCAACATTTCCTAGGATGTATCCTTCCTGTCATGGACATCAATATCAAGCATCACCTTAGCTAAAATTAAATAGGAAAGAGATATCGATAACACTGACTATTTGTCTTTGATCTTTTCTTATGATTTATCTTAATGACCCATTCTGAGGACCTGTTGATGATGTCTATCAAAAATATTTAGAGAGAAAGGAATAGAGAATCGATCATTATCTTTTGTTTGTGTGTTTGTGAATATTATTGTAAAATAATCTTGGCACATACTTTCTTAGTTGTGTGTAGGAAGGATGTTTGGAGAATGTTGTTGACTATTGTGTATGCTTTGGTCTAATATGTTCTAAGCTTCTAACTTACATTCATACTTTCTTAATTGTGTGTATAAAGGATGTTTGGAGAATGTTGTTGACTATTGTGTATGCTTTGGTCCAATATGTTCTAAGATTCTAAATTACATTCCAACAAGGTTTATGTATGTCAAGGTATGAACAAGAACTATCCTATCTATTTGTAGAGTCAAATTCCATTTCTCTAGATACAACACCATCCTAGTTATTAATTCCTTGATGCATCATGTCTATGTGTTATATCAAACAATAAAGAATGACAAAAAATCCCAATCTTGAAATATGAGAAAATCATCATCCTGCATTCATCCTCATCATGCATTTCTCATCACCACCTCTAATAAAGTCTCAGTGGATCATAGACTTGTTGGATCTTTGAATCAATCATCAAAATCAATGGTTGATCATCTTGTTTCTTCTATCTTCTCTCTGCACTAACCTAGTATCATGACAATCAACAAAAACATCATCAATGCATCCATCTTGCATCCACAAATCATCAGCATAATCATAGCATATCTCATCATATATCCATCCTGCATCATCATTATCATTTAAGTTATGATGAATAATATATATTTGTTATTCTAAGCATCTTAAATCATTACATATCATAAGCATACATTGTAATATTCATCCATACATCCAAATGCATACATCACATCCTAAAACTAGATAGAAAAAACATAAAAAGAAATACATCTATATCATGATCATCTCACCACAACTGAATATCATATCGTCCATCTCATAGCATATCATGAAAAGCTAATGAAAAATAATATAACATTGCATCCATCCATATCATTACATCTCATATATCATTGCATATTGTATAAGCATAAATTACAATGTATCCATACATGATAAAATATAAGCATCTCATATCATATGTATCCATACAATCACAAGTATTAAATACAATGAACACATCATATCCATATTTGTATCATACATATATCAAAAAACATAATGAATGTCAAGGTACAATATCCATGATACTATCAAAAATGATCCCATGAATGTATATCTGTGTCAAAGAATGGGGAAACAAAATAAAAATGTGTATGTACACTCAATCTAGCCCTAATGGTTGCTCCCCTCTCTAGCCTACCTCTCTAGTTGATCCTTAGCCCTAGGTTGTGGATCACTCCTCTGCAAATAGTTGAGCTATCTAACTAGAACTGGAACATCATGGTGGTAATGCATCCTATAATAAGTTTCCTTAGTCATAGCCTCTTTGTACAATCTCAAAAATACAATCCTACCCTGAGTAGCCACTATCATCGCCTCCATCTATTGGTGGCGATTTCTCTCCTAATCTTTCTCAGCAGTCACAACATGTATCTGCTATCTCGCATGGTCCCTCTTTGTTGTGATGGCCACAACTTGTTGTCTTCCCTAGTCCCACTTAGTAGTGATCACCAAAATATTCTAGTGAGCCTAATATCACTCACCTATGATAAACTACACCTACTACTGTAGCTGCTAAATCTGAATATCTCTGGCATCTAATGGTAGTGGTTGTACAGGCTACTGTTGCATGGGTTGCTACTGCACTAGCCACTACTAAACAACAAGTTTTTGGTCAACTGATGGAGCACCTAGAACCTATCCATCTTGGGCATCTTGGCCACCTTGTCCCTGTTCTTTTCCCCTACCTACTCCTCTCGCTCTAGGTCTACCTCGTGGAGGAGCATCTGCTAGATCTTTCAACCTCCAAGGTGGTGTAAACCATGCACCATAAGAAAGCATCATCTACATGACCACCTGACCCTAGTCATAGGCCAATGGTTGAGCTACTAACTGTCTAAAACTCTCCACTACCTCCAGAGCTGGAATAGTGGATCCCCATGTGGGAACCTCTCAAGCTAACCTCATGAAAATGGCTTTGTAAGCATCATCAGGCCTATCCTACTGCTCGTTGAACTATTGTGCCACCCTGTCTAGTAGATATCTCTCTATGATCATATGCTCCCAACCTTGCATCTACCAAGGCTATCTGACAAAGAACAATTGGTGTGCATTGTCATGTATCATGTTGGAATCTATAGCCAAGGTCGCCATCTAAACATTGTCATATCTTCAAGCACTTGTTGCTAGTACGGGATCCCAATCTACCCATTATGTTGTAGGAGAATGGACCCTTTGTACCTCCAAACCATAGGATCATCTAGCTCAACATAATCCATTTTCACTATCATTTAGAGCACAATAATATGCTCCCAAGCCCATATATGAAGCAAGATCACCCCTATGCCAATGGCTTTGTTGTCATAGTAGAAAAAGTCATGCATATCATGATATAATGAGGCTAGCATCACTGGCCCCCATGCAAATAGAGTCCTCCTGTGGAGCATTCTATGCCATGCTAAGCCCCATCCTAGGGTAAACCCTCTGCTCCATTTGCTTGGAGTGACCATACATCCTCCAATGTCACCGTTGCCTCGCTAGTGGGAAGGTGAAAAGATGAAGTCTCACTGTGCTATCTCTGACACTATATGGCCATCATAGCTAGATGAGTCTAGATGATGAGTGCATATGCAATGTACCACAAGCTATTCTCTCCCAGGTACTCCTTGTGTAACTCGGATAAATCACCCAGTCTCTCAAAAATAGTGGGCCAATTCTCATGAGACATTAGTGCTGGAATGACCTCCTACACCCACGAAGTGCACAATTTCAAAAAATTGAAAAAAATTGACTCAGTTTGGAATTCCCAGCTCAAAAATCACAACGTTGCTATTTGCAATAGTGTCACTATATTTAAATTCCAAATTGTGACACCCAAAGACATTTCAAATTGCAAATCACAAATTGTGTCACCATAGACATATGCATCACGATTTAAACTTTGGAAACCCTAACCCTAATTTTCAAATCAAGAAGTGTGTCAAGTTATATACATATGCATCACAATTTAAAATTGGAAGCCCTAATATTAAATCATGAACTACATTGCTAAAAATCATTTTAGCATCATCGATTCTAAGTGATGCCACCAAAGTTTAAATTCTAAAGTGCAATAAATGCATTAAAAAGTCAAATTTTAAATCAAGTTTTGAGTTACATACCAGAGTTCCTGAGCTTGGAATCCGTTGGTACTGTTGAACCCGATCAAAAATGTGTCATGGGATCTCTCATCGTGCCATTTCGTTAGAGGGTTAGAGCTCAAACAACAAGAATTCCTTAAGGTGTGAATGCACAAATGAATTGAAAGTGACCCTTCTTGGATTATTTATGCTAGAAAATTAGGGTTATTTTCCCTAATTTAACCTTGAAGCTATGGTTTATTATTATTTTCACCAATTTTTCCAAAATGGACCTTATTTTGCATCATGTTTTTCTTTTTTAGCATAATTCTTGCATCTCAGAGCCTTTATGGGCCCCTGGGGCAACTTTTCACCTTTGTCGAGAAATCAACCCAAAATTCAAATTTTTTGCTCAATTTCTTGAGGGGGCAAGGAATCAGCTTTATCCTTTCACTAGGGCATATAAAAAATCACTTTTTTTATTTTTTGATTTAAGCAGTATTTTTTAATTCGAAGGGCATCAGTCTTTGAACCAAGGTAGCATGTACCTCACTTCAAGGAGGGGCAAAATGTAGACACTAAAAAATGTCCTAAATGACATCATACACTCGAATTAGGTATACTAACATCATTTCCTCTTGAAACCCATCCTCTTTTTGCTTAATTAATTGAATTAGCCTAGCTAATTAATTAAGTGTATCATTTTCATATATTAATCTAATTATTCTAATCAGGTTAATTCACCCCCTTTCACACTAACATTTCATCTCATTAAATTAAATAAATCAAAATATTTAATTAAATTCCCTAAGTCGTCTTATTTAATTAAATAACCCTAAGTTATTTAATTAAATGTCATTTTACCTTTCCCCCTTTTCATTGAATCATTTAATTCAATGAAAATCACTTTATTCTTATAAACCCCTAATTGTATGATTAAACCTTTTTTAATTAACAATTAATCTAATTTTCCTTCAAAAGGGGAATATTCCTTACCCCTTTTTGCACAATTAAAACTTTGTTTTAAATTGCAAATTAACATTTTTCCTCACCCATGATAATATTTCAAAAATAATATGCTCTCTCCTCCAATCATTTAAAAAAATGAATATTCTCACTTGTCTTCTTGAGCAGGTCAAAAGTGTGTTTGTTTGGAACAAATGAGAACCCTTGATTAAATCTCATCTTGCATTCTCACTTGCTAATGAGAATCCATGATCCATGCCTCCTATTTCCTCCATCCTTGACTGTTGATTAACCTTTTTGATCTCAACCCTCCATTTCTTATTTGCTTTCCTATAAATAGCTCACTATTTGGACACAAATGGATCCATCTTTCAATTGAAATTTTATGTTGTTGAATTCAATCACATTGACACTCATACTTTACTCACATTTATCATATTTTAGTTCATTCTTAGTTTCATATTAGCTTTAAGATTCCATTAATGGCTTCGATGCATCCATCTTAGCTTTTTTATAAATTAGGCTTTGAATCTTTTAGCTTAAAATTAGCTTAGATTAGCTTAGCATTTATATATCTTCATCAATTTTAGAATAAAATCATGTTAATTTAGCTTGCATCATGTTCAATTTAGCACAAATCATGTTTTCATCCATTTATCACAATGGTTTCATTGATTCTCTTCAATAGAATTGATTGAAACGAGCTCACTATTCACAGGATTGGGAAAGGGTCATTGTTGCACATCAACACAACACCAATTCCAAAATGGGATAAGTTTCAAATGGGGTAGAATAAACATTTCAATGTTTTATATTTAGAATGCTTCATTTCAATAAATGTTTAGTTTATCTTTAATGTGGATTATCTTATTTGAGATTGAAGTTTAGTGGCTAAATTATGCTTTGATTCATCATGGATCAAGAATACTTGACCCATACTAATAATCTGCATTCAAAATTCAAGCACTAGAAGGAGAGAAAATTGTCAATTTAATCTATTTCTAGCTCAAATTTTATTCATTTCTCTTTTTGCAGGATGCAACGATGCCCAAAAAAAATACAGTGACACCTTTGAAGTGCATCACCATATAGCGACGCTATCACCATTTCAAATTGTGATGCCGATTAAATATATTGATATCAATTAAACAAACAACGATGCTAATATAATATCAAGGTATCAAATATTTCAAATGACGATGCCCAAATTCACTAGAGCAATGCACGATCAAATTGCGATGCTATCATGCTCTCTATTTTTACTACAGATTGATGTCCAAATTCACCAGAGCGACACCCAAATGACAAATATTGATGTTATTGTGTGCAACAATACCCAACTCTGGTAAGAATTTTAACGATCATTTTTCAACATAGGCTTTAATTTTCTCGATTCATTAGATTGCTAATGTACTTCTAACATTCTTATGGTTGTTAGACTAACAGGGTTTTGTAGGTTGGACAAGATGGAGCTAAAGTAAATAAATCCTTCTTATCTTGAAATTCTATGATTGTAACAAGCATTTGATGCTTTGGGGCAATTATAACCCAATTTCTTATGCTTTTTACTTTCTTCTCTAGGACCTTACTAAATTTCATTTGGGTTTGAAAAGAATGCTCAAATAGGACTAAAATTGAACCCTCATTTCATGATCTTCTTTTGGGTTTTAAAATTATCCACCTCTATCAGATCTTTATTATTTTATTTTAAAATTCACTTCATTTTCAACCATTTCTTTGAATGCCTTGAATTTATCTAATGCACCTAATTTCTCTCTAATAAATGTAACCCATGTGTATCTAGAATAATCATCAGTTAAAAGCGTAAAGTACCTTTCATCAAGTAGACTTCTCATTCTTGTAGGGCCATAGAGATTTGTATGAACTAAATCTAGTAATCTAGTAGTAGACTATTCCTTTGATTTATAATGACTTCTTACTTGCTTTCAAAACTGATAATTCCTGCAAACAACATTAATAGGCTTTGTAATTCTTGGTAAATCTCTCACACCTTGAACAAAAATAGTCTTCTCCAAGTTATCAAAATTCATGTGACACATTCTCCTATGCCATAACCAGCTATCATTAATCTGAGTCAAAGTATCATCCATCAGTGCCCTTAAGTTCATAGATATTCCCTTTAGATTTCTTTCCTATAGCAATCAAAGTTCTAGATCCTATATGAATATCATATTTCTCATCCTTAAACATAAGATCATATCCTTTTCTACACATCTGACAAATGCTCAACAAATTATACCTTAAACCCTTAGCATGGTAGATATCATTAGTATGATGCTTGGCATGAAAAATTATTGAACCTATCCCATAGATTTTAGCACTATTATCATTTCCAAACATAACCAAGCCTCCATAATATTTCTCAAGCTTAACAAACTTACTTTTTTCACTAGTCATGTGATGTGACCAACCACTATCAACTACCCAATAATTTTTCTTTTGTTTCGCATGCAGGGCATAGATAACCTACCTTCATTTTTCTCCTTCTCTAGAGGGCTTTCCTTAACCTATTTTTTAGAATTAGTAGAAGTAGTCTCTTCCTTAATCACCAAGAACACACATTCATTTTTATCGGGATCTTCATACTCTAAATCCTCATCAGATATACTAGCATTCTCATTCATACAGTAAGCTCTATTAATCTTATTTCCTTTCTTTTCCTTTTCATATCTTTGTTTATTCTTTTTAGATCTTTCCATACATTTTTAGCATAATGACATATCTCTCCAAAACTAAAGCATTTAAAGGGAAACTTACTTTCATACTTATCAGAACCTTTCCTCATCCTTCTTACAAAGTTAGGATCTATTTCATCAAAGTTCTCTTAGACATCTAGATCTTCAGCTTTTGTAGCTTTAAAAGCATAATCTGATTTTCTTCCATTCCTTATAGTCAGCTTTCTCATCTCATAAGATGTCAAAAATCCTAACTATAGATCCTTAGTATAGGTCTTATAATCTGTAGTCTTCTCAATAGCACTCACCTTCTCATTGTAAGCATCAGGAAGAGTTCTAAGAATCTTCTTTACAATCTTGGTTTCATCTATAGTAGCACCAATTCCTTGCATTCCAACCACTATCTCATCCAATCTCTATACATAAGCTTTAACATTTTCATCCCCAGACATATGTAGAAGATCAAAGTGTGTCTCCAAATTTTGTAGTTTTTCCTCTTTAACTCTTTCATCACCATCATGTGCTCTTTCCAAAGCATCCTATACTTCCTTAGCCATCTTCAAATTTTGAACCTTAATCAACTTGGAATGTACCAGACTATTCTTCAAGATGTATTTCACCCTATTGTCCACTTCATGTTCTTTCATCTCTTTAGGTGTACTCAGATTGTTAGCAGGAGGAGTATAAGAATTTTTGTAAGACTTCTCCACATCATATCCATAATACTCCAAATATTCTTTTGTCATTACTTTCCAAAAACTATAATTACTTCCATCAAACCTTAGATAATCATAAACCATTTTGCTAGCCATCTCAGAACTTCCTCAAGCGGTTAAGCTCTTCACCAAGGAACCAAGCTTTGATAACAATTTTTGAATAGGAAAAATGAGAAGGGGGCATGAATAAATTATCACAAAATTAAGCCTTTTAATTCAATCACCAAAACTAACACTTATTACTACTTAAATGATTAATCATCAAATTTCAATGTAGAAAACTTAAATCCAACACATAAACACAATAAAACCAGATTTATGTGGAAAACCCAATAAGAGAAAAGCCATGGTGAGGATTAACTCACACTATAGAGAATATAAAAACCGATTACAAAAGGATTATTGCCTGAAATAAGGCTCACTACCTAAAATAAGGACTACTGTCTGAAACAAGGAATCACTATCCAATAGGGCTAACAACCCGGAGGGATCACTACAATAGAGATACAAAGAAGACAAAGAAGACTTGTTACATAGAGACTACAATCCCAATTCAACAAAGGATTTCACCACAATTACTTGTACACTCTCATGAATGATAGAGTTCACCTTCTTCTCACTGCATCTGGAAACTCAACATTAAGCTTCACACTGATGTGCCACACTCTCAACACACACTCACTAAATAGAATCAATGTCGCATCAAACTACACTTTGTCTTTTCTCTTGTCACTCTACTTCTTCACTCTTGTATCATGTTTCATGATTACCTCATCTTGCATTTATACTATATTCAACTTTGAAACATATCCAAAGTCGTCCATCAAAATTCAAATTCAAATTAGGTCAGTGCCAAAACATCCTAGGGTAAAATTAGAATGAGGTCAACACAAACACACAGTTCAAGGGACCCAAAAAGATCCAAAATGATTCATCATTCTCAAAAATAGTATTTCACACAAGGCCAACCAAACCGGTGTAGAACACATAGAACCATTAAGCACGAATCTCCCAAATGTCAAAAATATCTTCAATGGAATTAGGGTAACACAATTATAGAACCACAAGTCATAATAATTCATCCAAGAGAAATCTAGGCCAACAATATTTCTTGCAGACCTCAACAAGAAACACAAAAAACCATAGTTCATACCTAGTGAACACAACTTGCATTGTACAATGAATCAACAACAAAAAATATAGATATAACATCTACTAACAATCATGAACAACATATATAAACCATATAATGATAGGATAAAATCCATACCGAAACCTGGAGCAACCACTAAACACTTAAAACATATCTCTATTACAATTTTCTCAATATCCTTGACATATACAACCAACAACAACTAGTAGATAACCAATTGACTGGTTGACATCAATGACAACACCTTCAATCTTTCCACAATTCTTTCATTCTATCAAAAAATTAGTATATCTAACTATGCAACTAAACTGAATATCATACATATAGTATGTCTTGTGGAAATATTTCAAGAAGATCCCAGAGAATCACATGTGGTAGCAGTCAAAAGGATATTCAGATATTTGAAGAGCACTCTAGACTATGTTCTATGATATCCTAAGGATAGTGACTTCTCCTTGAGTTCTTATAAAGATGCAGATTGGGTAGGTTGTGAGGATGACATAAGAAGTACAAGTGGAAATGATTTCTTCCTTAGAAATAGACTAGTTTCTTGGTTTTGTAAGAAGCAAGATTTAGTGTCATTATCTACTACAGAGGAAAAATACATTGTTGCAACATCTTGTTGCACATAGGTGTTGTGGATCAAGTAGACATTGAAAGATATCAGAGTATCATATGATGAACCTATCTCTATGTTGAGTGATAATACAAGTGCTATCAACATTTCAAAAAATATGGTAATGCTTTCAAGAACAAAGCATATCTCTATTTAGTATCACTTTATAAGAGAATTTTTTTGAGAATGAAGTAAAGTTGGATTATGTGCCTACAAAAGACGAAATAATAGACATTTTCACAGAGGCCCTCCAAAAAGATACATTTGAGTATCTCATAAATAAGATAGGGGTCATTGCACATCCTTTCAACTAGATGCATACTATGGTGCATTTTTCTAGGGGTACAATTCAAGATGAATTCGTTGTCTTGGATTGATGAAGGATACATGTTAGGGTGAGTAAGTAGTGGTTTATTTGGTTGGTGTAGTCAAGAGGAGCATATCTTGTGCCTAAAAGTGGGAGAGAGAGAAGTGAAGTATGCAAATGTTTCCCTTTTCCATTGATTTCAAGGGGGGGGGGGAATTTTGAAAAACATATGGGAGAGAGAAAGAGAGAGAGAGAGATAAGTCTAAAATGTAATAAATTTCCAAGTAAGGGGGATATTTTCTTGAGTATTGATGATGTAGAGTTGATTAAAAATTGTTGTTGATGGTTTTTCAACACGTGTTGCCATCAATGACAAAGGGGGATATTGTTGCATTATGTTGTCATTAGTATTATCATTGATGTCAACCTCTAGTGTGGTCATGATTAGAAGGTTTTTTTACTATTGAGAAGGTGTTGCAAATGCATGAGGGTCACTTGGTTTCCAAGTGCTTTTGAAAAAAATCTCTAAAGATGTATAAGGTGATAGGGATGTGTTTTGTGTTGTTATTCACATTTCTTCATTCTTTAAGTTATGCTTGTTTGGTTTGGATGTGATGATCAAAGGCCTTTAAAGGTGTTATATCAATATTTTTAGGTTCTAGATCGTGGATAATAGAATTTTTTTTGACAGTGTGTTGGACTATGAAGAGGGATATCTGGGAGAAATGGAATTGCTTCGTATTTCTCTACATTGAAGTTTCTTGTCTTGCAAATTTGGGAATATACTAAAGATGATTGTATCTCTCTTCCCTTGGATGATTTTGTGTTGAGTTGTTCTACAAGCTTGGTTGATGATTTATTTCTTAGTGGTAGTTTGACTGGTTGCATAGGATGATAGTATTCTTAGTTACATGTATTTGTGCTATTGTGTTTGAATATTTTATTGGTGTTGGAATATTCTAGAAGTTTGTGTGATGTTTCTATGTGGTCTGTAGGATGTTTCTAGACTTGGTGAAGTGTGTATTTGTTGACTTCTTAGGGTTAATATTAGCTTGGATGACTTGAAATGTTAGCACTATTTACGAATGTGCTTCGTTGCTTTTGGAAGTGTGGTGTAGCATGTTAGTGTATATTTGGGTCTTGGTTAACCCTTGTCATGGTCTACCTTCACTTATCACAACCACAAAAGTGTTTGGTGCTGACCTATTTGGTGGTTGCATGTTTGAGGTGCATAAACTTTATTGAGGCCAACTTAGAGAAGGTTGTTTGAGGTCACGAAAGTTATATATGCAAGATCAATTGTTGGAGAAGTAAGTGGTGAGAGATGTGGTGCAAAATGATGTGTATGTTCTAAAGTATTGTGATATGAGTGCAAGCATGAACACCTAAGACTACTAGAAGTAGTGAGAAAAAGGTGTTGACATTTTAGTGTGCTTGAAGTTGTTGGAGGTAGTGAGCCAAAGGTTGTAGAAGGTGAAGAGTTTTTTTGGTGGATTCTCTTGTTTCTCTAAGGTAGTGAACCTCTTTGTAACAGTTTCTTTCTAATTTCTTTCTATTCGGGCAGTGAACCCTTGTTAGTGAACCTTGATTTCTTTTGGATAGCGATTCCTTTGGGTAGTGAGACTTTTGTAATTGGTGTTGATATTCATATATATGTGAGTTAATTCTCACCGTGGTTTTTCCCTTAATGGGTTTTCCACATAAAATTTGGTGTTTTATTTTGTATGCTTGTTGATGTATTGGTGTTTCATTTGTTTACATTCATGATATTGTTTAGTAAGGTTTTGAAGACTAATGAGGGTTTGAATACTTGTTTCAATTCACAACTGATTCACCCCCCTCTTAGTTGTCCTATGTGTCTAACAATAACTTACCACTTAGATATACATTCCTTATAGGATTGACGTCACTTTTCTCATCACATACAAGGATAAATTGGAGGATGCTTGGAGATCTTGTAAATCTTAGTTTTCATAATAACAAATAAGCATAAAAACAAAGCATCTTACTATGCATGAACATAAATTTTTTGATGTGTTGTAAACATGTAATTGATTTTAAATAGTGTTATAGATCTTTTACTTATTTCTTCTCAAGAAATTGCATTAATTGTCCTTTAGGAGTTCATGAGGGATCAAAATTTCATTAGCTTGTTCCAATGGAGGGAATGACTTATATTTATATGATTTTCAACATATTTTGCAGTAGCCATTATGATAAGCCAACAAAGGATTTTGGATTTATAAACATATTGAGGCTAATAATAACATTTTAAATTTTAGATATGATTAGGTGGGATAGCGGTATTGATGCCCTAGTTCACCCCTTTTATATCTTTAAATTTTCATTAATAAATATTTAATTCAATTCCCAAATTTAATTTTCTTTCCTAAATATGGAAACTAAATGAGTAAATTATAAGCATAATTAGGCACACACTTAAAAGGAAGCCAAACATAGTGTGAAATTTTTTCAAGGGTGACAATTTATGATGCTACACAAACCTTAATGTGGTTGGATGTTTTCCTCAAATACCTATAGCTAAAGAATAAGGAGAATACTTGGGGCTACTTAGAGGATTTCCAAGAGTGGTCAAGCCCCTATTTTGGGTAACATAGAGTATAGTGGTGATGATGAAAATTACATGAGGCCCATTAGACCTTTACAAGTAGATAAGGGATTTAATTATGATCGTTATATTTTATTATCACAACATTTTTATTGTTGTAGAACACTAGATTGAAATTATGATGGTGCAAGATTGATTAGTTTTTATTTTGCATTTGTAGTGTGCACATGAGTGTGGCTCAAATACATTGGTCAAATCATATTTGAGATGGTCTAGATGATGTATTTGGAGCATGGTGTGAGTGAGTTACATGCACCAACATATTGTAGGGTGAACTATGGAGATATTTGAGCCCTTTACATAGTTGCAAGTAGATTTTGAGGAGAGGGGTATTAGAGGCCTATGTACCATGATGTGACTCTTATCCCTTATTATAAAATGGGGCTAGGCATTGGCACATGTTAGGGTGCTCATAATAGAGTGATATTAGATAGTGGTGAGAGACACAACTCATGTAGAGACTACATGTGAAAGCTTATAGAGGTAGTTGGGCTAGGATGTGGCTAATGTATAAAGATAATATCTAATAGAGCTAATGGATATACATCACCAAGTATACAAGCCCTCATGAGCAAGGTAGGGGGATCATGATATCACATAGAGGTAGTATAGGAGAGTGAGTTACAACTCACAACTAAAGTAGTTGAATTGAGGGGTATGATAAGGGGTTCATAGAAAGAGTGGAAAATGTACTCACTCATGTGAATCATATCTTTAATGTCACAACTACCACTACCACATCCAAATCAATAACTATCAGTTGACAGTTTAGGAAGCCACACCCTACCACAATGTAGATATTTATATTCATATGTATACACAACACATTTTGTTGTATTGGTGAATATTTGGTATTGGAGTTTTATTTTGAGTGTATACATGTGTTATGTGATGTTCTAATTTATGTTATGATGTTGTAATTATATTATGTTGTGAAGTTGTGATTTTTTTGAATTAAATGTATAAAACAAAATTAAATAATGGAATAAACATAATAAATTATTTAGTTAATTAAATATGATAAAGATAAATGAATTTGTTCAATTAATAATTTAATTAATAAACTAATTAATTGTAATATGGAAAAAATTAATACAAATAAGGTTATTAAGAATGCTTCAAAAACTTCCACTAGATAACCTACTCTCAAAAACAATCAAATTTTTATATAGTCTAGCATTACCAAAAGTTTTTTTATTTTTGCAATTGTCTCTTTCTTCAATTTTGACATTTTGACGGACTTGTGATTGCATGTTAATAGCTAAATAGCATTCTCTAGTTTTATAGCATGGTGTCCTTATAATTAATTAAAATTGTAAATTTTAATTAATTTATCCTAATACCCATAATTAATTAAATATTTTATTATTTAATTAATTATCCTTCTATTCCTTTAAATTTAAATTTTATTTAATTAATTTTCTCTTTTTCCCTTCTTCTGAAGCTTGATTAATTTATTTAATTTAACCTTATTTCCCTATCATTTAATTCTTCTAAGCCTAATAATTAATTAATCTTCGTGTAATATGCATTTAACATTTTTCCCAATTTAAAATTCTCCAAAATTCTAACTTCCCATCACCTACCATGCGTCACCCCCCTTCACATGTGTATGCTGACTCATTTTCCTAGTAACTCTTCACCTCTTCTTGCTTAAATCCACTAGAGACAAATGCCACCTTTTTAGTTGACTTTGCATGGGGCCACCTCTTTCCTATCAATAAAATTAAATTTTAAATTCCCACCTCCCTAAAAATTGATAAAAGTCAAATATTTTCTCTTTTGGGAATCCTATCACAATCTCCAAAAATCTTACCCAATCTCCATCATTTAGCCTCATCTATAATTTACCCTCACATGGAACTTGTAATTTCTCTCTTGCTTGAGAGAACCTCTTAATTGGAGCCCTTGATCTTCTGGCAATCCATTTGACCCTATTTCTATAAATTAAAGGCCTCACCCTTCATTATCATCAAGTCTATTGATATTACCCTTTGTTATTGCATAAAATTGCACCCTAGTGAAATTTCCCATACCATACCATTGCTTTAGGCTTATAAAATTGATAGTGATAAATCTTTCCATCATAAGCCTTTTGTCCCTTTCTGTACCTTGTTTTTTTTTGTCAATGGAGGGAATTTTGATTAGGATGCTTCTGTACCATGTAGATGTCTATCCATGACATGAACATCCTTGATAGGTTCTTGGGTCAGTGGAAATTGGGATGTTACATTTCCTATCACCCATAAATTGTAACACCCCCTGTGACTGCAAACCCAACTGAAAATGGCTTCTTTTCCTCCAACCCTCAATTTTGAATCTACCATTCCATTCTACTCACTCTAATATTCATTCTTGAAATTCTATTCACTTTTATCTCACTTCTCCAACTTCATTCTCGCTCTTCCACACACCATTATTCTTGCAAGTTTCAAGATCTGCATCACTCTTTCATGACCCTCTTGCATCTATGAAGCTCTCATCCTTTCTTTTGGCTTCTCCAATCTTGCATAAGGGAGGGTAATGCTTTGTTACTTCATTGTATTATCATTTTTATAGTTAGCATATTGCTACCTTTGATTTCTATATGTCTTGTCTATTACTTCCACATCTCAAATGTTTCTTACATTTAATAATGTTAAGATATTTAAAATAAATTTGGAAAATGAAATTTATCAATTTTTGACTTGTGATAAATTTAAGATTTCAACATCATTTGAAAATGTTTATCCATGTAAACTTTATGATTGAATATGAAGGATGAATGTTATGATGTAGTAATGAAGTCATTTCATTTTGAGAATTGGTTAATGGTTACTAATGAAACTCTATAAGTGCAAGTGTGTGAATGCGAGAATAGGTTGAAGAATGAGAACATGGTTGAGGTAGGAGTATTTATCTGGATGATGATTAGTAATCTTGTTGGAATCTAGATCACACACACCACTTAAAAATAATAGTTTCTACATTTGAAACATGATTTTGATAGGATATCAATTTTTTGTGAATGATTCCATTGCTTGAAAGACAAGGAATGTTGTGTCAATAATTAAATAGAAAAAATAATGCAAGATAAACTATCTATTACACCTTGTATAATTAAATGTTGTCTTTTTTTTATGTTATCATTCAAAAGAAAGGATGTCTATGTATATAGATGTATGTATATAGATATATACATATAAGAATTTATGTTGAGTTCGACATACAAATTATAAAATGCATGATTTAAGTTAAAAAAAATTAAATCTAAAGGTTAATATGAATAAAAGAACTTGATGATTTTTCTTATCTCTACTTTATAGAGATCATTTCTTTAATATAAAGAAAACACGATAATTGTGTTTGAGAATATATATATATATATATATATATAATATAATGATTTGAATTATTCAAATTTAAAACAATGCATAGTAGGATGAAGACATGGAAAAGCCAATTAAGGAGCCCCATTATGAGCACTAGACTTTTTAGCATTGAAATAGTATAACTCCCAACTTGCATGCTTACTAATTAAGAACCACGAAAGAGTGGTAGTGGGGAAAATTAAGAGAGAGATTAAGTAAAAAATCTCATGAAGATTGTGCTGGAATCAAGGAACAATGAGAGGGGGGAGAATTAGTGTTGTGTAATTTTTAACTTTATTTATTTGATCCTTAAAGTATTGAAAACATTCAACCAAAATAAAGATGCATGCACATAAGAAAAACAACCGCAACACCATAACACAAGGATTTTACGTAGAAACCCTATAAAGGGAAAAACCATGGTGGAAGTCAATCCACAATATGTTCTGAGTATACTCAAAAGGAAATTTTACAAAATGAGAATGCACTTGCATTCAGGCACACTGCCTAGAGCTCGCTGCTCAAAAACTGAAAGGCTCACTACCTTACAAAAATTTGGAATACTTCCAAATGAGTTGAACTAATAAAGTAGCATCTACAAATTCCTAATTATAGTTCTGGTTAGGCTCAATAATCAAATTTAGAACTTTCTAACTAATTCTGGTCTTCTGCTATGTTGTGTTTCAACTTGTAACAAAAATCCTTAATGAACAAGTGAAACTGTGCATAATCACTCTACTGCCCTTCTAACATTTGCAACATACATCAAATTAATTCGCACATATATCAAAATGATATAATTGATCACTTGCATATATCCGCTACATGGAATTTGATCGCTTCATGTCGGCTTCAACAAAATAAGAAATATTTACAAACTGTCAAATCAAATCATGCATATTATTCAATGCACATCCACAAGTATCAAACACAACATAGTGAGGACCCAAATCAAAATGCTCAAACACAAAAATACTTAAACAATAATTCCTCAAATATCCGCAACACGTTACATTCACCAAGTCGGCCTTCATACACTAATGAACAAAAAATTAGTCAATCGGACCTTCTAACTTACACTTAAATCGACACGAGGCACCAAGATTCACAAATAACATAGATCATTCACCAAAAAATCTTCCCTAAGATCCACAACTAAAAATGATAATTAGAAAAGCTACATATGAATCGAAGAACACAAATCTACTGGATGCTCTATTTGAGCTTAACATATAATCTTTGATCTTCAATTTGTCTATAGATATGAACACATTTTGATGATTGAATTGACTTAGTAACAAGGGTTTCCATCAATGAAAACACCACAAAACATGTGTAGTGTCTCTTTCCAACAATCTCCCCCTTTGGAATTGATGGAAACACTTAGTGAAAAATGACTAAGTGTCAGATCAGTACCAATATAAATACACTCCAAAAGATATTCATCCATAGCACAAAACTGCAACTCCCCCTTAGATGGATATACATTTTTCACTGTTCTACTCTCCCCCTTTGACATTAATGGAAAATATGGGGAATCCACATACAAAACTTCTATAAACAAACAAGAACTTCAAATTGCATATGTACAAACTTGTTTTAACAACTTATCTTATGTCACAACCCTTCTTGATACTTTCTAGAATAGAAATGTGACCACATAATAAATAAGATTTTATCTCTACATATTCAAGATTCACTGGATGAATAACCACCATAACAACTTGTGCTTCATTCAAAGCATTCAACATAGTTTCCATCTTCAGAACAATTAGGCCTCTAAGTTCACAAGCTCTTTCCACAATTCTCTCATTATCGTGCTTCAATCTCTTTATTTTTTCAAGTAGGGATATAACTTTACCTTCTTGTGTTCCAACAAAAATAGTTAAAGGATCAAAGGCATCAAAAATAGCACCTAACTATTTCTCATGATCCTTAATCTTCTTCTCATTGTCCTTGATAAGTTTAGACAAAGACAAACAAGACTTATAGATCTCTCCACCTTCAGATAATTCACCTTGAACATTTTTCACATAGGTAGCTAACAAATATTTATCATTATCTATCATTCCTTTCAACCTAATAAACCTTTTATCATCAAAAACCTATACTTGGACCAAAGCTGACTTCTCAAGTGACTCAAAATGAGTACTTATAGAATTAATAAGCTTCTTCATCTCACCAGAGGAAGAACTGGATGGATCCTTAACATGTGTAGGCATGATCTTCTCTAGAATACTAGATGCAAGGCTCAATAACTCACTCTCCTCAATGTGAGACTTTAGAATTTCTTCCCTAGCCGTAGCCTGTGCAAATGATACAACTTTCATTTTCTGGATTGGAGATAGAGTAGATAAATGAATAGGACCTTCTCCCAATTCAAGGTCAAATTCTTCCTATTGCTCTTCCAAAAATTTCTTCACTTCCTTTGCAATTTCTCTTTCTTCTACTGGAACTTCCTTAACTTCAATCTTCTTTTCCTCAACAACTATTTCTTTAGCCACATATTTTTTCTTCTCTTCTATAATTTCAACTTTTTCAACAAATATCTCCTTTTCTTCAACTGACACAATTTTAGAAGCTTCAATTTCCATAGGTGCTTCTGTATTATGCACATCAATAGGAATCTAAGTATCCTCAACTATAACATCTTCATTTACCGAACTAGATGAAATATCTTCAACATGCACTTCTTTAGAGACAACATCAATTCTATTCTTTAGTAAAACTTCCTTCAAAATTATTTCAGTTTCTTTTGCTACCTCTTCAATCCTACCAATCATAAGCTTGTTTACTCTAGTTTTTCTCTTAAAATCTCTTTTTTCTTCATTTAGGATTGACTTCATCTCCTCAATAGACATTACCGGACATAGATCTACAAGAATTCATTCTCTTAGCTACTCTTCTTTAGTTCTAGCATTAACTCTCTTCATCTCCAAAATATCATACAATTCCTTAGGCAACTGTTCCATTATCTCAACAAGAGCCATATTGAAAATTTTCAAATACTGTATTGTAGCTTCCTCAAGAACTCTTTGACCAACACTATCAAAGGTACCATACACTTCACATAGGGGCTTAAGATTACCATCCTTGATTATACCTCTTTCAATCTCATTCGTAGGAATACTTGGTTTTTTAGTCTTCATCTTCTTCTTTGCTTTATCTTTTCCATCAAAGGGCTTGTGCTTAGTGACTATCGATGCTTGGGTGCCCATATGCTTTATTTCCTTTACTTCTTCATCATATTTTGTCTCTTCATCTTCTGAAATAGTTGTATACACTCGTGTGCTCTTATCCTTCTTCCTTTTACTAGATGCCTTAGCTTGAGATTTTATAGGGATTGACTTCTTTGCATGACCAGATAGGGGTGTAGAGCTCCTTGTTGATCTAGTTCAGCCAGAGGATGTTGCTAGACTAGTTGATTCAGTTCTAGCTGACTCTTTTTCAGCTTCATCTAGTTGTCTCTTCATTCTGGCTTCTCTCACAACTTATTTAGATATACCCATGCTTTCTAAAAATATTTCCACTTCTTTCCTTATTCTCTAGACTATCATTGGTTTCTTCAACTGCTCACGGACTTGCCTATTCTTCTTTGCATATGTTCCAAACATCTCTTCAAATAGATCCAAAGGCTTACTCAATAAATTTTGAGCATATAGCTCCAAGATGCTTCCCTCAACTTCACAACCCATTGGCATAATCCAAATGATTCTAAGTTCTGCAACTTCCATTAAGCATTGGTCATTGTCAACCATAAAACAAATTATATCCTAATACTTCTCCATAATAGAAGTAGGAATTATTTCCCTTGCTTGCATCTCATTCTGAAAATTCTTGAAGTATCCCTAGATAGTAGTTTTCCTTGACTTCATATAACCAATTCCATATAAGATATCTCTAATATGTACAGCTACAGGCTTATCACTTTACCAATGCACTTTCCCAACTCCCAGAACTTCATTCATGAAATAAAAGAACAGACACATCAACAAATTACTATATTTAGAGGAATTCTTCTTGTCTTTCTTAATCTTACCAAGATTCTCCATATGTTGACTTCGAAGCAACTCACATAAATCATACTCTGCATTATCCTTCACCATCTAATATGTTGCATATATGGCCATACCAGATATAGAATTTTCTTGGCTAGAATGATATATCTTGTAACCATGACCATCAAGGAAAATTTCACATCTACATCAATGATATCATCAATTGTCATTGATCTTTTATCATACATTGAACTGGTTGCATCAATAACTATTTGATTCTTCACAAACATTAAAATCGGTAATCCACTGGAGGAATTTAAGCCTATAATAGCACTTATGGCTTCTTTTGTAATCTTTAAAGGTTGACTCAACCATATAAATTCAGCATGAACTCAAATTAAGATATACCTGACCCATTCACTTTCATCAAACATGGGGAATTTCATGATCTGCATGAATTTCTTCTCCTCTAGGGTTTTGAATTTGGTCTTAACACATAAATCCTCTCCAACAATGTGTTTGGAATACAAATTCAAAAACTATGAGCTCCCTAACTCCTTAATATTTGCATGAATGTATTCCCTAATGTCTTCAATATGCAAGACGTCGTACAAAATAGACAAAAATGCACCTAAGGGATCGATCTCAATAGAATTGAAAGGATGCCACTTGAATTTTGGATGGGGTCTATCCTTGACTTCAACTACTAATGGAGTAGCCATTATCACAAATTCAGAGGTTTACAAGTTTTTCCAATAAATGCCTTTCTGTCGGATTAGGGTTTGATCTTCGAATTTCCTTGACACTTGAATTCTCGCCAAGTCTCTACCAAAGTTCACTTCAGAGCTCTCCAAACTTATTTTTCTAAAAATGTAAAGTGACAAATGAAAGATAGAAATGACCTTTTATCATTCGCACACCTAACCTTTTTACACAATAAATGCTTTTTCCCTAACTCATCTGGATACCCTGTTTCCATACACTGTGAAAGATAACTCTTTTGCAGACCTTTGATTCTGCATAAATACTCTCTCCAACTATTCAACAGTATCTATAGATCATCAATGCAATCACTGCACTCATCCACATCCTAGTGTCAATTACCAGTACGGGGTTTGAAGGATTTTTCTTGATAGCTCCCCCTAGGCCAGAGGCCTTAGTCTAATTCCTAGAGGAATTACCAGAAGTTGATTTTTGTGCAGGTTCATTTCCTACAACAGAGGGACTCTTCTTCACCCATTTCTTCCTCATCTACTTCCTAATCTGTTTTGTAGTGACTTTCCCTTTTCCTTTTTCATCCTTTTGCATGTTTCTTCTTTGATTTACCAGACCTCTTCTACAAAATATAGCAATATGACCAATCTTATTACAGTTGTAGCACACCACATTTCTTTGTCTAGACCAATTGTTCCACTAATTTTCTCTTGATCTACACTAGTTAGCAATATGGCCAAATATATTACATGTATAACATCTAACATCTCTGTAAGAGTTGTTTATCATGTTTCTACATTCATTTGACTTATGACCATACTTGTTACAATTAAAGCACTGACCAGAGAATGATGGACCACTTGAATTCATTCTACTTCTACATTGAGTTGCCATATGACCAAATTTATTGCAAACATAATAGTTACCATTAAATCTTTGAGAATTAGGTTGTCTTACCGGATACCTTCCAGCATTGTTCATCTAATTTCCTTGTCTAAATCTCCTTTGTCCAGATCCAAAACTTTCTCCTTTCTCATATCCAAGACCTCACTTGTCACCATCAATCCTCTAACTTTTAATCAGTTCATCAAGCTTGGCTGAGCTAATCTTGAACTTTTCTTTGAATTCTTTTGTTGTAGCAAGTTCATCTCTAAGATCATCAATCTTCTTTTCAAGCTCTTCTTCATTGTGTTTGGACTGTTCTAGCTCAAATTCCAACTGAATGAATCCATTAGTAATTCAATTGCATTCTTTAGATTTCTCTTTCAAGGATTAAGTAATCTTTTCTTCACCTGTCTTTGATTTCCTTGGTCATCCTCATCATAATAGATTCCATCTCATGCTTCAGAATTGCATTATCCCTAGAAAATTTTCACATTCATCTATCTTTTCCTTCAGGGCTTGACTCAGTTATTCACCTACAATGTTTTTACTATCTTCTTGCTTGATCGGATCACATAGTTCCCTTCTCTTCTCTCAGGACTTATTGATTTTTTCTATCAATGATTCAATGAATCTCTTAGTATTCATGAAATTTGCTTGCAATTCCCAGACTTTAGATTTTGACTAATCAAGATCATCTAGGGCCACCATAAGTTGTTGTTGAAGGTTGCTTGAATCCATTGAATATCTCCCCCAAGTTATTAAACTTCTTCTCAGGAACTGAGCTCTGATACCAATTATTGGAATCAAACAACACTGAGAGGGGGGGTGAATCGGTGTTGTGCAATTTTTAACTTTATTTATCTAATCCTTAAAGTATTGAAAACATTCAACCAAAAATAAAGATGCATGCACATATGAAAAAAAACCACAACACCATAACACAAGGATTTTTACGTGGAAACCTTGTTAAGGGAAAAACCACGGTGGAGGTTAATCCATAATATATTCTGAGTATACTCAAAAATAAAGTTTACAAAATGAGAGTGCACTTACATTTAGGCACATTGCCTAGAGCTCACTACTAAAAAATTGAAAGGCTCATTTCCTTACAAAAGTTTGGAATACTTCCAAATGAGTTGAACTAACAAAGTAGCATCTACAAATTCTTGATTATAGTTCCAGTTAGGTTCAACAATCAAATTCAAAACTTTCTGACTAATTCTGGTCTTCTACTCTATTTTGCTTCAACTTGCAACAAAAATCCTTAA
This sequence comes from Sequoia sempervirens, assembly GCA_007258455.2. Taxonomy (NCBI): domain Eukaryota; kingdom Viridiplantae; phylum Streptophyta; class Pinopsida; order Cupressales; family Cupressaceae; genus Sequoia; species Sequoia sempervirens. The sequence goes on along the minus strand of VDFB02058242.1, from coordinate 374,357,484 downwards.
TGCAGAAGTGAAACTATGCATAATTGCTCTACTGCCCTTTTGAAATTCACAACATACATCAACTTACTTCAAACATATATCAAAATGATATAATCAATCACTTATATATATCCACTACAAGGAATTTGATCACTTCATGTTGGCTTCAACAAAATAAGAAATTTTTACAAACTATCATCTCAAATCATGCATATTATTCAATGCGCATCCACAAGAGTCGGACACAACATAGTGAGGACCCAAATAAAAATGTTCAAACACAAAAATTCTTAAACAATAACTCCTCAAATATTTGTGACACACGACATTTACCAAGTCAGTCTTCATACACTAATGAACAAAAAATTAGTCAACTAGACCTTCTAACTTACACTCAAATTGATACAAGGAAACAAGATTCATAGATAAAATAAGTGGGTATGTGCAGGATCATGATGGGCCAAAAAGTGGCAATATTATGGGTATTGTAGGGTATGTGGCTGACGAATTTTTTTTACCCAAAATTGATGAAATGAAAAGGGTTTTTAGAGGAGATTCCCAGCTTTCCACCAATATAAATTATGCTTTAATTTGAATTTAATAAATAATTATTATTAATTTTGCATTAGAATTACGACTAAAGTCCTAATCGATAGGCTGACTGAAAAAAATCTATAACTTTCAAACAGTATCACATTTTTTGAATCTGAAACATGTGTCACATTCTATGCTTCACATACTATAGGATTAAAAAAAGAAAAATTAAATTTCATGAAGTTTTGACCAAGTTAAGGTGGTCAGACATATGAGTTTTTATATTTTTTAAAAAGTTATAAAAAAATTCATAATTAATAATTTACTAGGAAAAAATTACAAAAAAATATGCATCACATTTGGACATGAGTCCCTACTTATATATAAAATATTATAAAAAATATTATCATTTTATTATGGTTAAGGTGGTCGACAAACACCTACTTCTTATTTTTTCCCCTGAATTTAAGTACTACCGCATTGAAATTTCAAATTTTCACCAAATAGATTTTATTTATTTTAATTAAACCTAGTATTTTAGAAACTACATTCAATTTTCTACAGATTCTATTTTTACATATTTTTGAAATAATATAGATAACTTATTCAAATTTTTACGTCAAGTTGCCTAACACTGATTTTTCTGAATTTTTTGCCACTTAAGGGCCTATTTTTTCCATGATGATCCTGCACATACCCAAGTCATACACCAAACAATCTTCCCCAAGATCCACAAATCAAAATGATAATTAGGAAATTTGCATATGAATTAAAAAACACAAATCTATTGGATGCTCTATTCTAGCTTAACAAATAATCACTAATCTTCAATCTATTTATCGGTGTGAACAAATTTTGATGAGTGGATGGGTGCTGCCACAATAATGGTTTACACTTTTTGGGACATCCTGATTTTTGCTTGAAATCACATATTTTTAGAAAATACAATGATTTAATACTTTAAAGGTTCCATTTAAATGATTTTAATTAAAGACGGATTGATCAAACCCCTTTAGATCAAACCCCCTTGGATAGAACCTTGTTATATTTAAACCATACCTATAACTGAGTCTCCTCTACACCTATCAAAATGATGATAAAAAACCACTTTTGATTTACCTTTTGGGTGATCAAATGAATTCATTTAAAATTTACTTTTTGTAAGCATGTAGCCCTTATTATAAGCTTCCCAAAAAGTATAATTTTAAATATGTTTAATTTGATTATTATATTTATTTTTTATTTCTTGTGAATAGAGTATTTTCAGTGAACATCAAGTTCTTTGTTTCACACATATGAAAAAATAGAGAAAAAAAATTCTAAAAAATACATGTGCACTAGGTATTGATGTCCTTATTCCAACAAAAAAAAATAAGTTAATTAAAATGAATACAAAAAAGTTGTGGGCCAAAGTACACCTCTGTCGAAATTATAATTACTTTGACTTGGAAAATTAATTAAAAAAAAAATATGCAACAAAAAATTATGAAAAAATATCCATGCACTAGATATTGGTGTGAAAAAATTGTATTTTAAAAATTAGAATTGTATCCTATCTATAAAAAAAGTTATGCAATCCGAAGTAAACATCACTTTTTAAAAATGTAAATTAGTAGAAAAAATAAGTTATTAAAAATTACATAAAATGATTCATATTTTATTTTTTAAATATTTTTTAAAATATAATTAGAATCTACACAAAAGATCTAGCAAAAAAATATTTTGATTCATCTTCAAATTCTTATTTGGTTTGGCTGCTATAGGTGTAAGAAAGAGAATATTTGGTGAAAAATCTTGATTTTAATGTCAAGTTTGGCCATAAACTATAACCCATTATTATGGGATCAGCCAGATCAACTTACTGGCAAGGGTCGCCATCAATGACAATGCCAGAAAGCATATGTAGTGTCTCTTGCCAATAGATTGACCCCAAGAGAGGATCAAGGGAGAGATTACCATTTGGAGGAAAACTAGAGAAGATAATGATCTATTGAATAAAAAAGTTGATACTTTTGGAAGAAAGGAGTCTCACCTTAGCTCATATTCTCTTCTCAAAACCAACAACTACCTCTTGTAGGAAAATCAAAGGTAAAGTGACATTGAAATAAAAAAAATTCTTATTGCTTCAAATGCTATTCTATACCTCCCATAATCTCTGGTTTCATAATGAAATATCTTTTGCTTCTCAAATGAAGTCATTTATTTTTATTTCATTCTATCTTGTGTGGTTTATATCATCTAAATCACCCTCATTTTATTTATTGTGCTATCCTTGCATTAGAAATATGGTATCTTTCATTTTCGATTAGAGACATTAGATGTTATGATAGTAATGAATAAATTAGGTTTAGAAACTTGTATATTGTACCTCTTCGACCTTCTTGAGGAGGAATCCTTTGTAGGTATATATTGTAGATGAACAATCCTCCTCTGTACACAATCCCTGATGAAATGATACCTGATGTCTATATTCTTAGACCTATCATGAAACATCAGATTCTCAAACAACTTTGCTACTCTAATTGTTGCAATGTATCACCATAGTCTTAATCCTCTGACCAAATAAGGCTACTAGGAACTTTTGAAGCCATATTACCTCACACATCGCCATGCTAGCTGCTATGTATTCTACCTTTGCACAACTTAGAGCCACAAACTTTTGCTTCCTATTGTACCAATAGAAAACTCCTGATCCCAAGCTGAAGCAACACCCTGAAGTGATTTTTTTGTCTATTGGTATAGCCTATTAACCTAATACCATCATCTTGAGCATCTTTGATCCCATACTTGATTGTACCACACAAATACTGCAACACATGTTTTTTTGCTATCCAATGCACTCTCTTCAGCTTAACTATGAACTGACTAAGAGAGTTTAGTGCAAAGGATATATCTGGATTAGTGGTGACCAAATACATAAGAGACCCAATCAACTGTCTGTATAAGGTGGGGTCTACATCCTTCTCCCTAGATGGTTCTACCTTCTTCCAATTCATGATCATAGGAGTAGACATGGCTCTGCAATCCTCCATCTTGAACCTCATCAAGATTTCAATGCAGTATTTCCCTTGTACAAGTAAAATCTCCCCATTTGTCTGCCACACCTCCATGCCTAGAAAGTAGTGCATAATCCCCAAATCCTTCATCTCGAACTCTATTGCAAGGTCTCTCTTGCACTCTCTATGAGCCTGAGTGAACCTGTTAAAAAAAATTCATCCACATATAGAACAAGAATGAGATCACCCCCAACCACCAAGTAGTAAGGGTTAGCATTCGCCTCACTCTTCACAAAGCCCATTCCCTACAAGTATTTATCAATGCACTCATACCATTCCCTAGGATCTTGCTTGAGTTTGTACAAATCTCTCTTCAACCTACACACGTGGGTTTTGCTATTGTGTTCTACAAAGCCCTCTAGTTGTTCTACATGTATACTCCTCTACCAACTCATCATTAAGAAATTCGATCTTGACATCTATTTGATGGATCTTCCATCTCATCTATGCTACAAGTGAGATCACAGCTCATATAGAAGTAAATTTGTCCACCAGAGTGAATGTATCCTCATAGTCTACTCCCTCCTTCTAAGAGAACCCCTTGTCCATGAACCTTGCCTTGTATTTCTTGATGATACCATTTGCACCATGCTTAATCTTATAGATCCAACATGATCCAACCACCACCCTATTTGTCAGTCTAGGCACAACCTCCCACACATTGTTCTTTACTATTGAGGTATATTCCTCAACCATTACATCTCACCACACCTATTGCTATGTAGTCTCCTAATAGCTAGAAGCCTCACTATCTACTAACTAAATCACTAGTGCCATATGGTCATTGCACCTGGCTGGTTGTCTCTGTTGTCTACTAATCATCCTAGGAGCTCCCATAAAATTCTGAGTATCCCTATATGTCTATTGAGCCTCATGGTTCCTACTACCAACTGTAGAGGATAAAATATCATCCCCCATGTCTTCCTAATGCACTTATCCAATTTACTAAATCTATTGCTCCATACTCTGCAAAATCTCATCACCTGAACCTATGCTTATACTAGTAATTGTACTCAAGCTTCATTGTCCCTGATCTGATTGCACGATCCTTGGAGCTTCTGCTAGCTACTCACTCTAATCATCTGCTAGAAAATCTTTGGACCTCCTAAATGCCTTATCCTCCATGAATTTGGCACCATGCCTAACTGTAATCCTCCTGGCCCCTAGAATAAATATCTGATATGCCTTTGAGGTCTTAATGTATCCTACAAAGTACCCTCTCTCTACAATTTGATCTAACTTGGAATGTGTAGACCCTGGAATGTGATAATATGCCAAACTCTCAAATATCTTGAAGTGGCTTACATCTGGCTTCTTCCCTGAGAACGCCTCCTCTAGTGTCCTCTTTCCCAATACCTTATGTGGAGCCCTGTTCTGTATGTATATTGTTGTATTATATGCCTCTACCGATAAGTAATGTGGCATATCCTAGTCATACAACATAGCCCTTGTTGCCTCTGATATACACCAATTCTTCCTCTCAACAACCCCATTATGCTCTAGGTTGTAAGGAATAGTCCACTCTCTCTTGATTCCTTCACTGGTACAGAACTCCTAAAACTATTTCCCTTTGTACTCACCTCCATTGTTAGACCAAAGAACCTTTATCTTCTTTCCTATCAAATTCTTCACAATAGCTTTGAACTCTTAGAAATGATTGAAGACCTCATGGTCTTCAAGAAGTATATCCAATTCTTCCTGGGGAAATCATCTATAAAAGTAACAAAGTACTCATATCCTATGAGAGACTTCATCGACATTGGTCCACATATATCTAAATGTACTAGATCAAGAACACCCTTAGATTTGGTGTCACTCCTTGGAAAAGCTACTTTTGCAAACTTCCCCAACACACATCCCTTACATACATCAGCATGCTCTATGCTCACCTCTGGAACACCTGTCACTGTCTCACGAAGCAATTTAAGTGCTCCATGATGTATATGGCCCATCCTCTTATGTCGTAGCTCTCCTTGATATCTAGAATTACTACTACTCATGAGTGCCTTATGAATATCAAACTACAACCTGTAAAGTCAATCACTCCTAACTCCAATAGCTATAGGTGATTTCTGATCCTTATGCTTGATTAACACATTTTCCCCTCTAAAGAGTACAGTGTATCCTTTATCTTGAATGACACATATAGAAATCAGATTCATACCCAAGCTTGGCACATGCAACACATCATGAATGGGAATTGGATTGCCATTCTCCCTCTGAAATAGAAAAATCCCTCTCCCATCTGGATTGAGTTTGGACATGTTCTCCATAGAAATCTAGATTTTGATTTCCTCCTCCTTATAACTAGAGAAGTACTCTCTAATTCTTGTGATATGAAATGACACCCCACTGTCTATATACCAAATTCCCTACGAGGTTGAGCTAACCATACAAGCTATGAGTGCAAACCCATCCTCCATTCTACTAGAGAGCTCATTTGCACTTGTTGAATTTGTCATCTGCTTCTTTCCTTTCTTTTCATTCTTCTTCCTTTGTGGGAAATCACTGACATAGTGGCCAAAATCATGACAAAAATAGCACTCGATATTAAACAGGTCCTTCTCACCTTGTGGATTTTATCTTTTGCTAGACCCCTTCTTTGCTTTCCCTTTTCCTGCTAGGGAAATGTTTTCTTGTTCTGCCTCACTTTTTTTACTCTTACTATTGGTTCCACTGACAAGACTTAGTCTAACCTCCTCTTGAGTGATGTCACTCCAAATTTGATCCCAACTCGGTAAGATTTCTAGTCTATTAATAAATTGAACAAAGACATCCCACTGCTTAGTAAACCAATTTAGGGCTATTCATACTAGTTCGTCATCATTTGGTTTATCTTCAATAACTACCAATTCATCCTTGACAAGTCTAAGCCTGGTGAGGTAACCTGTAATGTCTTCTCCCTTATTCATCTAGGTATTCCTCAACATTTCTTTGAGAATCAGCTTCCAGTTAGTGGTAGCATTTTGGTAAAGATTTGAAATGGCATCCCACATCTTCTTTGCTATATCTAACTATGTGATATACAAAACAATATGGTTCTTGACACAGTCAAGAATTAGCCTCCTCACCTTGGCATCTTCCTTCTTATATGCTAAGAGATGTGTTTGATCTATAGGTATAGCTACAACACTGGTCACATATTCCTTGATCCCATTCTCTTCCAACAATAAAGAAATTATGGCTTTCTAGACACCAAAATTTGAGGCTCCATCCAATTTTTCCTAATCTCTTAAACCTGTTGAGGCCATCTCAAAAGATAAAATAATAATAATAATAATAATAATAATAATAATAATTTTGAAGAGGTAGAACTGGGTTTTATAAACCCTCAATTTTTCCTTCATGTGCCTGTGCTGAGCTTTTTCTACCCTTAGATCAGCTCTGATACCATGTGAAAATTCTATTGTAGTTACTAATTATTAATCCCCTATCTATATAGATTATTTGACTGCTGAAAAATTAATTCACAATAAATACTGAAAAATAACACAACTACAACTTCACAAATAAAACCACAGGAGTAGAGAAGAAAATACACAATTTAATAATGAACACAATATTTTTGGACAAATTTTCCCTAGAAAAACCCCAAAGGGAAAACTAGTATTGCAGATGAGGAATTTTATTAAACTTCAAAAAATCAAGAGATACATAAATTTCTTGCATCTTACTGGCAAAGCTTTGACAATATTCTTCTCTGGAAATTCTACAACCACTATCCCCAATGCTATCACTGCACCCTTGCTATTACTACAAAACTATTTGCTATCACTGCCAATTTCTTTACTATCACTACAAATGCTTCTCAAGTGTGTTTCCTCCAAATTCCCATTGATCCCCTTTTATACTATTCTCATTGAAAAACGAATGGTCATGATTTAATCTCAATCAATGGCTAAGATTAATTAGACTATAACAAACCCTAACTAACTGGTTTCTAGAAGTCTTAAAGGAATTAATTAATAAATAAATAATTATCTAGACTCTAACTAACTCCTTTCTAGAAGTCTCCAAAAAATTCAATTAATTAATTAATTAATTAATTATTGGGTTTGGAGACACATTTCCAAGCTACCTAAATTAATAAAGATGACATAGATTCTCTCCTTTGCTTACTCTGAAGTATCTATAATTGTTGAGATAACAGATTTAATCTCCAAGTGATACATTCTTATGATCTTTTGTGCATTTTAGATCGACCTATCCATTGTAGTCCATGCTTCTCTAGGTCTATTCAACTCTAACCAGACAACATAAGATGTGCAGAGGCACGTTGATTCCCAAAATTGACATGGGATTTGTCCCATGTACCTTATTTTCTCTGTAATATTTTGGATTTTCTTAAGCCATGAAGAGTGTTGTTTGCACCATTTAACATATATTATAAGAGCTTTTAAATAGGTTTGGAATGATAGAACAAAATAATATTTTTATTAAACTATTATTGAACAAATGGCTGTATTTTTGGAAGCATGTTTAGAAATCTTTATTTAAATGGGAAAGGAATGTATTAATTGAATAATAATAATGTTCTATGTAAATAATTATGAAATATTCTAAAGGAGACTATTCCTAAAATAAAATAATACCTGTGAATATGTAAACTTATCTGATTGGATATTGAGTTTTCTATTAGCATTCTTTTTGCATAGTACATATGGAAGCAGAAATGTTATAAATGAAACATGATTCTTTTCTGTTTTATAAAGAATATATACGTAACCTTAATTACTATAATCAAAGGCCATATATGTGTATATACATAAACTAATTATACATATACACATACATGCAATATACCTTCTTTTGATAGCTTAATTTATTTTGATTAATGTATGAACTCACTCTATGTAGAAATGAGTAAGGAATTATTTGTAATTTTTATTTTCACATATGTATTGCAGAATGTGCATGAACGTATCATTTAATTGATGAAAATAGATCATGATATAATGATTGAATGTCTGAATTGCATAATGTATAAAAGCAGTAAAAACCTAAATATGTTACTTGCAATAATTTATTGACTCAATTATTACCTAAGTGAGACATGTGAAGATTGTACTTGAATAATTTATTTTTGATTTATTATCATAAAAGGGTTGGCTAGGATTAGCTTTTATAAATAGGAATGCATGTTTGTAACTTATTATTAGAAGGGAAGGATGTTTCCTTTTGTAAGTAGAAGGTTACCAGCTAGGATAGGTATCAAAAATTGAACAATAGAGGGTATAGGTTTCTCTCTTTCCAAAATATATCATTTTATAGTTGAATACAACATATGCTTAGCCAAGTATTCATAGTTGATAATATTGAATGGATAAATTTTTATTATGTAACTCTCTGCGATTTCCTAACATTGATCTTGAATGATTTTATTTTGTTTATAAATGCATGTAGTTACATTAGGAACACACTAGATTCCACCTTGCATATCATTTTCTCTTGCTAAGTATTCCATGCAGAGTTAGGTATTCTTCAAGTCAGGAAGAATTCTAGGGAAGCATAGATTTGTGGTTAGGTGGAAAAGTGCCTAAACCATGTTCTCATCCATTAGTTGTGGTGAGTATTGAAGAGGAATTATATTGAATTCCATATTTGATTATTGTATTTTATACTCATTTGATGTAAAACTTGAGTTGACTAAGTGGTGATGTTAGCCTACTCAAACTATGTAATCTGGAAATTTGACATTTGGAAATGAATATAAATCATTTTTTTGGACATGTGCTATGATAAAAAAAATAGCCATTTGATTTATGTCTTGAATTTATTATTCATAATATCATAATTTATTTATTTTGTGTTATTTAAGAATGAAACATTATAATTACTTCCTTATATTTATTTATCTATTATAGTCTATCTGGCTAGCTATGCAGGTAGAAACACCAAATTGGGGGTTTGACTAAGGAAAGCCCCAAAAATCAGCCCCAATATTTTCTCCTTTCTCTATGTGTAGGATATCATTCATGTGGAACTTATGAGAGGCTGAACATACAATAAGTTAATCACTTTTCTTCGACCACTTGGAATTTGGCTTCTAGTTAGTTTATCTTTCATTTAAAGTATTCTTTTTGTTGTGCTTGTTTCTCTTTTTATGCATTTTATAACTTTGTTAGCTTATTTTAAACTATCAGATTCTAGTCTTTGGGTTGTTAACAAGCCCTAAGAATTTTTGTCATAGACTCTACTTTCTTTTCATATGAAACACTAGAGCATCCTTAAGATGATATTTTTTTTGCTATCAACCATTTCTCACACTTATGTCCTCTAGCTGAGAGCTAGTCAGTCTGTTTCTCAAAGCCTTTATGGTTTGTCATTGATGTGGCCAAGGACAATTCACTCCCTTTAGACCCTCTTTGTCTTGGGACTTGGGAGAATAAAATCCTCTCCATCACATTTTGGTGAACCGGAAGTGAACTATCCTTCTCTCTTAGTTCTTGTTGTGAATAATTTTACCCAACACACCCAAACCAATAAAACTCATTTGGTATTTTTTTAAGCCACTTTCACAAATACTTAATTATTGTATCTCTCTTATAGGTTTAGTTCTATTACTATTTTTGGTATCTTGCACCCATAAGTTGCAAGTCCAACCTCATGAAAATCTTATTTTGTATTTTTTGCAAGAGTTTCACCCTTTGTCTCCTTGTGTTGTGCAACATGGAGCTTGGGTTTGTGACATGGCTTAGCTACCTCCTATGGATCTTGGATCTTGTATAAATCTTGTAGTTGTATTGGGCATTAACAGGTCAATATTTTAGTGCAACAACAACTACCTATGCAACAATTGGTATCAGAGTTGAGGTCACAGGTTCAAACCCCTAGCTTGTGCTAATGGAATTGTTTCAAGAGTTTAACCCTTTGTCTCCTTATGTTGTGTAGCATGACACTTGGTTTTGTGACATGGCTTAACCGCTTCTTATGGATCTTAGATCTTCTATAAATTTGGTAGTTGTATCAAGCATTAACAAGTCAATCTATTGGTGCAATGGCAACCGCATATGCAATAACATTTTCTCTTCTTTCATATCATTGAACAAATATATTATAAATTTAAAATTTTCATAAGATCCATGTCTTCAAGATCCAAAAATGAATTGTTTAATGATTTCTCCTCATGAACCCTTTCTCAACCTAAAATAAATTTCATCTCACTTTAATTGCAACTTCTATGGACCACTCTTGCATTGTTCACTTACATTTCATTTATATGTTGTAATTTTATCATTGGGTCCACCTCTTAAATTTTCCTTTTCATCATAAATGACATCTTTATACTTTATCTCCTTTCATTTCATTAAGGAATGACTTTAACACTTATTAATAAGATTTAATAAATATATTATCTTATTTTTTTGGTTAGAATTTAGAGGTGCCACCCTAATTTTATTTTATAGTTTTTAGGGTAGAGGGAGGCAACAAATCACTAATGAACTACCCATATCTGGGATAGACATTAATTTTTAGAGTCAACAATGGAATCAAGCTCCCAATATCACTTCCAAAACCAAAATATTCCTTCCACAAGAGAGTAAAAAGAGAAAAAAAATCACTAATTATAGGCATAATTGATTGATTCAAGATATTAATATGAAAATGTATACATGATACCTTGATTATATATTCAAGATTAAGAAATAGGTGTATACAAGATTGTGACAAGTGTCTTAATGCTATGCAATGAGACAACTAGTGATAAGATAGGATAAGATTACATGACACCTAGATATTTATAGAAATATTCCTAGCCCGCTCAATAAATTGAACATGTGAACATGTAAGAAAGGATCCTAACAAGGAACAAGTAAGATAATGTGTCTTGTTAAAACCAAAAAAGTGGGATTTAATAGATAGTAAAAAACCTCATTCACACCAACACCCCCCTTAAGTTTAACTTAGGGGGAATGTCAAAAAAATAGAATACAAAGATCCAAAGATGAAGATGATTATTATGAGTCTTAACTAATAGGTCATGTTAGGCACTCATTTACAAATATAACATCTCATAAATAGAGAAAATGAGAAAATATAGTGTGACAAAACTCCTCTCCAAAAGAGAGGAAAGATTTAAACAAATATGAACAAGTGATGGATGGAGAACATAAGAACTCCCAAGAATAATATACATAAAAAATTTAGAGTCAATATCCTCCCATAAGAGGGAAAGAGAGAATATGTATCCCCCCACTATGTAATCTCCAATAGATATGGTGAATTCTTGATGGAAAAACATGATTCAATGGCTATAAGAAACATGTCTTCCTTTGGGAATAAATAAGAGCAAGTATAGATGGAAAAATGCTTCCCATTCTAGATATAAATTAGTAGGAAGAAGAATCCATATGAATTTTTAATTTTCTCAAAAATATGCTCATGTTGCACCATTTTCATGGAAAATGATGATTCCACAATCAAATTAGGTACATGAAAATTCAATGAAGAAGATTAACAACTAGGATCAAGTGGTAAAAAATATTGAACAAGATTCAAGGAAACAAATGATGTGAAAAAATATATGATGGGGCTATCATCAAAGAGGAGAGGCAACCCCTCAAATTTATCTTCCAAATATGAAATATGGTACTCCACAAACAAGTATAAAAAACCTATCAAGTAATCATCCCACAAGATTGAATATGAAAGACTATGATTACCTACTAAAAATAATCACTAGAAGCTCTCATTGAAGCATATCTAAACTCTCATGAAGTAGAAAAATATAGATTTATGATCTAAATTGGATAATTAAGTGAAAAAAGAGAGCTCCCTTGATTATCAAAATTCTCAAGTGTCCCATCATATTCAAGCTCCTCTAATGTATGATCATCAAAGTGAATATTAACAAAATATTCTAATGGAATGAGGAAATTTTATGCATTATCATATACAAATGGAGGATTGTATGGATCTCCATAGATCTCCTAAATTTTGTTCTAAAGTGTGTGTGGGAACTTTACTCATGAGATTTGATAGTAGGTATCCCAATAGTAGTGATAAATTTAAGAAACTTCCTTGAAAAAAGATATAAATTATTGGTGAATATTTTATTATTTAGAAAAAATATTAATTTCTATTGGAAAATATTTCCCTTTCTAAAATAAAAAATAATTTTATTGGTGAGATTTTTAAATCAATAGGAATTTGTAAAAAATCTTAGCAAATATTGATAAAAAATAGGCAAATATATTTATTTCCATGGTGAATCATTCCTTTAAAAAAAAATTCCTATGGAAACATAAGGTCCTAAGGGTGGCAATGATATCCTAGTTTAATGTGTAGTACTTGTGTCTATAATTTTATAATTATTTAATATTTTTAATTAAATATTGAATATTTTCAAAAACCCTAAATTATTTTTTCTACCATTAATTTTATTTACAATATATATTTTTTTATTCTACTTTGGGTCTTGTTGAGGGTGGTTTTAATCACTTACAACATGCTAGAAAATAATGGTTTTTCTTGGGTATGTGTAGGATCATGATGGGCCAAAAAGTGGCAATATGATGGGTGTGTGGTTGACGACTTTTTTTTACCCAAAATTGATGAAATGAAAAGGGTTTTTAAAGGAGATTCTCAACTTTCCACCAATATAAATTATGCTTTACTTTGAATTTAATAAGTAATTATTATTCATTTTCTATTTGAATTATGACTAAAGTTTTGATTGATAGGCCGATTGAAAAACATCTATAGCTTCCAAATAGTATCACATTTTTTGAATCCAAAACATGCATCACATTCTATGCTTCACATAATATAGGATTAAAAAAAAAATTGAATTTCATGAAGTTTTGACCAAGTTAAGGTGGTCGACATCTGAGTTTTTATATTTTTTAAAAGTTGTAATAAAAATTCATAATTAATTATTTACTTGGAAAAAATTACAAAAAATATGCATCACATCGAGACATGAGTCCTCTACTTATATCTAAAATCTTATAATTTTTTTTTATCATTTTATTATGGTTAGGGTGGTCGGATAGACACTTACTTCTTTTTTCCCCAGAAATTTAAGTACTACTTCATTGAAATTTCAAATTTTCACCAAATAGATTTTTTTTAAAGAAACCTAGTAGTTTAGAAACTACATTAAATTTTCTATATTCTATTCTTACATATTTTTGAAATAATATAGATAACTTATTCAAATTTTTACATCAAGTTGCCTAACTCTGATTTTTCTAAATTTTTTGCTACTTAAGGGCATGTTTTTTCCATGATGATCCTACACATACCCTTTCCCCTCTTGAAAAGTATTGGAACTACTCCAAGGTTCTTGTATAACTAGTTGTTAGTCATGTTAGGGAAACATAGGGTTGTTGTCAACATATTTAAAAGTGTTTTGGTGTCATATATTTGTGGAAAGAACATGTAATCAGAAATAATAATTTCAACAATTCATAAAAAATATTATATTTTAGATTTATAGTAGATTTGTACTTATTTCAATGCTCTTCAACTATTTCATTGTATTTTTTAAAAAAGGATCAAAAGAGATAGAGTGGAAATAATTTATATAAATAAAATCTAACCTAATCAGAGAAGGATAAGAAATATTCTACCAATCATTTTTGCACATTTAAACAAGATGTATAGACCACTATTGTAGAAAATAGTATTTCACACATTCACCAGTAACAACAATGCAATATTCAAAGGAAATGAATCACCACATAATATTTTCAAATTTCATGCAATCAGAATGTTGTCAAGCATGAATAGATCTAAGATGAAATATTACTTAATTCCATAATTACCAATGAGATCTCATTATTTTGACAACTTAGATTGAAGAAAGATACTCATACCATCACCATGATGGAAAATCAAGATGCATGCAACATAGGTGTAACCCTTTGATTAAATTAATAATCCAAAAAGTTAGTAGGAAAAATCCATGTTGAGATTGTATTATTCATTTATAGAAAATTTTATCAAAATTGGATCCTTTGAAATGATTTAGGATTAAAATTATATAGAAGTCTACTTTCCTATGATAGTGGATCTTATAAAAATATAACTAGGACTAATTATCGTGCTTGATTTCAAACTTAAAAGCTGACTAAAAAATACATAAAAGCAAAATTGGGCACCCCAGTTTGAGTTCAGTTAACATACCAAAATTCATGAAATAATAAAAGAAAACTACAAGAACTGAAGTTAACTAAAGAATAACTACTTGTTCCCAAAATTCCCATTCCAATCTTTATTTTTGCATTTAGGTGTGGGTTTTTTTGATAGTTGTTTATTAAAAAGTGTTAGCAAACAACAACAATAGAAAAAATGACCTTTTATAATTAGTTATTTAGTGAAGCTATTAGTGAACACCGACACCACTTCGTTCATTTTTTGGGCCTTCGTGAAATTGCATTTTTACTTTCTAATCAAAGGTTTTTTTTTCCATTTTTTGTTGAATGTTCCTAAAGGTCTCCAACTCTTCTTGTAATGAATAGATTTTGACCTTCTTATTTACCATTTTATCAATTCCCGCTTATGTGAATTTTCCTTGCATTTTTCCTTGCAATTCTTCAACTATGTTTTCATGCTCTCGCACTAACATAGGAGTTTCCTAAAACATACAACCCAAGTCTTCAATTTCCTATCAGATGTTACTCATTGTATGTTCTTCTTTCCTTTTATCTATATTTAACTTGGTCTTACACTTATTCAAATATTTGACCCAAAACTTTTATGCCCTTACCCATACTAGAAGTTGATTATGCTCTCCTTCTTCTATTATTTCAACCTTCAAGAGATCATCCATTTTTTTTTTGTTTATTTGATGAAGGATTGGGATGTAGTCCTCCCAAACCAATAATTCCTCATCAATTCTCATCATTTTTTTTAGTTGAATTATCTTCATGATTGATTAAGTGATACAAAATTATTAAATCCTTTAATACTTTGTTGGCTAAATCCAAAAAAATCTTATTTCCACTATTGTGCCACTAGGATTCAACAATTTGGGTCAAACTACCTGATCTCACCTTTTAATGCAACCTATAATGTAGACTTAGGATCAATAGAATCAACTTGTTTGATCAAATTATTGAGGCAAGCTATGATTTGTGGTACTTGA
Organism: Sequoia sempervirens; assembly: GCA_007258455.2. NCBI lineage: Eukaryota > Viridiplantae > Streptophyta > Pinopsida > Cupressales > Cupressaceae > Sequoia > Sequoia sempervirens. The sequence continues at coordinate 374,341,824 of VDFB02058242.1, read as the reverse complement.
GCTTTCAACTCCTCTTTTTTGTTTTCATCTTTCTGCATTCTCTTCAAAATTGTAGTGATGGAAATGTAAAGAGATTGTTGCTCTTCCTCTCTTTCTTGGACACCCAGATCAACTTGCTTGATTTGGTAATCTTCTCTAGTCATCTCTGACTCTAACTTATCAACTAATGGAACAACTATTTCCAATGTTCTATGGCCTTGTTCAACAATTTAAATGGTGGATATTCTTCATGTTCTTTACTTTCTTCTACTTGGAGATTGGAAAGCCTTTGATAATACACTCAGACTTTTCATTGGGATTTTCCACATAGGTTCGATGTCTCTTTTGAATTGTATGGTTCAACCATACTGATATAGTTGTGGATGATTCTCTTTGAGAAGAAGTGATGATTTCTATATTAGGGGAGCCTTCGACATCATCTTCTTGTTTGACCTCCTACTATCTAGATTCTTGTTCAAATTCTCTTTCTTCTCAAACTCTTTCATCATGCACTTCCTCTCCCTTATAGGATTTTCCTTTTGTACTTCCTTTGTTTGGTCCACTTCCTCTTAACAAGGTTGTTCAAGTAAATTTTCTTGAACTAGTATTTCCTCATCAATGATCTTTGTTGTTATCTTCCTCAACTAGAATCTCCTTAGTGTGTACTTCCATATATGAAAATTATTAGTGTGCATGTCCTCCATGTGGACCTCTTCTGTATGATCCTCCTTATGTGTTTCCTCTTCTCTTGGAGGTTATTTTTCTATCTCTCCTTCCTCGAGTCTTGTATCAACAAAAAATTCTTCCTCATGATGCGGTTCATCTTTTGGAGTAGGAGGAGGTGGTGGAGATTGGGGTGATGGAGGTGGAGATGGAAATGGTGATTCATGGGGAGGAGTGGAAGAATTTGTGTTCTTAGTTTACCTCTAAGCAACTCTTTATTTGATAGATTCACTAGTCCATTCTTCACTAGTCCTTTTCTATTGAACTATAGTACTTCTATCCTCAACATCTTTCTCACTTGAAGCTACATTTATGGATTCTATTTCCTTTATTTTCTCCCCTGCTTCCTTTGAAGGTTCTCCTTTCTTCTTTTGAGCCTCCTTGGTAGGTGTTAACATTTTCATCATGGGAAGGGTCTCTTCAACCATTGAAGAGAACGAGTCATTACCTCTTGTGCTCAGGTCTTGATATCATTACTTTCCTACACCAAGCAATCTATATTGAAAATGGGTTGATTATAAATTTTTTGACCCTGATAGGAAGGGTTAAGAGCCTTTCCATTATCATTTTTTCCCTTAGAAACCTAAGCTTCTATACAATGCTTCATCAAATGCATGGTCAACCGATAATAATCCTTTATTCTGACCTCAAACTCTCCCTCACAATTGGCTCAGTGATGGCTGATGGATGAAATAGGCATCCATCACCTCATTAATCTTTCCAATAGGATCAAACCTACTCCTAGCATCATTACAGAGTGCAAGATTATATCTATCCATTTCTACATCTACACCTTTTTCATTTTTCATGTTAGCATAGGAGTATACCCCTATTTTAATAGGAAAAATGTATCTAGGTTTGTGCTTCTCAGTAATGAGATGATTCACTTAAGTTATTTGCATACATGCTTTGAATAGAATAATTTTTTTCTAAAGGGTACCTAGGGAGTTTGTAATGCATATTATGAAAGCCTACCACTCTAATATAAGAAAAATTATTATACTAGATATACCCCTTTCAAATGCCATTATGTCTTCATAGCCTCATTTGAAATTATCATAGATAAATCTCCCTCCAGACCTCTAATAACTAAATAGATGAAATTCTCATTATCAGAAAATAAATTATGATAACTTACCTCCAACTCTAGTTGGGGATTGTGTTGATAGATTGTCACTTCCCCAAGCTCAAAAGACCCAACTATGTTAAGTCCCAAGAAGGAAGGTTGTGAAGATAGTAGATAAACCAAGTAGGATGTCATGTAAAAGTTAGAGGTTGTGAGGACATTGGTTAATTTCTCATGAATGGTATCGTTTATGTGAGTAGCCCAATCAATTTTCTTCTTGTTAGCAGTATTGATGGTTTTGAAGAACCTTTTCATCCATGGGTAGAAGTATTGAGCATGTTGATATCAAAATACCCTACTCAATAACAAGAAAAAATATTTAACATCTTCCTTAAATTTACTTCTATCTGAACCTTTGCTAGTTTGGAAGCTACCTATCTAGGATGGACCAACAAACTATTAAATTCTGGTTCTCTATTACATGGTCATCAAAATTCTTGATGTCCTTCTTCATGTCCACTACCTCATATTCAAGATGGATAGGAATCCTAAAAAATATTCTTGATCATTTTTGTAATTACATCTAAAACCACTTCTCCCAATGCTCCCAACACCTTTCTATTTTTATGGTTGTAGTAATGGTCACGTGTGAAACTAACTTAGGAGATTGAACTATTATTGAAAAGGTACCTACTTCTACCAATATTGAATTTTCTAGAGCTCTAGCCATTGGATTTCTAGTTTCATCATCACTAATTATACGCTTGTACTCATCCATATCTACATTGCCCAAGTTAGTATCCCTAATGTCTGTATAAGGGGTGAACATCTTCAATGATCGATGATATCCCTTGTACTAGTACTTCATCTCTTCTAGATCCTTCAATGAAATTTCTCCTATATACACAAATACCACACATCAACATCTACATACATTATAAGGAGGTAGCCTTGAAAAACAAGCTATGTTAGTCATCACATATTTCTCATTACAAAATCAAAACTTTCTTTAGAGAATATATACAAACTTGCAGTTATCAGTCCTTGAGCTTACCCCTTACCTTATACCAAAAATGCTTACACTTGTAGAGTTCAATTATCTCAACTTTGGCACATTAGGGATTGGATGTCGAGACTAATCCTTTTCTCTTACTTATTTGACATAACTTCATTCATTTAGTATAATTTATCATTTCGGGCCTTCGAAGATTAGAGTTCGGATATCCCTTTTTCTTCTTGCATTAACACTATTATTTTCTTAAGTAAAATTTCTAGTCAACAATGTCTGTAGCATGTTTTGGGGGTCACGAGTCAAGGTTTCATGCTATTTTCTACCTTGATAAGGAAGTTGATAAATGATACACCTGACACTTGATAGTTGAAAGGGGTTCCTTCAAAACAAATTTTTGCTAAGTGAATTATCATGGATCAATGATGGGTGATGGGTATGTGCAGGACCATGATGGGCCAAAAAGTGGCAATATGATGGGTATGTGGCTGATGACTTTTTTTTTACCCAAAATTGATGAAATGAAAAGGACCATTTTTAAAGGATATTCTCAACTTTCCACCAATATAAATTATGCCTTATTTTGAATTTAATGAGTAATTATTATTCATTTTCTATTTGAATTATGACTAAAGTCCTAATTGATAGGTTGATTAAAAAAAATCTAGAGCTTTTAAAGGGTATCACATTTTTTGAATCCAAAACATGCATCACATAATATGCTTTGCATACTATAGGATTAAAAGAAGAAAATTTGAATTTCATAAAGTTTTGACCAAGTTAAGTTGGTCAGACATACGAGTTTTTATATTTTTAAAAGTTGTAATAAAAATTAATAATTAATTATTTACTTGGAAAAAATTACAAAAAAAAATATGCATCACATCGACATGAGTCCTCTACTTATATCTAAAATATTATAAAAAATATTATCATTTTATTGTGGTTAGGGTGGTCAGAAAGACACCTACTTATTTTTCCCCTGAAATTTAAGTACTACTGCATTGAAATTTCAAATTTTCACCAAATAGATTTTTTCTTTTTTAAACAAACCTAGTAGTTTAGAAACTACATTCAATTTGGTACAAATTCTATTGTTACATATTTTTGAAATAATATAGATAACTTAGTCAAATTTTTACGTCGAGTTGCCTAACTCTAATTTTTCTAAAAAATTTGCCACTTAAGGGCCTATTTTTTCCATGATGATCCTGCACATACTCTGATACTTCTTATCCTTTCACCTCTATAAAATAGATGATAAGAGGTATCCTCAAAGGTTGAAAACCAAAAAAAATAAAATATTTTTATAATTTTTTAAATGAATTGTCGGGGATCAGGGATTGGTGATACCCTTTATGCTTTCACCTCTATAACAAAATCAAAAAATAGTACTCTTGAAGGCCGACACCAAAAAAGTGTTTTTCGAAGATTTTAATAAGTCTTAAGTTTTATATTTTTGAATTTTGGGTTTGGTCTTATTCATTCCTTTCAAGCACCTAACAAATGTATTGTTATTCCGGTAAAGGGGTCAGAGATCAAAGGTCAGGGTTACCTCTTACCATGTGGTGAATTATTTGTTTAATTGGTAAGAGAAACCTTCAATTCCTAACACCAAAAAGGTTCATTTTTTTCAAAATGCTAAGGAATGGAAAAAAGAAAACCTTAGAGGCCTAAGGCCCCATGCCCAATTGATGATTTCATAAACTTCCATGATTGGCATGCTAGAAAAAATGTCGATCTAATGGGGAAAAAACCAAAACAAAAAATGACAAGGAAAAAATGGAAATAAAAACAGGCCCCACAAAATTTCCAAAGGAAAAACCCCACACTTAATCCAAGAAAACAATAATTTCAAATCATAATGCGAGTGAGAAATCAAAACTAACTTGGAAGTTAAGTGTGAGGAAACAAAAAAAAAGTGAGCACAACCATGGGAGCACATAGCACCACCATGCCACATGAACATGTATAAAAACCATGCAACCAAACCAAATAGCTTTGAAAAACTCATGCAAAATTGATAATGGAAAATTCAATTAGCAAGGGAAAATCTTAAGAATACTTGTAGAACTCTTGAATCATGAATAACAAAGGGGTAATTTTGAAATAAACTTAAATCCACCTAATAGACCCTTAATAACCCTACATTAATGGTGCATTGAAAATTTGTGTCAATGTATTAACTCACCATATCATTGCATTCAATTTAAAATGATTGATGTTACGTGGAAGAGAAACAAGGTGTCGCCATTCAGCCTCACATATTGTGTATGTGAGTACACAAAACCTCAATCTGTAAAGTTTGGCGGAGGAGCTGAAATGAAGAAACAATAAATGTTGACAAAAAAGGTCAAGGATCAGGTCCAACAAGGAATGGAACCACACCATAACAAGCCTGATATCCTAAACTCCAAAATAGGGGGAAAGAAAAAAAAGGAAAGAAAGGAATAAAAAGAAAAATAAGGAATAAAAGAAATAAAAGAGAAAGAAAGACAAAAATAAAATAGAGACACACAAAAAAAATTGGGGGATTCCGATTTTGTTGAATCATAAAATGGGATGTGAGTGTGAAGGTACAAAAAATAGCAACCAATGAAGAAAATTCTTGACAAGTATTTCCATCTTCAAAAAATTTAAAGCAAGCTTAAACTTAAAGATATTACTAACCCAAGATTAGGAAAAAGATTTCATAATAATCTAAGTTCTTTAACCAGCTTTCCTTTGGAATAGGATACCTAAGTCTCATAGTGTGTGCATTTTGATTACTTCCTTGAAAACATTGTCAAGATGTGATAGAATGACCAATAAACCAAGATAATTTGTATGATCTTTCCTTTCTGCTAAATATATTTATTCATATATATATTTGTTTATTTGTTTTATTTTGAGACTTCATTGATGTGTCCTGGGTATAGCTCTACTACCAACTAGGCCTTCATTTCCCTAATAAAGATACCTCTGATTTTGTCTAACATATCTCTACTTTCAATTGAGCATCCATAACCCCATTAGACATTATTTGAATCACCTATTTGCAGTTTGATCTTGATTTGTTTTCTTTTCTCATTATTTTCTTTTCTTTTCTTTTGTGTAACCTTTCCTCTAGGCTATCACCCAATATTGGGTTGGGAATCACTATGGTCACTTAGAAAGAAAATACTTTTATATTTTATTTAGTTCCAAGGTCATTTATATTCATCCTAAATCCACATCTTGATTCACTTAAATTGTAGGTGGTAAGACCCAGATAGCTAAATTCATACGTTTACTAACTTTAATATGCAATGTCATCTATGACTTCAAAGCTTAATAACAAATTAGTAGATATCGAGTTTAAATAGGGAAAAAGGTCTGAAAAGAAAAATACCACTATTTTTTTAATTCATGGATGGAATTTGGGGCCAAAACATTCATGGTAAACTACAAAAAAATAAAGAGTTGAACGAGAACAAATAGAAAGAAACAAGAGACAAGAAACCAAAATGACCAAAAAATGAAACAAACAAAACAAAATAGCAAAACCTATTCTAATAATATACAGGGAGGGGTAACCCTTCTTCTCAATATCCAAAGTAGTGTTTTAGAAACTACCTATTGATAGGTAGTGGGGTAGGTTCTCCAATCATATTACTAACCCTAAAAAATTTCTCTCGTATGATATCAAGTATTTAGTATGGGCCCATCTAAAGTCTATCAAACTTTGAATGGTGTCCTTTTTTCTCTTTATACTTGTCCCAAAACAAGACAAGATTTTAAATCCCAAAATATTTTATTCTAGCTCTTATTTCAAACCTTTTCTTGACAACAAATTGATGTTTTGAAATGTGCTCGAGACTAGCATTCATATTTTCATCTATATTTAATAGGTTAATCAACCTAACCTAGACCTTGTTATCCATATCTAGAAAACTTTCCATGAATTTTAAATTTGTAATTTTGAGATTCATGGAAAATTCGAGTTCTAAACCATAGACCATCTGATAAGGGATGTCCCTAAGTCATTCATGATTCTAGTTTTGTCAGCCCATAGTGCAAACTTGATGTGAGAGTTCCAATCTTTGGGATTTTTATCTAACCTTTTTTTAATGACACCTATCAAGTTCTTATTAGTAAAATCTATGACTCCATTACCTTGAGGGTAGTAATTTTATGAATATTTTAAAATAACATTATGCATAATAGCCCATTGCACAAATTGAACTAGTGAAAAAGAGGGACTGTTATCACAAACTAGAGAAAATGGTACTCTAAACCTGGTCATTATGTGATCCTCTATGAATTTGATTAGCACCTTAGTTGTGAATTATCTGCAAGTAATTTCTTCAAACCATTTTGTGCAATAGTCAGTAGCCATTAGAATGAAATTTTGTCCTAAAAATGAGTGGGGGTATATCATTCCAATAAATTCCAAGCCCCATTGGGCAAAAGGATATACCTCATATATTGGTTGCAATGGCGTGGGTGCATTCCTTTCTTTGTTGGGTGTTGTTTGCCATATATGACAAGTTTGAACATGATAGTAAGCATCTTTGAACAATTTCAGCCAATAATACCCTACCCTCAGTGTTTGATGAGCAATTGCTTCATCTGAGCTATGACCAGTGCCAAATTTGTCATGAAATTCAATCAAGACTGAACCAACATCCACTTTCTCTAGGCATCACATGTAAACACCTTCATAATTTCTTCTATATAAGAGCCCAACCTTTATCATATATGCTTGAATTTTAATTCTTAATTCCCATCTTTGGGTTACATTCATGTTATCTGAGCATCTATTTTGTAAAAAATACTAGACAAGTCTTTGTACCAGTCATCAAAAGTGACATCTTGTTGAGTATATAGTTGACATACAAACTGATGATCTACCCCAACCAGTGTCTTTGATAGCCCTTGGCCTCTCACTAGCTTCAAGGGTGTATCTCCATATTGAATTCCTACAAAATTTCCATCCACTTCCCTTGAAATTCTCCAAGGTCATTCTACATTAGCATGGACTTGATCACAAGATCAAGAACTATTTCTATCAGTTTGATCCTTAAAATGTAGGGTTATAACTTCTTTACAACTTTCACTAGAGAAAATGAATATTTATCCAAGTTAGTATATCTTACTTCTGCATTCTTGAAAGGTGCACTCATAAAGGCTATTGGCCTTTAATCACCTTCTTCCCTCTTCTAGGTTAGAATAATAGCACAAGAATGTTCCAAAGAGAAAGTATAAATGTTGAAGGGATTTGTGTAAATCAAGCTAGCCAACACAGGTGTGTTGTTTATGAATCCTTTGATCTCCTAGAAGTATTTCTATGCTTTTGTTGTCCATTCAACCTTCGTGTCTTTTTTTACCATATCATTTAGAGGACACACAATTTTGAAAAAACCCACTAATAAATTTCCTCACAAAATTAACCTTTCCAAAGAAAGATTTTAGTTCATTTTTGCTATTTGGCAGTGGTAACTTTAGTATGGAATTGATCTTATTAGGATCTATGGATATACTCTTCTTAGAAATAATATGTCCTAAGGGATTTCCTTCATTAACTCGAAAATGCATTTCTTGGGATTTAACGAAATACCTAATTCTTTGCATCCCTAGAGTATTTTATGCAAGTCACTCACATGATCAGATCTATTTTTTGAGCACTTTCATATCATCCATTTATATGATTATACACTTTCCAATTAGCCCCTTGAAAGCTATATACATTTCTCTTTGAAAAGTGGCTCCAACATTAATGAGCCCAAATAGCATTGTTTTTTATGTGAAGGTTCCCCACTTGGTGGTGAAAGAAGTTTTAAACCTATGTTCTACATGAACCATCACTTGATTGTAGCCTAAGTATTTTTCCAAGAATGACATCATTTGTGGCATGTTGACTATCTGTAAGTGTTGGAAGAAGGATATTGTTTGAAGAAGAATATTTTTCAAAGTTTTGGAAAGGTTGGCAACATGAGCATGAGTTGCATAATATTGCTTGATCCAATGTTGTCATTGATGTCAACATTGTTATGATCAGCCCAATATGATTCAAAAGTTCTACTGAAGATATGTGTATAGAATAAGTTGGTTCAGTAAATATGGTTGTACATGAAATTAGCTAAATTCTTCAATTGACTATTTTATGGTTCAGTGTGCCAGTTTTTGTGTCCACACTCCACCACACTAAGTGATCTCACTTTTCATTTTCAACCATGGTTTGAAGTCTATCAAATTCAGGTAAAATCAAGATTTTGTGATGTTTTGTGAGATATGTTGGAAGGCATGTATGACAGAGCTTAGCTCTATGTATCACAGTTATCTCTTTGCATACCATGTTTGTGTGGGATATTCTGCATTTCTTTGAGAAGAATATTTTTGCATTGTATTTCTAAATTCAGACTTACTGATATTATTCAAGTGTGAAATCAAATAAATATCCATTCTTGAAGTCGTATGTATGGAGAAGTGTATGTATGACTGAAATTTTTATGATTGGGTCCAATTCCTAGCTGACCTAATACATGATATGTGTTGTGAAGATTAAATATACATCGTGGATGTTTATAGAATCTATTTTAGGTCCATGTAAACCTAGATCAAGTGTTGTGCATTTGGTCTAAGTGTGAATAATTTTTTGAATCTTGTGTGAAGCTGACAAAGCTATTTTTTTTTTTTTTGTTACATCTAATTAGGCTAACCTAATTGATGTATGTGGATGTAATAGGGTATACATATGCAAGAAATTTTTGATTTTTAGGATGGGTGAGAAGACATAATTGAAAAATCAAGTGTGAGAGGTCTCACATTTTACAAACATGTGAATTTAGAGGCATGAGATCATAAAAAGAGAAGAATAGTTGAGTGGCTACTAAGTAGAGTATTACTTTGTTTTTAGAGCTTCAAAGGAACTAAAATTCAACATAAGGAATGTGTACTTTGTATTAGTTCACATTTTGGCTATGTAGCCATCTTTATTTTGTATCTATCTCTGGTTGTTAGCTTTATAAGGATAGTGCATCCTGGCAGTAAGCCCCTATAATATACTATATCTGGATATAATATTGTAGACATGTAAAATATACTAATTGGCATTGTGCATTTGATCCCGACTACTAACATCATTTCTTCCAGAATCATCCCTCGGTCTAACCATTTAATCAAATTCCCCTATCTGATTAAATTCATCAATTTATCTCTCTTAATTAAATAAATCATTTTATCTAATCAAGTCATCTGATCTAATTATCCCTATTTAATTAAATTAATTTTATTTTATTAAATCTCTAAAGTCTATCCATTAAATTAAATAAATTAAAACCTTATTTGATTTAATCTAACACCATCTCTTTTTATTAAATAAATCAAAATCCTTATTTAATTAATCTCTTACCATATTCCTCTCTTATTTTATTTAAATAAATCCATAAATTTGAGTCAAATAGGTCACATCATCTAACTTCTCTCATTAAATTAATTAATCCTTGATTAATTTAATCTCATCTCATGTCCCATCTTCTAGATAATGCAAGTTGCACATGAAAATAGATTTAATTCATTTATTAAATCTCTATTTTCCTCACAAGGCATCTTTTGGAATATTCTCTCAATTTGAATTCAAAAATTCCAAGTCAACATGTACATCCAACAAGGCAATAACTTCATCTTACATGTCCTTTGCCTTGAGCCAAGTGACATTTATTTAATTTTCCCTTCCCTCTTGCAAGTCATTTCAACAAATTTGAATTTCAAATATTTGCATTTATTGGCACATTTCCCAAATCTTGCACATCTTCCATCCATTCATAGCTTCACAAGTGGCATCATGCCATTGGATGAATGTTAGTCCCACATTGCTCAATTTTGGACATTCGTCCATCTTGGAACTCTATAAATAAAGAGCTCATATCTTCATTTTGTCATCCACAAATTATGCAAAGTTACCATCCTCAAATATCCATCAAATTTCATCAATCATTCTTCAATCATAGTTAGGTTTTGCAGATTCTAGCTTGGAGCACTCTTCAACATTAAAAAAGTGGATCAATTATCTTCAACATATCAAGCTTCCATCTTAGGGATTGGGAAAGGGTCAATTTTCACATCAAATTGGCACCAATTCCCCCATGGGATCATGTGTTTGCTTTTCTAATTAGGATTTAATCTTTGTTTTGTCATTTTCATTGTGTTCTTCATTATTTTCTTCCTAATTTGATGTTGTAAATGGATTTCATGGGGAATCCTTGTTTTAGCTTGCAATACCTTGTTTACTCATGTTTTTTTGCAGGTACTAGGATTGGGGTTCACACAAATATATTGTGAGCTAATTCTCACCATGGTTTTTCCATTTTCGGGTTGTCCACATAAAAATCTTAGTGTTCATGTGTTATGTGAGCTTGTGGATGTTCCATTCTTTCATTCTTTATTTTTGTTAATATGTTTTGGTGATTTGATAAGTTGTGTTCAAAATTTTAATAGAATACTAATTCATCTCCCCCTCTCAATATTCTAGGTGTTCAAAAATTGGTATTAGAGCCTATTTCTTTTTGAAAATCCTAACAACTTGAGGAATATCTTGGAGTTTGAACACATGGCTAACAAAAAGTGTCCTATTCCTTTGGAAGAAATTTTTGCAATTGAATATGAAGAAGATGACTACCTGTTTGACAAAGAACTTAAGGTTGCTCTTGAAGATCTTGATGGAGTTAAATCTGATAACAAAAGTCTAAAAGAAATCCTAGGAGAAGCAAATGAATGCATCAGAAATTTGAGAGAAGAAATAAAGAAGTTCAAAGAAATACATAGGGAAGTCAATGCACAATTGAAGCAAGAAAATAGAGAAATCACCAGACTAAAAGTGTAAATGGAAGAAAAATTAAGGATTGAGGAATGTCTGGATGCATTGGTACAAAGAAAAACTAAAGAATGCTCAAGACTTGAACATGAAGTGGTAAATCTCAGATAAAATCTGTAAAAGGCTAGAATACATTAGGAAAAATTCAAAATAAGTACTACAATGCTTGATGAATTGATTACAATTAAGAAGCAATCTAAGGATAGAGGCGGTTTGGGACTTAAAGAAGGACAAAGTTCAAAGGAAAATCAAGCACCTAATAAGCTTGACAATAAAAAGAAGATTCAAGGCAATGAAAGACAATTCAAAAATGAGGGAAGCAATGTTGGAAGACCTCCTATTAGACAACCAAATGCTCAAATGTATCCATCTTTCAATGGTATTTATTTTTCATGCAATAAATTTGGACATAAGGAAATAGAATGTAGAAGTAGAATGAAATAAAATGTTGGATCCTTCTCTAGACAATGTTTTGCATGCAAGAAATTTGGACATAGAAGTGCTGAATGTAGAAATAGGATAATGAATAGATATAAAACTAGGAGAATGGTTCAATTTTTCAATGGCTATTATTATACATGTAATGTATTTGGACATAAGGCTAAACAACATAGATCATTAATGAATAAAAGTTAGTTTGGTAAGTAAAATGTTGTATGCTACTTTTGTAACAAGCTTGGACATATTTCAAAGGTTTGCAAAAGAAAAAATAGAAGAAAATATAATCCAGTAAAGGGGAATGATCCCATGAAGGAAGTTGATCCTACTAAAGTTAAGAAGGAAATGAACAAGATATGGAGAAAGAAAGAAGAATATGAGAAAAAAATGAATCAAGAACTTCAAATGCATTTGTGCCTCCTTTTGGTGCAAATAATTTACTTGAAAATTAAACCTAAGAATGAACTTAGGGGGAGCAAAAAAGAAAAATCTAATAGCCCCCCAGAAATATGAGGTGCTAAGATGTGTGATAAAGATATATCAAAGAAGAGGAATTTCTAAACTTATAGAAGAAAGTTGTGGAAGAAAATATTGGAATGGGGCAATTTGTAGAGCATGGAAAGATGTCTATGCACACAATTTTAGGAGCATCATCTTTTTGGTTTGAAGCATTTGTTGTAGGAATTAGGTCAAATCAGAGAGTTAAATATGTTTGTGTGAAGGAAAAATATTTTATTCAAATTCATTCAAAGAAGAAATGAAAGAAAAAGAGGTGTAGAAAGGCTCGAAGTGTTTTCCAAAAGCTGAACATCAAGATCCTATTCACTGAGCTTATTTTTACATATCTTGCATATTTTTGTCTTTCAAAACAATTCTCTAAAAGAAATTTAAGTATAATGGAATTACCAAAAGTCACAGAAAATGTAGACACTAAATTTGTTTCCTAGGCTTGCAACTCTTAGATTCTTTATCATTTCCCCTTTTGTCTTTTATTTTCTAAAGTCATATGTCTTCTATTAATTAAATAAATTTAAATATTTAATTAATTTGTTTCTTATCTTTTTTTTAATAAAAAGGGGTAAAAACTTTATTGAAAATTAGAGCAAAGCATTACATAACAGCAAAGGACCAAAGCCCCAGGAACCAACATAAACCACAAGAAAAGCTAGGAACAAAATCACTCTTCCCCAATAGCACTCCCATCCTCTACAAGAATCCTCTCCAAATCCTGACATAACTCACAGGAAATTTGCTCCCACCCATCAATCTTCCCACCATCTATATTCTCTGATGCCCATTTGGCTAGACAATCAGCTACCCTATTCCATTCCCTTGGAATATGGACATAAGATACTAACTCCATCAAAGAGCTAACCTGCAATATCCACTGCACCAACATAGCCAACTGCTAGCTAACATCAAAAATCTTCTTTCCATGAAGTAAATTGACCGAGACCCGAGAATCTGACTCAGAAATAACCTTATGCCACCCTAAAGCATATGCCCATTTCAAGGCATAGAGAATAGCCAAGCCTTCCATCCTATTGACAGTCTATATCCCTTCATTAGCATAAAAAATAAAAACCACTGATCCAGAAGAATCCCTACCAACCCCACCAATCCCAGTAGGTCTGGGATTTCACCTAGATGAGCCATCCGTATTAATTTTCAAAAAGCCAGCAGGAGGGGGCAACCAACTCCCCACCCTTTGAACTTTTTTCTTCACATGCCTACCTCTCTTGACACAAGCAGAAGCTGAAGATAGCCCCTGAATACCCAGCCAATCAACCATCTCAGAATCTCCTTTCTCTAACGATAACATAATCTCACCTTTAGCTTCGACTGTCTCCTGGGTCATTCCCACAATTCTAAACCAAACTTGTTGAATCCCCAAATTTTCACCTCGAAAGATTCTTCGATTCCTTTCCAACCAAACTCGCCAAAGCAGAAAGATGGGACCAACATACAAAACATCCTGCAAGAAAGAGGCTGAGTAGGGGGGCCTCCCTAGACTAATCCAAAACTCAACCAAGGAGGAGGCATGAATGCATGGGATTTTCCAAACAGCCCACCAGAAATGTCAGAGTTGTAAGGTGAAGGAACAATGAAAGAACAAGTGAGGAGAGTCCTCCTCCCCACACCCGCAGAGAACACACCTAGATGGGCCTGAAAAACCTCTCTTTTGGATATTATCCCAGGTCAAACACCTATTCCAAGCCAAAGTCCAAATAAAGAAATTACACTTTGGCCAAGAGAACTTATTCCAAACTTTCTTCCACCAATGAACCTCCACCCCCTCAATCTGCTGGGAAAGCAACTCCTGATACCTAGAAGAAATAGTGTAAGCACCCTTGGGGTTAGGAGACCAAGCCAACACATCCTGATCAATGAGGGAGCTACAACTTCGACAAGAAAGAATGTAATGAAGCTCAACACACTCCTCCTCCATACCAACAACAAGCCATTCCTCTAGACTCTTCCATCTTGCCTCCACCAACTACCCCTGAAAGGAAAGAGACTTAAATTCTCACACCCTCGACCATCCTGCTTCACAGAACCTCTGGCACAATGTAAGAAAATGAGGATACTAAGAAACAATGGGAGGGTAACCATCCCAAATGTCATGCCAAAAATGTGCCTCTGACCCACTCTTACAAATCCAGAATAAGCTGCCCTTAACGAGCACAACCCCTTTCTTAATAGTATTCCAAATCACAGATCCCTTCCCTTTCAAGCTATAACGAGGGATATCACTTTGAGGAATCCCTGGAAAGTACTTTTGAGTCAAAATTTTGGCCCACACCCGGTCCTATTCCACACACCAATGCCAATACAATTTAGCAGCCAAAGCCATACCAGACAACAATGACTGCCTTAACCCAAGACCACCAAACTGTTTAGGGCTACAAACAACATCCCATATAACAAGGCTCCACTTGGAAGATAATAAACTACCAGCCCATAAAAATTGTCTTGCTAAGGAATCAAGATCCCTAACAAAGCCCATCGACACCACCTAAATCATACACCTATAAAGAGGGAGAGCCTGAACCATAGATTTGAGTAACTGAACTTGACCCGCAAAAGACAGCCAACGAAGGGTCCAATGAGTGACTTTGACATGAAACTTTTCCAGAATAGCCTGCCAAGAATCCCTAGACTGCCTACCAATAGAAATAGGAATCCCAAGTTAGGTCAGCGGGAGATCCCCAATCTGAAATTTGAGAATATGAGCAATTCTCCTCTGAATAGAGTTCGGAGTATTGAAGAAAAAAATGGAAGACTTGCCCTCATTAATTGACTGGCTAGATGCAACTAGATAAACATCCAATACCTTGCGCATGTTTGAAGCCTCCCTAATTGTAGCCATGCCCATCAAAGCAGTGTCATCCACAAACTGTAAGTGATATTGCACTGGTAAGCCACCTCCCTATTGCGATCCTTGAATGAAACCCCCCTCCACATTCCTTTTTATCAATCATCCCAAACCTTCCACCAAAAGAAGAAACAAGTAAGGAGAGAGGGGGTCGCCTTGTTGTAAACCCTGAGAAGCACCAAAGAGTTCAGAGTGCTCCCCATTAATCAAAACAGAGAAATAAATTGAATTCACACAACTCTTAACCTAGCAAATCCACTCCTCAAAACCAAAGGACCCCAGAACTTGTCATAAACCCTGAGAAGCACCAAAGAGTTCAGAGTTGGCCATAGAATGAATAGTCTCTATAGCAATAACCACCCCATCCAAAATCTGGTGGCCCATCACAAAACCACTCTGTTCCTCAAAAATCAGCAGCGAAAGCCACTTTTTTAACCTATCAGCAATCAACTTAGAGATAATTTTATAAATAACATTGCAAAGAGAAATGGGGTGAAATTGACTTAACCGATTAGCCCCATCATCCTTGGGGATTAGATCAAGGAAGGTAGAATTTAGGGCCCAAAGCATTTGCTTATTCTTTTGAGACTCTTGAACAACTGCCAATAAATCCAACTTGATAATCTCCCAAAATTCCTAGAAGAACTCAATCGGGAAGCCATCTGAACCAGGAGCTTTACCCTTCTTCATCTAGAAAATAGTCTTCTCTAGCTCATCTAGCGAAATATCACTCATAAGATGCTCCTTCATCTAGCAAGAGACCAAAGAAGGAATACAAGAGAGGACCTGAGCCTCTTCAACTGAGTCCCCCTGCGAGTCCTCCCTGAATAAAGAAGCAAAATACTACACAGCTTCATTTGAGATATCCTGAGTAGAAGAAAGAACCTCTCCCCTGTCAGTCACCAAAGCTGAGATAGAATTGCCATGATGTCTGGCCTTCACCGAATTGAAGAAGAAGGCAGTATTCTTGTCTCCCTCCTGAAGCCACTCAATTTGAGCTTTTTGTTTCTAGTAGATTTCCTCCCTCAGCTCCCACTCCTCTAGAGCTTTCAATACCCTAGCCTCATCCCGCAACAAATCCTCAGACACCCCATCCTCCCTAATCAACCTAGTAATACCATTCAGCTCAACTTGTGTAGCAAGCTTCACATGGTAAATGTTTCCAAAGCAATGTCAGTTCCATCGTTTAAGCTGATACTTAACATATTGAAGGAGCTTAGCAAAATTATACATTGCAGTACCATAAGCAGGTCTACCATACCTCCACCATTCAGCAACACATCCATAAAGGTCAGGGTCCCGTAGCCACATTAGTTGGAATTTGAAGGTTGGCGTATGAGGCATCTGAGCAGAAGAGATAACTAGCTTTATAGGCTAGTGATCCAAACCTCTCTAGTCTAATATCTCAGAACTAGAAGATCACATTGCCCCAACCCAAAAGAAGGAGACCATGAAACGATCCAGTCGTTCAACAATGCAACTATCACCAACCCTTCTGTTGTTCCAAGTAAATTGACCATTGCTAGGTTTGATATCAACAAGATTGAGAGCAGATATATTGTGCTGAAACAACAATGTAGAAGGCTCTAGTCTTGCAATACCACCCCGTTTCTTAGCTAATTCAGTAATAGCATTAAAGTCCCCTATAATGATCCAAGGATGATAGGGAAATAGGCTACAAACAAAATGAGTATGTGTCCATAAAATAAGTTTACCCTGGAACTCAACAGGTGCATAAACATTGGAGAAAAGAACAAACTCTCCTGACTCAAAACATGAGGCAACCATGGATAAAGAGGACTTGAAGGATAACCACCACAAAGGTTGAATCTTCTGAGGGTTCGAGAAACAAACCACACCCCCTGAGAATCCCTGAGCCCCAATACACTGGCATTGACCATTCTTCCACAACTTAGGCACTAAACCCATCATGCACTCAATAGATAACTTGGTCTCCTAAAGAAAAAGAACATCAGGAGAATGACTTCTTACCAACTCACGAACAAATTTTTGTCTAGGGCCACTATTCAAGCCCCTTACATTCCATGAAATAATGATCATTTTAAAGGAGTCAAAAAATGAGAATCTAGGGTCTTAATAGACCCTGACTCCACCAAAGTCTCCCCCATCATCTTAATCTTTTCCAAATATTTCTTCCTACCAAGTTTAACACTTTTCTCCTACCCCCCCTTCTTGCCATCCTTTTGCAAAATGCCTAGTTGAGGAGAAGGCTTGCTACTCTTAGCCACATCTGGTCCAACATTCCATGTAGGAAAAGACATGCTTCCATTCCCCTGCTCCAACTCAACATTTGGACCCAACATCACCTGAGCCCCAACCTGCACATCAGTGACCATAGGTATGGTGGACTCCTCCTGTGGAGTAGGAGGAGTAATGGAAGTGTGAACCTACAGGCCAGAACCAACCACACCCGAATCCACACTTATTAACCCTGGATTAACTTCTTGCTGACCTAAATCATCTAGGACCTCAAACCTGTTAAAAGTATCCTCATCTTGTCTCTCCATCAAAGTCCTCTTTTGTCCTCTATTCCAGTTACGAGCCTTAATAGGAACATAACCCTCAACATCTGCACACTCAACAGAAATAGGATTCTTCCCCTTATCAACATCAGGAATGTTACAAGGAGGAAGTGGAGGCTAAGGCACCACAGGCTTAGCCTTTAGGCATCTACGTAACAGGTGACCATATTCATGACAGAGGCGACATTAGAAAGGAAGGGTTTCATAATCCAATTGTTGTGCCCAAGAATGGGGACCCACACACATATCAAAAGCATCTGGAAAAGGCCTACTCAAATCAATTTCCACACAAATTCGAGCAAAAGTCATTATTTTCTTACCTAGGGTTTGTGTTGAAGACCCCACCAACTTCCCAAGCATCGAAGCAAGCATGTGCATAATGTCCTCATGACAACATTCAATTGGAAATCTAGGTAGTTGAACCCACACTGGAACATGATTTGGAAGCTCCTCAGAGGGATTAAAGTCTGCATGCCATGGCTTGACAAACAACCCAACCTGGTTGTGAAAATAGGCCCCGCCCTCAAAAACCCTATTGCGATCAGCCAAATAGATAAATGTGACCATGAAGAAATTATTTACAAGTAGCGTGACCTCCATTTCACCTTCTGGCTCCCAAGTCCTTCATGCCCAAGTTTCCAAAAATTGTAGAGACACTCTCAATCCCAAAAAATTGCAATATAGAGAATGCTTTGAATAATATTCAATATCCTCAGCAATCATTTCAATCAGAATGACCAATTTAGGTCTCTCATTCCAACGCTCTAGGCATCTGTTAATCTTTGTGATCCGAGATCCACCAAAAAAATTTGAATCCATAGACCCCGTATTCAGAGAGAAGAGGGTGTTATAAAAAACCCTTGCTCCTTGACTTGGCAATTTCAAGCCCACCGCAGCATGAAAATCCATGTCGAGTGCAACCCTAGATGGCTCACCCTAAGACATAGCCGCCAATAGGCCTGTGACAGACATGCACAAGAAATAGCCGACCCCAGGCATAATAGAATAGAGGAAACCCTCACCTGCAACACACACCGTGAAACCCAAAAATAGCCGCAGCAAAAGGATTAACCCCCCCACAAAACAAAACAGACACCCACCCCAACCTTTGCACAAATAGAGTAAACAAACACGAGCTAGGGCTCGAATGCCCTAGCTCAGCTCCTTGCAGTTGCAGACCGAAATGCCATCCATCTTAATCTAAAATTAAAACTTCGAAAAACTTAATTTGTTTCTAATCTTTATTCTTCCTTGATTAATTAATTAAATTTAATTTATTTAATTATGTCACTACTTAAGTCCTTTTCTTTCTAAAATTAAATAAATTCCTATTTATTTAATTTTTATACCACTATTGAGTATAATTAAATAATTATTTCAATTATTTAATTATTCATTTGCCACCTGGATTAAATAATTTGTATTTCTCCTTTCACCTCTTTATCCATGCCAATCTTATCTTCCACATCAATTCTTTATCTATCCATGTCTCAATTAACCTCCACCCTTGATTAAATTATTTATAATTTAATCTTGACCATCAATCCTTATAATTTTTCCCTAACCCTAGTCCATACTACATCTTTTATTCTAGGCCATTGATTTATTGTCATTTAATCCTACCCTTCATTCAAGATTGAATTCCCTATAAATGACCTTGTCATTGTCATTTGTCATCTATCCACAAGTCATCTAGAGTTTACATGAGCTTAGGAGATCTTATGCTATCTTGGTATCTTGCTATCAAGTCATCAAGTCAAGTACATCCATAGTCATTAAGAATCTTCAATATTTTGCTTAGTCATTGTCATAGGTCATTATTTGCATACTCAAAAATTTGAGGGAAATTATTATACTCAAGAAAAATGGAGAAGTGCAATGAAGGTGAATCAGTGGTGGTATGAAGACTTTTGTAATATTGTTTCATATGTTTTATGTCTTGGGTAAGTGCAAAATCATCATGGAAAAAATAGGCCCAAGTAAGTGGTGAAAAATTCAAAAACAAAAGAGTTAGGCAACTTGATGTAAAAATTTGAATAATTTATCTATATTATTTCAAAAATATGTAAGAATAAAATTTGTAGAAAATTGAATGTAGTTTCTAAAATACTAGGTTTATTTTTATTTTTTAAAATCTATTTGGTGAAAATTTGAAATTTCAATGCAATAGTACTTAAATTTTAGGGAAAAAATAAGTAGTTGTTTGTCTGACCACCCTAACCACAATAAAATGATAATATTTTTTTATAATATTTTATATATAAGTAGACCACTCATTTGTCGATGTGATACATATTTTTTTATAATTTTTTTCTAAGTAAATAATTGATTATGAATTTTTTATTACAACTTTTAAAAAATATAAAAACTCGTATGTCTGACCACCTTAACTTGGTCGAAACTTCATGAAATTCATTTTTGTTTTTTTAATCCTATAGTTTGTGAAGCATAGAATGTGACACATGTTTTGGATTCAAAAAATGTGATACCGTTTGAAAGCTATAGATGTTTTTCAATTAGCCTATCAATAAAGACTTTAGTCGTAATTCAAATAGAAAATGAATAATAATTATTTATGAAATTCAAAGTAAAACATAATTTATATTGGTGGAAAGCTGAGAATTTCCTTTAAAAACCCTTCTTTCTTTTTCAATTTTGGGATAAAAAAAAGTCAACCACATACCCATCATATTGCCACTTTTTGGCCCATCATGATTTTGCACATACCCTCTTTATGCTTATTTGTGCTTCATTGTTTATTAGAGTTTGATTTATGTGCTTTATTGCCTAACCTTGATAATTTTAACCTTGATTGCATTGGTGAACCTAACGTGAAAGGATAAATTTGCATAAATCATACAATTTTTTTGGTTTTGCATGTTACAAGTACGAATCGATGCAATCACAAGATAGATTGACACAATTGTCATTTACACAGAGCCTCAATCGCGAGATGAAACAACACAACTGTTTTGCACTAGGAAATACTTACATTTTATTTGATTTCTTCATTTTTTGTTAGATCTAGATCTTCTAGTTTTTCGTCCCTTTAGGCTAACCCTAGGGCATATCATATTAGTCATTAGATTGCTTGCATTTGGTGGGTTTTCTATTATTTTATAGACTCAGATTGGTGTGGTGCAATTGGATATCATTCGATGCAACTTCTATCGATAAACACCACAATCATTCATTCTATGATCTAGTCAAAATTCAGAACACCGCAGTCATAGATTTTGAGACACACTTGCTTATATTAGTGAGCCACATCCGCAACTTCTGGTAATGCAATTACTTGCTCATTTACAATTTCTGGTTTCATTAAAAATTTCCAGTTTAGGTCTTTCTCATTTTATATCTTAGGGGTTTTTTGGTTACTGACAATTGAATTCCAACATGTGGCATAGGTGGGAAGGAGGCATTCAATTTAAACATTTCTAATCAAACTATCTTATCTTCTTTTCATTCACTCATTGGGATAAAATTAACCTTGCATTCACACAACATTGGGCTTAAATTTTCCTTAATTTTCATTTCACTCATTGGATAAAAATAATTTGCATCCCACTCATTGGTCTAAAATTAACCTTGCATCAAGTGTCTTTTCACATATTGCTTTGAAGGATAAAAATAACAAGTGTTTTAATTGTCTTGTGATTTGCATTGTGCTTCAAGCTATGTATGCACTTCTCTCACACCATTTGGTGATATTGAGAATCATAAACATCTTTTGGAATTTTGTATAATCACCTACACATTTGGATTTTGGAATTAAAATGAACCCCATGCGAGTGTGAGGCAAAGGTGTCGTGTATGCTCTCTCCTTACACTTTGTGCAATCTTGGATGATCAAAAACAACATCCTTGTCTTAATTTTGTTACCTTTAGAGGGGCCTGCCTCAAAAAAGGGAATGACTCCAACCTATTTTTCACTCAGGCTAGTATATAAAAGGATAAGACTAAACCATTGTTGGTGTAAATAAGTATTTTACTTATTACATTTTACTTAAGATTACTTAGGGAATGCATATCATTATAGGTTGCACTTGTGACACCTAGTTATTTGCATCTTGCATCTAGGTTTGTGCATACATTGAGAGATATGAGTTGGACACCTAGGGAATTGTGTGTAGGAGAAATTCCACTCTTTGTGGTGTGATATAGTTATCACCTTTTTATCTCCACCTTTTGTGGCATGATAATTCCACTTTTGGTGGGTGATCCACCTTTCATGGAATTATCTATTATTTCTTTCTCCCTACCACACATATGATTGGGACACTTGTCTCATTCATAGCCCTTCATTGTGTCCTAGATTGTCTATATAAGAAAGCCTTGTACATGCTTGTAATTGTATATCTTCATTGTCTATCTTCATGCATATTGAGAATACAATTATCATATTCTCTCATCTTGTCTCTCTCTTTTGTGCTATGTTTAGTCTCTTGATCCTATTGTTCCTTTTCATGAGTTCTTACAACCATCAAGTCCTCACAGTGGTCTTTTCCCTTACCGTGCAGTGTCACTCAAAATAGTGTACCTACCTTAAAATGTATTAGATCCCCTAATAGAGTGATTAAATCCTTAAGTGGCTTGGTGAATGCTTGCGGGGAGCCGTGTCCTTGAGTATTCAATAAGAACCTTTGTTATAGTGGCCAAAATCTCTTTCACTTGCTAGCATAGGAATGTCCATTCTAAAGCCACCCCATGTCTTCACTAAGCATGTGTAGAGGTAGAAGTTCCTCTTTTGGGAATTAAGACTAGGTGAGATCGAGAAGTGAGTATCATGGAGGGGAGCCACTGCCACCAAGTCTCTAGTTTTCTACCTTGTTTAAGTAGTTGGAGAAATCCAAGTGGGGATCTAGTGGTTGGTATTTCTTGAAAATCCATAGGTTGTGAAGTGTTTTTTCAAGTGTCTTTTGCACATTTAAACATCTTACACATCTAGACCAAACCAAAGACAAGTGTTTGCAAACTGTTCTTTATGTTTTCCAAAATTAAACATCATAAAATCACTAAAAATTTTGGTCAAAATTTGGTCAAAATAATCAAAACACATAGAATACCACAATTTACTATCATAAACTACAACCATGACATAGAAACTTGCAACCGCCATTTCTAGAAAATTGTAATTGATTGTGTTAAATCGTAACTGAAACTACAAACAATGCAATTTCTTGTCACCAATTTTTTTAAGGAAAACTGAAACAAATCGATTTTCTGACTGATCCTGAGAATAACCTAAGTCTTTGACCATATAATTGTAACACTACCATTCACTTTCCATCCATCCATTCACCATTGCATACCTTGCACCCACCATAGGAAAAACACTAAGGCATCTTCTAGCTTGCATATACCTTTTTGTGAACCTTGGTCTTGGAAACTTATCAAGTTTGAGACTAGTCCATAGTGACTATATGAAATTTTTGTTGAATTCAATCCTTCCATAATTTTATTCCTCTTGTCATATAGGTTGGCTCTCAACTCACAAGGCTAGTTTGAGACCACCTTTGTCAATTCTTTTCATTTATTCACCATCCTTGAAGTCTTGACAAACTAGATTTGCATCCTTGGCTATCTTAGTTTGGTTAAGAAACCATGCTTTAGCTTTTCCATAAGGTGTTTAGTAGTCATACCTCTATCTCATATTTCCATTTTCACCTACCAATCATTTTACACTTTCATTTCATTTGGCATACCTTATACATCATTCTTAAGCATCATCCTTAGACACTTATATCCCAAAAATCCAAATATATATATATATATATATACATCTTACATAGAAATTTCTATAGATTGGACTTCATTGTGATACCATCCTTCATCTTGCATAACCTTAGGTGTACTTTTGCATAATCAACTTGGACATTACATCCCATCATCCTCACATTTAGTTTCCCTTTTTCAAGTCTTACATGGTTGAAACTAGGTTGCAAAGGAAGAGAAAAGACATGGCTTTCCCACAAGACAACAAATTTTTTAACCCATTCACTAATTCCTCACAAGGGGCACCTAGACAATAAAAATACTTATTGGATAAATTTTTCACTAGAGACCAAAAAGTAAACGTTGTTGTTGAAGAACTAGAGGCTATGGCCCAAGATACTAAGTTTTCCTCTTTTGTGGATGAATTATTGGCACATGACCTTCAATGTTACCTAGCTAAATTATTAACAAAAGGTGCCACATTACCCCCTGGTTTTGACGTTAATACATTACAAGGATCATCCACATCCATCAACCAAACTCTAGGAAACAACACAATTGTCTCTAGTGGCTCTATCCTGCAAGTTAGTACATCTATGCCATTAGGAGGAACTACAAAAGATGCAACAATGATTCACATCTCCTTATTTGGAACACAAGGCAATACACTTGGAAGTACACAAGGCATGACACAAGGAATGACCTTTGGCACAACACAACCTATGAAATTTATCATAGGGGCATCATCCTCAAGTCCATTTGACACAAGCAAGAAGCCTAACATTACCAGATCAACACAACAAATTCCATACCAAACATAGGGGATTCTCAACACATCATCGCATCACAATCAAGACATATTCCTCAAGGACATATCCAAAGTTCCATTCTGCAAAACACACAAATTGGCAACCAAGGACCTTTTCCCCAATATGGTAACCAAAATTCACTTGGTCAAACTTTTACAATATCATGGCATATACCATACAATTCACTTCAGAACACTCATATCCTGACACTAAAGCAAAAAATACCAAATCAATATACATCATACACATACATGTCCCAAACATAAAACCCAAACCCATCACAACTCATATACCTAATCAAAACCCATCCCACAACATTGGACTCCAAAATACCAACATGAGCTTGCAAATTACACAAGATCCATCATTGACACAAGTGGATGTATTACAATCTCAAATGTTAGCCTTGCAACAATAATTGGAAAGTATGCAAATGTCGACCAAAAAAGACTTACACTACCTAGGAATTATGTCCTTTTCCTTCCAATAGAAGTTTATACAAGTCACCCTTCCCACATGGCTATTTCATAGCAAACTTACCTAAGTACAAAGGGATGAGCAATCTACTTGAACACATAAGAGAATTTTGCACGAAATGTGCAAACATTACATACAATCCCACATACCTAATGAGACCTTTCCCAAGAAGTCTTACAGGCATAGCACTTGAGTGGTTCTCACGATTACTGACTGACATAAAAACATGGGGTGAACTAGCAAACAATTTTGTGGAATATTTCACATTTAACATTGATAATGAAATTACCATTTCCACCTTATGCTACACCACACAAGAAGATGGTGAGAATTTTGTAACCTTCTTCTAATGATGGAGAAGTATGGCTAGTTAATTTCCTATTGAGATACTTGAGAAATAGCAGGTTGTCATGTTCATTGAAAACATAAACCCAAAATTAAGACAAGATTTGTAGGTGCGATGTTGCACTTCCTTTTCTGATTTAGTGGAAAAAGGCATCATCCTTGAAAAGGATTTAATTGATAAAAGAGAAATCAAGGTTCCCAACAAAAATTCCAACACTCAAAAAAACTCAAATGACAAAAAAAAATATTGGGCCTAAAACAAGAATGTGACTAATGATGGAGTTGTCGATGCTAAGACTGTTCATACAGGTCTTATTATTACACTATGAGGGCCTAGCACATCAAACAATGCACCAAGAAATGTTGGTCAAACTACCAATGCTATCCAAAATACACAACAAATGAGAACCCAAAGGAAGTTCCAAAAACATCAATACACTCCTTTAGGGGATCCAATTGAGTCGGTTCTCAAACAAATCTTGCAACATAATGCCATAAAACTTCCAAACCCAAAACAATATGACCCTAGGAAGTTTAAACCATCTTGGTTGGATGATAACGCCTTTTGTGACTACCACCAAGGTAAGGGATATTCCACTTCACAATGTAGAAAACTAAAGAAAATCATACAAGAGCTTGTGGAAAATGGCACCATTAAAATCAATGGACACCAACAAAAATCATCAAATAGTGACCATAAAGTGTTTTCCAATCCTCTACATGAACGTGGAAAAGAAAAGGCCTCCAGTTTGAGGAATAAGAACAATAATAATTCAACCAATTATGCTAATTTTAAATATGACTATAACCATACCACTATCATAAATCACATTCAAGCTATCGATAAATATGTCAACACCATCACCATTCAGAAACCTCCCAAATGTGCTATCAACACTCACCAAACTAAGGTAACCATTCAAGGTCCTACGCTAAAGTAGTAACAACAACCTTCACAACCTCAATACAATTTTCTTGACCAATTGGGAAAGACCCTAGTGTAAACTTCTATCTTATAATTTTTATGTATATCACCTGATCACCAATCCATTCTTGATAATGATTTTAAAAACACAATCGTTCCTATCGACCTTGACGTCAATCATTTATAGGAAATGGTAGGCTATTTGACGAACTCCCATCATGCCACTTTTTCTAAAAAAGTAATATTCAATTAAGAAGACAAACCATAATGACCCTTTACACCTTGAAGTCATTATCCATACAACCAAAGTCAGATGAGTCTTGGTAGACGATGGAGCAAAGTTGGACTTTTTTACCCATAAATTGGTTAAGATGTTGGGTTTTTGATGCAGATCAACCAAAAATTAGCACAACTTGACACAAGTGAAACAATGATCCATAACCAACAATGAAAAAAAGGCAAAAAACTTGATTCATTTGACAAATTTCATAAACTAATTCATCTCAAACAATGATTAAGTGCATTCTAGATCACATTGGAAACATTGCCATGGAAGACTATAGTTTAATGCAAGGAACTGTCATTAATAACTCTCAAAAAACAAATAATGAATCCAATCACTTCAGTGAGATTTAAGATAACATAATTACAAACTTTTCCTAATTTTTTTATGAAGATCCAATGCTAGAAAAGAAAGTTATTACATTTTTCCTAAAACTGCAAACCCTAGGTAGGGTTCAAACCTTCCCTCACAAAAATGGTCATAACTTATTCAAATATTAAAGAAATTTTATGATACTTGAAGAAAATGAAATTATATTCACATGGAAACAAAATAAAATTAGTTTTAGTTCAAAATATGGACTATACAATTAGTACTATCACATTTTTTAGACTGCAATTTCTACAAAATTTTGTTAAAATAGGGTAGTCTCACCAAAATGATCATAACTCCCACACGACACAATAAAATTCAATACGAAAAAAATAATTGTAAACTAGAAAAAAATATATTTCCATCCATATATTATACTCCTTGATATGAGGCCATACCAAGCCGTACATTGCATAACTTTAGCCTGAAAACAATGTAAGAATAAAAAAATGTACACAAAATTAAGATTTTCATTCACCGAACTTCAAAAACAATGTATCCAAACCACCAATTCTATTTTTTGAGGTTGTAAATATACATTTCCAAACAAAACCCACTATTTGAAACCACCTTTTGATTAGTTTGTTGACAAAATATCTTAATGACATTTTTTGACAAGTTGTTTGACAACTTTTTTGAGCAACTTTTACAATTTTTACAATATTTGCCTAAATTTCACCAAATGACAAAAAATGGTCCTAAACCACTTAATATTATCTCAAATGACCTTATTTACATCAATAAATCCAAAAAAAAGTCAAAAACCAAAGTATTGCAATATAGCTTAAAATTGCATCAAGAGTGCTCATGCACCATACTCCCAATGGGAAGAAAAACTCAAGTCCATTTGAGTACAGATTTTATCTCCTTCTATTCTTCCAATTCTTTAGAAACTTATCCTTCATCTCTACAAATTTCCCTAGATCCTTTTTCTTCTTCTTGTACCTTATCTTACCGAGCAACTTCTCAACTTCAAGGTACCAAAATTTGAGTTCTTGTTCATATGCCTTAGTACCACCATCTATGTCTTCATCTTCGTCATTCAAACACAATATGTTACCATATACATCATCCATAAAATTATAAATTTCAACCATTACCTCATATTTTTTACCATATTTTGCATAACAATCAACATTCACTTCTTTTTCTTCATACCCTTTTCCATCTTCATTTTCATCTACTGCACCTATAAACACACTCACAAATATTGTTATAAATAACATTTTGAGTCTCAAGGGACCCATTGTCTCACACTTTTCCTCTTCCTCAGATGGCTTAGGATCTTCCATCACCATCAAAGACTCTCCAAGTTCTAGTTGTACTATCCTCTCTTGCCTTCTTCTATTCAGAATAATCTTCTTGATAGGCCATTTAACCTTCTTCCTTATTGGTAAATGCCAACCATTTCCTTTCTCAAGTAATTGTTGCATCTCAAGATTCACTCTTTTGTTCATTTCTTCCAATTCTTTTAAAAAATCTGCTATCTCTTTCTCAATATCAATTTGTTTCACCTTCCCATTCTTTTTCTTTCTCTCACTCTTCTCTTTTTTCTTGATTGGTGCCTCCTTACTCTAGAAGTCTCCATGAACAAATATTCTCAACCTATCCATTTTTCTATCTCAAGAAAGTCTCTTTCACCTTTCTTCTCCTTTTCTTTGTGATACCTCACCTATGTTTGCTCTCCTTTTCCTCACTACCTAGTCTTTTGGCATTCAGATTCTTCCTTCAACCTACAAAAAGACAATACACAAACTCCCAATTTGATGTAGAGCAACCAAAAATTAGCACAAATTGACACAAGTGAAACATTGATCCATCACCAACAATGACAAAAATTCAACAAAATTGATTCACTTGACAACTTTCATAAACTGATTCATCTCAAACAATGATTAAGTGCATTCTAGATCACATTGGAAACATTGCCATGGCAATCTACAGTTTAATGCAATGAACTGTCATTAATAACTCTAACAAAACAAATAATGAAGACAATCACTTCAGTGAGATTGAAGATAACATAATTATAGACTTTTCCTCCAATTTTTTTGAAGATCCAATGGTGGAAAAGAAAGTTATTTCATTTTTTCTAAAACTACAAACCCTAGGTAGGGTTCAGACCTATCGTTACAAAAATGGTCATAACTTATTCAAATCTCAATGAAATTTGATGATAATTGAAGAAAATGAATTTGTATTCACATGGAAACAAAATCCAATTGGTTTCAAATAAAAAATGGACTATACAATCTATACCATCATATTTTTTAGACTACAATTTCTCCACAATATTGTTAGAATGTGATAGTCTCACCAAAATAATCATAACTCCCACACAAATAAATGAAATTCAATGAGACAAAAATAATTGTAAAATAGAAAAAAAATTATTTCCACCCATATATTATCCTTCTTGATATGAGGCCATACCAGGTCGTACAATGCATAACTTCAACCTAAAAACAATGTAAGAATCAAAAAATGCATGCAAATTTGAGGTTTTCATTCACCAAACTTCAAAAACAATGTATCCAAAACCCAAATTCGAGTTTTATAGGGTGTACTTAAATGTTTCCAACAAAAAAGAACTATTTTAAACCACCTTTTGATTATTTTGTTTAAAAAACACCTTAATGACACTTTTTGACAAGTTACTTGACAACTTTTTTGAGCAACTTTTACAATTTTAACAATATTTGCCTAAATTTCACCAAATGACCAAAAATGGTCCTAAACCACTTAAGATGGTCTCAAATGACATTATTTACATCAATAAAGGAAAAAAAATTCCAAAGCCCAAAGTTTCACAATATAGCTTAAAATTGCATCAAGGGTGCTCCTACACCATACTCCCAAAGGGAAGAAAAACTTAGTCTACTTGAGTGCAAATTTTCTCTCTCTTTCTGGTCTTCCAATTCTTCAAAAACTTATCCTTCATCTCTATAAATTTCCTTGGATCATTTTTTTTCTTGTACCATCTCTTATTGAGTATCTTCTCAATTTCAAAGTACCAAAATTCGAGTTCTCATTCATATGCCTCAGTACCACCATCTATGTCTTCATCT
The DNA here is from genome assembly GCA_007258455.2 of Sequoia sempervirens. Classification (NCBI taxonomy): domain Eukaryota; kingdom Viridiplantae; phylum Streptophyta; class Pinopsida; order Cupressales; family Cupressaceae; genus Sequoia; species Sequoia sempervirens. The sequence continues at coordinate 374,311,863 of VDFB02058242.1, read as the reverse complement.
TCATCATTCAAACAAATTATGTTAGCATATACATCATCCATAAAATCAAGTGCAAATATTACCTCATATTTTTCACCATTGTGTATAACAATCAACATTCACTTCTTCTTTTTCTTCATACCCTTTTCCATCTTCATTTTCATCTACTGCACTTGTAAACACACACTCACAAATATTGTTAGAAATAACATTTTGAGTCTCAAGGGACACATTGTCTTCACACTTTTCCTCTTCCTCAAATGGACTAGGCTCTTCCATCATCATAAAATACTCTCCAAGATCTACTTGTACTATCCTCTCTTGCCTTCTTCTCTTTAGAATAATCTTCTTGATAGGCCATTTAACCTTCTTCCTTATTGGTAAATTCCAACCATTTTCTTTCAAGAGTAATTGTTGCATCTCAAGATTCATTATTTTATTCATTTCTTCCATTATTTTGTTCATTTATTCCAATTCTTCCCTCAAATCTTCTATATCTTTCTCAATATCAATTTGCTTCACCTTCCCATCCTTTTTCTTTATCTCACTTTTCTCTTTTTTCTTGTTTGATGTCTCCTTACTCTGCAAGTCTCCAAAAACAAATATTGTCAACATCTCCATTTTTCTTTCTCAAACAAGTTTGTTTCACCTTTCTTCTCCTTTTCTTTGTGATACCTCACCTAGGTTTTCTCTCCTTTTCCTCACTACCTAGTCTTTTGGCATCCAAGTTCTTCCTTTGACCTGCAAAAAGACAATACACAAACTCCCAAAACTTCCTTGCCCAGATCTTTGGGATTTGATACCAATTTGATGCAGAGCAACCAACAATTAGAACAAATTGACACAAGTGAAAAATTGAACCATCACCAAAAATGAAAAAAATGCAACAAACTTGATTCACTTGACAACTTTCATAAACTTATTCATCTCAAACAATGATTAAATGCATTCTAGATCACATTGGAAACATTGCCATGACAATCTATAGTTTAATGCAACAAACTGTCATTAATAACTCTCAAAAAACAAATAATGAAGAAAAGCACTTCAGAAAGATTGAAGATAACATAATTACAGACTTTTCCTCCAATTTTTATGCAGATCCAATGGTGGAAAAGAAAGTTATTGCATTTTTTCTAAAACTGCAAACCCTAGGTAGGGTTTAGACCTGCCCTCACAAAAATGGTCATAACTTATTCAAATCTCAATGAAATTTGATGAGACTTGAATAAAATGAAAGTATATTCACATGGAAACAAAATAAACTTGGCTTCAGATCAAAATATGGTCTGTACAATCCATACCATTAAATTTTTCAGACTGCAATTTCTGCACAATATTGTTAGAATAGGGTAGTCTCACCAAAATGATCATAACTACCACACAACTCAATGAAATTCAATGAGACAAAAAAATCGTAAACTAGAAAAAAATATAGTTCTATCCATATATTATACTCCCTAATATGAGGCCATACCAAGCTATACAAAGCACAATTTCAGCCTAAAAACAACGTAAGAATCAGAAAATGCACACAAAATTGAGATTTTCATTCACAAAACTTTACAAACAATGTATCTAAACCCCCAATTCAAGTTTTGGAGAGTTTCCTTATACATTTAAAACCAAAACCAACCATTTTCAACCACTTTTTTATTATTTTGTTGACAAAACAACTTAATGACACTTTTTGACAAGTTGCTTGACAACTTTTTTGAGCAACTTTTACAATTTTTACAATATTTTCCTAAATTTCACCAAATGATCAAAATGGTACTAAACCACTTAATATGGTCTCCAATGAACCTATTTACATCAATAAATCCAAAACAAATCCAAAAACCAAAGTTTCACAATATAGCTTAAAATTGCATCAAGGGTGCTCATGCACTAGTTTTTTGGAAGCATGTGTACATAGCACTAAGAGCATTGTAATCAAGGCATATGCTGACAAAGAATGATCATCTAAAGGAGTCATAACATTACCTATCAGATTTGGTCTTGCAGTCATGAATACCACTTTTCAAGTATTGGAACTCGACCTCCCATACAATCTTCTCCTAGGCCAACCATGGATTCATGCCATGAAAGTCATGCCCTTCACATACCACCAATGCTTTAAATTCACACACAACGACACTGAGATCATGATTTTTGGTGATCCTGACTCCTTTCAATACTGTATTAATTTGAGAGGGACCACTAAATTCCAAGTGCCTATCAATAATGAGGCTTCATCTTCCACTTCGTCACATTACATGTTGATCCATCTTCATTGACTAAAGAATCCATTTCATCTACCATACCATCAAACCCTAAGGTCCAAGTCTAGGATATGGGATGTGGAGAATATTGTATGGATAAGTTGCAAAAAAAAAAGACATGTTAATGTTTAGGCTTCCAATAATGATGTCTAGATAGCTTCAAAAGGAATGCAAAAAGATCATTGTGTGTGGACCAAAACCTCTTGGGATCTTGATGATACATCTAATTTTACCCTATTTGCTTCCACTCAAGCTTTTCATATCCATGGTAACCCCATGTTCAACCAAGATATACATGATATTCCACTCTTTGATCTTGACCTTGTTGAGGATATCCATACATCATCCTTCCATACCACCTATCTTGGGTTAGGATATGTCCCCCTTATTTTTGCCTCTACTAAGCCATATTTCCAAGTCATTAAGGATGTGCAAGCCTCCATTGACCTGAATGGTACTAAAAAGGATAGTCCCAAAGATAACATTGTTGACATTGTCACTCCCATTTATCCACTAAGCATTCTAGTCACTCCATCCACTTCATTCATTCCACTCACATCCATCCACATCATAGACATGGATAAACAAGTCCTATCTATAGAAAAGGAAAAAGGAAAAGGTCAAAAATCAAGAATTAAAATGCCTTTAAAAGGAGATCAAGAATCAAAACACATGATGAAAAGAAGAGAAAATCAAGAAAAGTCCTCTAGCCAACGTAAAAAGCTATTAGATCAATCAAAAATACAAGTCAAGAATGATCAAGAATGTCAAGGCATGTCCTCTAGCCACCATAAAAAGCTACTAGATGGATCAAAAGTAAAAATCAAATATGAAAATTAGAAAGCATTGGTCTCCAAGAATGGTACTTCGTCAAAAATCGCTGGGGGCATCTATCAACGTAGAAAGTCAAATAAAGAGCATGTTGATCCAAGGTCTTCATCTCCATGACTTTCACTCATTCCATACATTCAATTCAATTCACCCATATTCGCTTATCATTCCACCTCCAATGGTGATGTTTTTTTATTGTGTTTTTGACAATGACCCCTTCATGTACTTTAGCTCATTGGTCACCCAAACTCCTTTTCATCTAAAGCCTGGTGGCCCACATAGTGTGCACATTAGGGATCATACCATAGCCTCTTTCATTCACCACTTTTATCATCTGTCATATTTGCCACTTATATTTCACATCCAAATTAGGTCCTTTTGTCTAGCACCATCATCCAAACAGGATCAATGCATTGTCACAACTTATTGATTCTACACATAGCTTCTAATGTCTCATTTTAATTAGAAAAATACAAAAAATAAGAAAAAAAATCATTACCTTGATGAAAAGATAACAAACAGGCGTTCTAGTAACACGAAAAAAAATATAATAATAAATAGAAATAATTCATCTAATAGTGAAAACCACTTCAATGGAACTTTGGATAAGTACCATGGTGAAAACCTGGAAAATAGGTGTCATGTGTAGTTGACTTTTCTTCGTCATCTACCATCATTCCAATTTGACTTTTCTCCATCTTTTCCCTTGTCCCCTACCACCAATAATAATGACTAGTTATTTGTTCCATAACCTGGAATGATTGACATGATGTGTTCTTTTTCTCCTTCCATAATGCTCATCCCATTCCATTCCACTTCTAATAAATTGGCTTTATTATTGACTAAGGGAAAATAATTGACCTATGCCATTAGATCTATCAAAGGTCACCTTCACTCAAAAAGACAAAAAAAATCAAATATTCTCAAAAAGACAAAAAAAATTCCTAAAAAGACAAAAAAAATCCCTAAAAGACAATAAAAATCATAAAACCCAAAAAAAAAATGTCAAAAACACAAAAACTTCCAAATAACTTGTAAAAATCCCAAAAAGAGAGTCAAGGTCAGTCATTTCATTCTAATTCTAGTCGAACTACATTGCCTCTGCAAGTAAACATAGGCAAGGCCATATGTCGATGTGCCCCTGAGGCATTACGTCAGTCCTTTTAGGTTTGTTGAATAAAATCATGACTCAGTCCTTTGATGTCAAACTACGAGGTCTTTGTGCATTGTCATGTAGGCAAGGGCATCTATTGATGTGCCCCCAAGGCCACTTAGGTTAATCCTTTAGGGTTTATTGTGTTATTCATAATAAATCAAACATTATCAACTTGGACACAAACAATCATTAAAACATAAAAAAATTCATGCATCAACAAGACAAACAGGCCAACAAATTCACTCAATCAAACCACACAAATTTTCCAAACAACCAAATAGTCAAACCATCAACCAGTCAGCTTATGTCTTATACATGATGTGTCCTTTCTAAGACCAGACATTGTCATTTAGTCAAACATTGTCATTTGTCTTATATAGGTGTGGTCACATGATCGAAACCAAACTTGATTTCTTATACAACATGTGTCTTTTAAAACCAAGCTTGTCAAACAATCAACCCATCAATCACCTAGTCAATTAACTGTCAAACAATTAAATTTTGGAAAACACTCTAAATAGTTGTTGACCTTGTGGTTTGTTTTTTCTTATCTTTTTTTTATTTATCTTTGAGTCAAGTTACTAGGTTCCTCATGGATCTCCCATGAAGGATTTAGAAGAGAAATGATGTCTCATGACTCTTTTCTTTGATTGTTGTTTGTGGATTGTCTTGGCAAAAAGACTGGGGAAACTTGGCCTTAGTATGAGCCAGGACATTCCTTGTTTGTGACTATTTGATTTGCAAGTGGATGACCTTGCACACCTTGTTCTATGTCATACCATGGTGTGTGTTGTTCATTTTTTTATTTTAATGCCCAATGATGATTAATGCAACACCTATTATGTTTTGGAAAAATATTATAGATTATTTTTTCGTACTCACATCCATGTCTTCTAAGCTAATATTTCTTTCATCCACATTGTAACGGAGTCCTTTGACACACAAAAACACATATCATGCATGTATAATCATGTTAGAACATCATTTACACATTAGCATCCATGCATAGTGCATCATATACATGTTGCATCAATAAAATATAAATACATCCATGACATATAGGCATTTAGGCATACATATAACTATCCAATTGCATTCATAATCATGTTACATATAAGCATCCATTCCATCCCATAATCTTAATCCATATAATAATTCATAATCATTAGTCAAGACCATTTATCATATTACATATATCTTTATGGTTTTATCACATAAATATAAAATGACATCATATCTCATCATTTATACGCATCACATGGAATAAATAACATCACAAACATAAATGCATACATCCATAATAAAGAAATCATATATAAGGCATCATTACATAGAACCATTGCATCATCGTATAGACTACATGAACATCATAAAAGCATCCATCACATAACAAATGCATAATAACACACTACACATAATATAATCACCACCAAAAATCATATATATATATATATATATATATATTGCTTAAAAAATGTGTCACAGTAAAGGATCATAATGTATCTCCAAAATAAGAGTTCACAGGCTCGATGGACAAAATACAGGTGTCAAAATACATGTCAAAATGGTATCTACCCTGAGCTTCCACACTTTCCAAAGGGCGATGGTTTGTCATAGGGCCTCGATACTCCACCACCACTCTCTCCCCTACTCTAAGACTGACTATGTGACCATATACTATGGGACTTGTTGGATCTCAAAAATACAGGTTACAAATACTAAGAGGATGTCAGGCTCTATAATCGGACTTGTAACATTTTTGAACCAATGAATGGAGTAACCTATGTGGTTGATGACTCCCTACACTTCAGGCTCTACTAGACCTAGGCGGGTAGACCTTGATTGTTGAAGCAGACTTAGAGTTGTATGACTTAATTGAATTTATGAGTATATCCATAGTGGCATAAGGTGGGATAGATGAATGCTTACTAACTACTACTAAAATTTGAAATATGAACGTATGGATAATATTTCATGAAATTCTAAAATGGAATTGGTATGACTAGTGCCTAATTTTGTTGGGTGAATGGAGTCAAGATGAAAATGATATGTGACTTACTTACTGGCTACAATTCTAATTGTTTTACACTTATGTTTATTTATACCTTGTATAAACGTGCAAGGATGTGGCTGACAAACTCTTCTTATTAATCCAATTGATCCTATCATGTTACTGTGATTTATTAAAAGGATTTTAATCCTTCCTTGAAGGAACCAATAAAAAGAACCACACAATGAAAACAAATATGTATTCACAAATGAAGTATATCCTCAATTTGAATAACAAGACAACATCAAGTTGGAGATAGTATGACAGTCTTATCAATTACCTAACTCTTCTTACTGATCCAAATGTTACCTCCAAGTTATTGTAATCAATCAAAAGGATTGTAATTCTTTAATAGAAACCAATTAATTTGATTACACAAAAATAGCAAGTGTGCATTGATGAAACTGAAATATCAACTTGGATACACAGGTTCAAATAAGAGAGAAATAACAATGTGGAGATAGCCAGATAATTATTCAACTCGACAAACAATAGACACCATATTTTAGCCACTAGATTAAAAATTCTTCTCCATTTACATTATTTCAAAGGATTTTACAATACACAACATAACATTTTGTTTCAACAACTGATTAACCTATCCACCTACCAAATGAGTTCCTAACCTATTGCTTTTTTTTCTGATGATTTTATTTCATCTTACATATATACATTGTATTTTTAGGGCTATGACCCTTCGTATTTGTTCGCTGCATCTCTTCAGTATTCTTCTTCTTCGACATAAATATTTAATTAATTTCCTTAGGAAAATTAAATATTTTAATCTTCATTATCTCCGTTAAATTAATTTTAGTGGTTATCAAATATTTCCTTTGCTGGAAATCTTCACTTTTCACCAATAAATCCTTTAGGTAAAAGTAATTACCCATTTTGCTCATTTGATCACTTTAGTGAAATTGTGTCACTTCCCAATGAAACATTTTATAATAATATTTGACCCTTGTTGTGGTTATTTCTCTAAATTTCCACTTTTTATGTCACCCTCATATGAATTTCTACTTGAAAATAAAATGCCCCTTTTATAATTGAAAATAATCTTTTGGGTAAAAATAATCACCCACTTAGTGAACTCCGCACATAAAAGTACTTTATCTCTTAGTGAAGATACCTTTTTCTATATTTTACATCCTTGGTAAAAATATATTTCCGCCAAAATAGCTTTTATACTTTTGCAATGATTTATATTTTTACTCAAAGAAACTCTTCTTTGACAAATTTATCATTTATATTTTATCAAATAATTGTTCAAACTTGGTCTCCTTCCTGAAAGTGTTTTATCTTGTGTATATTCACATCAATATCAAAATGAATTTTTCATTAATCTCCTTTTTCCTTTTCATTCATTTGGCTCTATCGGCGGAAATGGTCATCCCGAAATAAATGTTTCTTGCCCATAAATCTCTTAGCAATGTATTTTTCCAATCCTTCGAGATTTTGAATAATAGTTTGCTCCTGCAGACATTCATCTCTCTGTTCAATAATATATTTATGTTCCTTAGATAAAGAGTCACTTTATAACCCATCTGTGAGAATGAAAAGTTTATATTTCCTTAGAGTGATACTATTTTTTGATGTAATCACACCCTTAGTAATATTTATTTACATTTTTTTTCTGGGGAAATGCATTTCACTGTGTGGAGATTGTATCAGGAATACTTTCCCTGAAATCCTCATCGGTGAAACCCACCTAATCAGAGGGACTTGAGGAAACCACTCCGATTATACATGTTTCCCCGACGAGTTTATTCCGCAGCACCCTGATATTAGGGTTTTTTGACGGCTTTGTTTGTAAGAAAAACCTCTTCATTCTTGTTCAAATCAGATCAAATCTTTGATCAATCAAACAATGATGTTATTTTCTTCTTTAATTCCACTCTATTAGCAATACATTCCTCTTCTCAGACAATTATTATGACTAATTTTGAGGGAACAAGGCCGTTGAGCAAGCTAATTAGAGTGTATTAAAAAATGATTGACCGAACATCATTCGGTTCTAAAACTGAGTATTATCTTCTATGTCAACTGTGAATGACTTATAATCTACAATTCCTTTATTAAAACTTAGTTCATTGCTAGAGAATTCTCTACGCATTACTTCTTGTCGATGCCCTTTGATAATATGGAATCATGTAGCCATTTGTTCATATCATGCCACCTCTAGTCCTTCTATGCTTGTGGGAACAACGTACACCATTGTCAATTGCCAATATTTATTTTATGATTACCTTTGTAAGCTCACAAATGGATTTATCTCAAAAAACCTACTCACTCATGAGTAAGAATGGTGGTAAAGCTTGGAAAGAGATGCGCACTCTTATAACAGATGACCGAGTCAAATCTCCCTGTTGCTATCACCCCAAGGTTGAGCAATTAATAACCTTGATGCATACACTATTTATACGAGAGGCTTCATATCGGCTCAATAATTCAGGCCCAAAAATTGGTGGTTAGTGAAAATATGGAGACTCATATGAGTTTTAAGGGTACCGATCTGGTCATTCTATAGACTCATATGCGATAAGGGCAATTCATAGGCATGAGTTGATAAAGTTCATCTTTTATATCCAAGACTTTCCTTCTTTAAAAACCTTACATTTTCCATTCATCAAATCTTTACCCTTCAGAGCCATCGGCCATCCATAAGCTTGTATAGTAGTTGGTTCATTGAATCCCGTCCTCTCAATATCTTTGAGAACATAATCTAGAAAGCTTGCTTCCTGAAAATAGATAAGAGGCTTGGGAATTTCGTGGCCTTCATCGATTATATCAAGTCTTTTGTGATAGGAACTTACTTCCTAATCTATTAATGCTTTCCCATATTAGCTTCTTGTTATCACCAAGACATTTAAGAACATCTGAAAGGATACCCTCGTTGCTCTTCTCAACTACAGGACCCATTGCTAATGCAACATTCCTTATGGTAAAAGTGGTTATCACCAAATTCTTATTCAAATCAACCAAATTGGCCCTCAATGCTCTAAATAATTCAGCATACCAGCTTCAACATGACTAAAATTTCTAAGACCAAAATCAAAGGCCCCCACCCTCTATGGGAAAACACCATGATTTGGAGTGTTTGTCACTAGAACCCAATTACTCCAAGCCAACTCAATTTTGTTTTCATATGAACCCTCCATAGCACCAGTGATGACTAAATGAATGGATGGATCCTCCATAACACCTGGAAAACTCTAGCGAGAGACATGCAAAGCTGTTGTAGATTGACTTGTTTCGAGTTCCATTTCTGTAGACTATTTACCTACATATTTGTTGAAGGAGGATGATTTACAAATAGATGTTTGCTATAAAAAAACATGAAAAATTGGAGTTTCAATATCTTCATTCCCTATAAATTCTCCCATTGCAACTTTCACACTAGGTGATCCTTCTTTGTGAGAAAAAAAATTGTCTTGGTTGTTGTCACTCATTGTTTCTTTCACTAAAACACTTCTGCAATGATGTAAGCCCATACTGCAACTCCTCAAATTTTTTTTTTGGATAAGGTATACAACATCAGGATGTCAACATCTCTAGTAGCATTGAGCTTGAATATACTTGTATAATATTCCTGACTGCTTTGATTTTAAGTGGGTGTAATTTATCCTAATGTAGATGTATTTCTGAGTATTGAAATCAAATTTTTCATCATGGGAACCTAAAAATTTGTAAGAATTTGTATGAAATTTTAGGCTCCAACAACATCGACCACTACTCAGCGCCACTGATGCACTAGGTGCCTTGCGCTCAACTGGGATTGCATCCTCATATAGATATCTATATTATTGCTCTTGCCTCCCTACTCTGATGAGTGTTTGTGTTATGTCAATGAAAAATCCTATGCATGTGGTCATGAAATCAATAACCCTCTACTCTACATCCTGAGACCAGATCACTTCCATATCCTTCTTCAACCATAGAGTATCCCACTCTATGTGGAGTCCATCTCTCTCAATATGTACAATCTAGAGCTCAGCCTCTAGAGCCTATACCATCGCCTACAAACCCTATATCTCTTGATCCCTATCCTCATCCCCACCCCTAATGGGGTATATCCTCGTACCCCTCATCTCAATGAATAATCCTCTCTTGAAGGATGCACTCTACTTCATCCATCTCATCCTCCCATCTGCTAGTATGTCTAGTTGCTCACCATTGGCCTCTGGTTTCTCTCCCTCTATCTCTATATCTTGTCGCCCCTCATCTTGTCTCCTCTCCTCCTATCTTCCCTCCTTCGGTCCCTCCTCTCCCTCCTCCTGAACAGGTGAAAGTGACCTACGCTATCTCCTCAACCTCTGCCTATGTCTCATGCCTCCACCTCCCCCATCTCCAATGCCATCACTCCTACCACGTCCTTGTCCTCTATCTCCTCTCCCTCTCCATCCTCCTCTCTGACCTCATGGGCCTCACCCTCGCCATACTACAGGTGTTGGCTTCTTAGGATATGTTAGTGGTTGTGGCCTATGTGCCTGCCATCAAGCGTCGTACTCAATTGTGGTCCCTCCATCTACTATTCCACCCCTCCATGCCCATGGAAATTCCTATAAACCATCTATTCCCTACTCTTTTTTCATCACTAGAATTACTTGGCCCCATAATGCCACCTCTCTTGGTGATCAAGCAAACTCTGTGGTATGTTGTGGTATACCATGTTGCTCACCAAACTACTGAAGCACCATGTCTAGTAAATACATGTCAATGATATGTTGAGATTGGACAGTCCATCCAATTAGGTATATAGGCTTCCAACACCACTACAAATGTTGATCCTCGTTGGGCCACTATGCACAATCCCTCCATGGTCTTCAAATGAAGCTAGTCAAAATATCCAAAACATGCTGCCAATATCTCGCATCCTCGACATGGGTATGTGTAACTACGCCTTAGTACATATATACATATGGTACATTGGCCCACAACTAGTGACCAATTAGTGGATGGAACACTACAATGTGCTCCCAATCCCAGACCATCAGAAGTGTAACACCACAATTCATAGACGGGTATGTGCAGGATCATCATGGAAAAAACATGCCCTTAAGTGGCAAAAAATTCAGAAAAATCAAAGTTAGGCAACTTGACATAAAAATTTGAATAAGTTATCTATATTATTTCAAAAATATGTTAAAATAGAATCTATAGCAAATTGAATGTTGTTTCTAAACTACTAGGCTTATTAAAAAAAAAAATCTATTTGGTGAAAATTTGAAATTTCAATGCAATAGTACTTAAATTTCAGGGAAAAAATAAGAACTGTCTGTCTAACCACCCTAACCACAATAAAATGATAATATTTTTTTATAAGATTTTAGATATAAGTAGAGGACTCATGTTCCGATGTGATGCATATTTTTTTGTAATTTTTTCCAAGTAAATAATTAATTATGAATTTTTTATTACTTTAAAAAAATATAAAAACTCGTATGTCTGACCACCTTAACTTGGTCAAAACTTCATGAAATTCAATTTTGTTTTTAATCCTATAGTATGTGAAATATAGAATGTGACAATGTTTCAGTTTCAAAAAATGTGATACTGTTTGAAAGCTATAGATTTTTTTCAATCATCCTATCAATCAGGGCTTTAGTTGTAATTCAAAAAGAAAATGAATAATAATTATTTATTAAATTCAAAGTGAAACATAATTTATATTGGTCAAAAGTTGAGAATATCCTTTAAAAACCCTTTTCGTTTCATCAATTTTGGGTAAAAAAGTCATCAGCCACATACCCTACACATACCCATCATATTACCACTTTTTGGCCCATCATGATCATGCACATACCCAGACTATCCACTTTGGTAAGCCATATCACGTAACTTAAAATACACCATTTCCAATAAAGAGGCCCCCCATACATATAGGGTATCCTTGGCCATCATCCCCACCAAACATCTGCCCCCACCCAACTAGAAAACCATGTCCTCAGCGATCTGGTATAACAACCCCAACAATCAGTGTACACAATACACATTCAAACTGCTCATACTGATCTACCAAATTCTCCCACCTGATCTCATATCTGCCCACTCCCAGGTACTTGACATCCTCTTAACCATAATATGTTTTCAACGCCCGGTATCCTCGACCTAGTTCATATCTGACCCACTCACCTCCAATCAGTAGTCTCAACATCCTGTACATATTCTCTACTATGATCGTGGCCTCTCCGATCGATAGGTAAAATTAACATGTCTTTGAATGTCATCTCTCAGCCAATGTAGTCAAAACCCCCTATTCACCCTAATGATGGGCATAAATGTCACATGATACAAGACAAGATGCCACAACCTGTGCTTTTCAATGTTGGTCAACTAGTCTCATAATCGGTATGTATCTAGTGGCCATGACTCTCGTGTGTAGATCGGATCAAGTCTAGCCTATGCCCAAAATGACAAAAAAATATGTTAGTTAAGAAGATTAGCTAATCCTATTTGGTACATGTCATAACAAGAATTTAATTTTACACTAGTGAAAAATCTTCACCAATCAGTTGCATTGCACAATTTATCAATTGCATCACTCCCTCGCACTTACGTCGCATTCTTTCATAGATGTTTCGTAGGGATTGGATTGTGTGCAACCCCTAATCATATGTGTCCTAAAACTATAGTTGTGGTAAACCCTATTCAATTGCACATAACTACAATCAATTGTGTTGTACCTTCGCAATTGTGTTTTTGCAAACCATAGATGCATGATTCTTATCAGTTGTGATGCATAATTTCAAAACCTAATCTACCCTAAGTGTGTTCTAGACAATTGTGTTGAATCATAGGAAATTGTGTTGATCACAATAACACTTGCGACTAACACAGAATGATCCAATCGACTATTAATTTTTCCTAATGCCTAAAATTATGTGAAATAAAAAATGGACAAAGTGGATTTCTAGATACTCACTGGCTCTCTTCCGCCCTTCAGTCATCTAAAGGTCTACATGGGGTACGCTTGATTTTGGTGTGCGGAATAGGTGACATCTGGGCTTAGAGCTCCTCAATCTCCAATCTCCAAATGCGTAAATGAGTCCTTTTCCCCCCCAATTTCCTATTTATACCTCCTAAATATTAGGGTTTTAATAGGGTTTGTGCTGGCTACACTTGGTCAAAGTCTTAAAACTTCATTATGTCCACCCCAAAGGTCCTAAAACTCATTTCTTTCACCATCATAACATTCTTGCCTATTAGTTTGACTTTTTAGAACAATTTTCAAAATTTTAAAATTTATTTTGGAAAATTTGCAAAAAAAATTTGAGGAGGCATAGGTCTACCCTGTTGCCACTGGGGCATGTTTTGACGGAATTTCTTTGACACAATATAATGAATTGCATTGTATCAAAGAGCAGAAAAATGTAGAAACTAAATATTATCCTAGCCTCCGACTCTTAGATTCTTGATCATTTCCCATTTCATCTTTTATTTTCTAAACTCATATGTCTTCTATTAATTAAATAATTTTAATTACTTAATTAATTTGTTTCTAATCTTTATTCTTCCTTGATTAATTAAATAAATTTAATTTATTTAATTACATCACTATTAAGTCCTTTTCTTTATAAAATTAAATAAATTCCTATTTATTTAATTTTTATACCACTTTCCACTATTATTAAAAAAATATTTAATTATTTAATTATTCATTAGCCTCTTCTATCATAAATTAAATATATTTTATTTATTTAATTTGGTCCACTCTCTTGAATTTTGAATTAAATCATTATTTAATTCAAAAGGTCCTCTTTGTCACATTCTTCTATTGTTAAATAATTATTTAATTATTCATTGGCCACTTAGATTAAATAATTTTTATTTCTCCTTTCACCTCTTTATCTGTGCCAATCTTATCTTCCACATCTAGTCCTTATCTATCCATGTCTCAATTAACCTCCACCCTTGATTAAATTATTTATAATTTAATCTTGACCATCAATCCATATAATTTTTCCCTAACCCTAGTTCATACTACATCTTTTATTCTAGGCAATTGATTTATTGTCATTCAATCCTAGCCCTTCATTCAAGATTGACTTCCCTATAAATGACCTTTTCATTGTCATTTGTCATCTATCCACAAGCCATCTAGAGTTTACATGATCTTAGGCAATCTTATGCTATCTTGCTATCTTGCTATCTTGCTATCAAGTCATCAAGTCAAGTGCATCCATAATCATTAAGAATCTTCAATATCTTGCTTAGTCATTGTCATAGGTCATTATTTGCGTACTAAAAAATATGAGGGAAATTATTATATTCAAGCAAAATGGAGAAGTGCAATGAAGGTGAATCAGTGGTGGTATGAAGACTTTTGGTAATATTATTCCATGTGTTTTATGTCTTTATGCTCATTTTTTTTGCATTATTTATTAGGGTTTGATTTATATGCTTTATTGCCTAACCTTAATAATTTTAACCCTAATTATAGAAAACTCACAATGATCATGCCCAGTACTCAAGAGGCATTTTGCTAAAGTGTTGTCGGTTGATCTTGTGGGTGCATTCCATGACACTCATATTGGGGTTTTAGCTACTAAGGATATTAGAACATATATTCATGGGAAAATTGAAGAGGTATTACCTGGTAGGTTATTTGTTCTATGGAGAAATGAATTGGAAGAAGAAGATGATGCCTTAAAACCTGAGTAAAAATCCCAAAGTGATAAGAGATTGGATATCTAACGAAAGTTTCCAAATTTTAAAATCAAGAGAAGTACATCAAAATTGTACTGAGTAGAATTCATATCCAATCCATAAGAATTGATGGCCCTCACTCAATAACAAATGAAGTAATTAAGGATGTAGCCATTTTGTGGTCCATCGAACTAGTTCTTGATCATAAGTTAGTTGATACAAAGGATATAATGGAGAAAACAGGTGCCACTCTTGAATAAAAGGAAATTATAGTGAACTCTATTACAAACCTAGTGGTTAGATTTGGAGCTATGCTTATTGGTCAAAAAATTTACTAGTGAAACATTGCAAGCTTTGTCCCTCCTATTGCAGTTCATATGAATCTTGATATATTTGAGAATAATGTTGACTACGACCTTTATGAGTTTCTTCGATAACAATTAATGGAGAACCTAATATACATTAAGAAAAATAATTGTTCATTCTAGTATGGAACTCTTGTAATTTTTCTATTACTCTACTTCATGGAAGAAGTACAAGTTGTTGGAGAATTAAATTGGACAGATGTTGAACCAATTGCACACCAAATTGAAAAGTACATGAGAAATATTGGAAGTATGAATGCTCGGGAAGATGCCCTTGCAACATTCTTCAGATTATTTTAGAGTAGGATGAATAAGAGAATGAGGATTCCCAAAGAAGTTGTGAGAATATATTCAAAAGATATTAACTTTCTTGTCTCCATAGAATTTTTCTTTATTGAAATAGTAAACCTAGAACCATTTGGATCTCAAAATTGGATTATGAAGTATTAGAGACTAAAATAGTTAGCTATGTAGAATCTCTTCTGGGTAGTCCTAAAGTCACTAGAAGAATAGAGGTGAGTGTAGAGGCTTCTAGTAGCTCTAAGAGTGCTAGTAAAAAGTGAAAATTCATAGATAGTCCTCTGGTTGTTGGTAGAATCAAACAAGAAATTGTTGATATTGAAATAATTCATATTGCTCAACATGAGCATGAGACCAATGTCAAGTCTATAGATGTACAAATTTTGGATGAATCCATAAGATTGAGCTAAAAAAGGTAATCCCTAGTGCAAGTGTTGATGTTTCATTATCTACTTTGGAAAATCCCTTAAATAATATGTCTCTAGATTAAAAAGTCAATTGAAGCTAAAACTAAGACTTGGATTGAAAGAAAGAATCTGGTGAGCATCTCAAGAAAATGTACAAAAGCACATCAAAAGGTTACAAAATTCTTGACAAAAGTAAAAGGCTATGTGGAAGAAGTAATGAAAATACTATCATACTACATGAAATGGCCCAACATCACTCAAAGCATAAAGGATGACATTAATACAATTGAGACTTGGATAAACATGGTTGCATACTCTTATGATCCAATACAAGACAAGGATAATCAAACTTGGATCTCTATAATGGAGCTTCATAAAAAATTCTTCACCCTACACATTCAAAGAGATGAAATGACTAGGTAGCTTAAAAATTTAAGTGACTTAGTTAAGGAAAATTATATACTGGTCTCGAGTGCTCTTGGCAGTACTAATAATCTCTCAAAGATAAACCTTGATCCCAATACTCTAGAAGAAGTATCTCTACTAGAAATTAAACTTCTATATAGGACTCTTACTATAGAAAAGAAATAATGGGAAGAAGGAAAGTTTGATGACAAGAAACTTTTCAAAAGCTTCAAGTTTCTGCATCCTTAGGGTAACTATTTATCATGATTTAATTTTTTTTTCAAATTTTGATATATACATATATACATATAGAAGGCAAACAAATTTTGGGTTGACCTCCTAAGGGGGACTATACAAAGTTGGTAAAGGGGGAGAGAGAAGTGAAAAGGGGAGTGATGGTAATGAAGAGGTGAGATCTCCTATTATTACTATGCATGTCGCCATCAATGACA
This sequence comes from Sequoia sempervirens, assembly GCA_007258455.2. NCBI lineage: Eukaryota > Viridiplantae > Streptophyta > Pinopsida > Cupressales > Cupressaceae > Sequoia > Sequoia sempervirens. The sequence goes on along the minus strand of VDFB02058242.1, from coordinate 374,295,008 downwards.
AAGGGGAAGATTGTTGGAAGTTTTAGAAAGGTTGGCAACATGAGCATGAATTGCATAATACTACTTGATCCAGTGTTGCAACTGATGTCAACATTGTTATGATCAGCCCAGTATTATTTGAAAGTGCTACTGAAGATATGTTTACATAATAACTTGGTTTAGTAAATATGGTTGTACATGAAATTAGCTAAATGCTTATATTGACTATTTTGTGGTTTAGTATGTCGGTTTTTGGGTTTGCACTCCCCCGCACTAAGTGATCTCACTCTGCATTTTTAACCATGGTTTGAAGTCTATCATATTTAGGTAAAATCAAGATTTGGTGATGTTTTATGAAATATGTTGGAAGTTATGTATGACAAAGCTTACTTTGTGTACTGTAGTTATCTCTCTATATAACATGTTTGTGTGGGAGATTATGTATTTCTTTGAGAAGAATTTTTTTGCACTGCAATTCTAAATTCATACTTACCGATGTTAGAAAAGTTTGAAATCAAAGAAAGATCAATTCTTGAAGTCACATGTATGGAGAAGTGTATGTATGATTGAAAGTTTTGTGATTAGGTTCAATTCTTGGCCGACATAATACATGATATGTGTTGTGAAGATTAAATATACATTGCAAATGTTTGTAGGAACTATTTTAGGTCCATGTGGACCTAAATTAAGTGTAACAAATTTGGTCTAAGTGTGAAGGAGTTTTTTAATCTAGTGTGAAGCTAATGAAGCTATTTTTTAATTATTTTTGGTTACATCTAATTAGGTTGACCTAATTGATGTATGTGGATGTAATTGGGTATATATATGCAAGAAAATTTTGAGTTGTAGGATGGATGAGAATAAATAAGTGAAAAATCAAGTGTGAGAGGTCTCATATTGTGTGAACATGTGAATTTAGAGGTGTGAGGTCAGAATAAGAGCTGAATAGTTGAGTGAATGCTAAGTAGAGAAGTACGTTGTTTTTAGAGCTTCAAAGGAACTAAAATTCAACACTTGAGGAAGGTGTACTTTGTTTTAGTTCATATTTTAGCTATGTAGCCATCTTTATTTTGTATCTATCTCTGATTATGATCATTATAAGGATAGTGCATCCTAACAATGAACCTTTGTAATATACTATATCTGGATATAATATATTTTGAGCTAATCCTCACAATGGTTTTTCCATTTTTGGGTTATCCATGTAAAAATCTTTGTGTTCATCTGTTATGTGAGCCTATGGATGTTTCATACTTTTATTCTTTATTTCTATTAATATGCTTTGGTGATTGGATAAGTTGTGTTCAAAAGTTTAATAAAATACTAATTAAGCACCCCTCTTAGTATTCTATGTGTTCAACAATAAGACCTCATCTAGGGAAGGTTAAAGAGGAGGTAAGATCTAACACATGGATGGATCTAGTTGCTTTACCTGCCAGCCTACAACCATTAATAGTTATCCCACAGACTTATGTAGGATAGCAGGATGATGACACATGGACATTTCCAAAGATCGCAAGGCATGGTGAAGCCCATTTGATAGCAAGGAAAGAGTTCCACCTGGAAAAATTGTATAGGCCTGATGGCGAATTCAATATTATTGAAAGAGTTTTTCCCTTGGTGACCTTGTGCTATGTAGTTTGGTGCTTGGGTTTGTGACATGGCTTGAGCACCTCATGTGGATCTTGGGTCCTATATAATTTTGGTGATTGTATCGAGCATTAACAATTTGATCTTTTGGCGCAATGACAACTACCTATGCAACAAATATGAGTCAAGTTTTCAAACTTGTGTGACTACATCTGAGCTGTTCATCAATCCAACTCGATGAAAGATCAATGGTTGATGTTCAAAGTTACTCATGGGTTAGATTGAGCTTTTCTAGTTCATGCAAGAAAGTATTAATGGCGGACATGATGTCGTAAAATCAATTGAATGAATTTTTCAACATAAAATTAGGAATTCAAGCATAATGTGAAATCACCAAAGCATTTTTAAGGCATCTAGAGTTTGTTGCAATATGCTTCAAGCTCTTGTGGTCCACAATTACAGTTTATAAGTGTGTGAAAGATAGTAAGTGATAATTATCCACTTTGTGCTCTTTTTTTTCAAATTTCATGTAGTTGCTTGTTTTGTGACTTGAATTATCAATTAGGAAATATTTCAAGGTTTGACATTCATCAACCTAATTTCAATTGTTTTAAAAATTATTTTCTTCTTTGATTAAACCTTAATCCCTAGTTGGAACCAGCTAAACCCTAGGTTGTGTCAAATTTCAATATAATGATACCCCCAAAAGCCCAATCTTTTGGTTCTTCATCTAAAACCCCAAAATGAGGCTTGCACAAAGACATATTGGAATAACTATTTTCTTCCACCAATGATAAATGTATAGGTTAGACTATGTTTCAAGGCCTCAAAACAAAAGATGGCATTGTCAACCGATAATGTGCCATTAACAATGCCACACTACTAGTGTCTGGATGGAATCTCTTCACCTATTTCTTTGGTAAGAGGAATTATAAGGTTCCTATTTGCAATCCATGAAGTTTAGGTATGGAAAAATTGGTTGTTCCCAATGTATACCCTGACATTGACATCCTAAAAGCTATAACAACTAACTATGGCCCCAATGTTTAGGTTATAGGGACACATTCAAGTGTGAAGATGGTTGACATCACCCGAGTATGGTTTGTTGATGTTTTAAAATTGAATCCTACAACCAAGGAGCCAATTGATCAAAAGGAATTTAAGGAAGAATATGAAAAGATAAAAGTAACCTTTAGGGTTACACAGTTAACTAATTTTATGGGAATGAGAAAGAATAGAATCAAGATAAAGCTCAATCCATTAGATAAGGAGCCCTTCCCAATTGACAAGTTTGAGTTCTATTTTCAAAGTTCTTTCTATGCCCTATGTCAGATTTTAGGGTTTGAACCTCCCACATGGATGCCAGTAGCTTTCATGTACATGGCAACAAAAATTTAGCATCCGATGGTCAACAAATTGTATGACTTTGAAAATTACTTATCAAATGAAATTCACAAGGGATTGGAAGCCCTCAAGGCTGTGAGATTGGTGTTAGATTTTTGTGGTACTCATTGTTCATACATATGTTTTTGTATAAGGGAGATGAGTATTTTGGATAGGACATGAAATTAGAAAGAAATGATGGAAAGGGTGAGGACCTCCCTATCCAAGCATTGACTCATCTTTTGGATATGGATGATCAGAATTCCAACTTTGTTGTTTTCTCAAATTTATTTGGCTCAAAGTTGAAGGGGTATTTGGTGATGCATCAACCTAGGATCCCTAATGATTTACATGATATTTTGAGACCTAAGAAGAGGAGGCTTGAGCTAGGTGTTAAAAAAAATTAGGGAGATTATTCCCTATCCTGATTGCATTATCCTTTGAATTTATGGCACCAATGTCACACCTCATGTTTTCCCAAGGGATGTTCCATTGAGGACTGGTTTCCTTGAGGTCATGTGTCAATAGGGGAATGTTGAAGATAACCACCTGGTTGGGATGAAGAAGGGAACTTTCTTCCCTACTTATAGTGTTTTCTCTAATTTTTTTATGGTTAAATATGGATGGAAGAAGATTATTCCAAAAATAGTACTTCTTGGAATGAAGTGTTGTAGACATAGGAAACATGATTTGGAGGGCTTCATGGTGTGGTTGAAAGATAAGATCAAGGGAGGAAAATTTTGGCATCACTTTTACTTCCCTAAAGATGTGATGAGAAATATATTTGATCTACAATTTCAAGAAGAAAGGAAAATGAAATGGTTAGCCTTTGTTAAACTGGATAAGGCAAAGAAAGATAGAGATCCCATTTTTGAGGGAACATTCTTTGATATTGATAATTTTATTGTGAATATGGAGACAATATTGTAGAACTTTAATAGGGTGGTGGGAAATCCCAAAGAAGAAAGAGAGGTACAAGATAAAAGAAAGGCACCCATGGTTGAGGAAAGGCCATCATACTAGCCACCTCCAAACCAATTTATATTCTCAAGGAGAAAAATTACTATAAGAAAGGAGTAGATTGTTCCTACTCCTAACCATTTTGAAGAATCCAGAGTTTCTTCTCCTATACATCACATGCCACCCCCTCCACCTATGATACCACCATCCCCATAAGTCATTGAGCTTGAATCACCTCCAAGGGAGTCAACACCAAAAAGAAGAAAGGTAGAACCATCAAGGAGTGTTGCATCACCTATAATTATTTATTATACCCTTGATTCAGATGAGGAGATTATTGTTGCTACTGAGGAAATTATGGAGGGTATGTCTTGAACCCCAAGGGAGGTGAATCTACCAATGCAAAGGATTAGATTGACCAAATATTGTATCACTGGAGTTAACAAAGCTAATGATGTTAGAGAGAAGGCATGCAATGACTTCATGGATGATGACACTTTTGTTAATTCTAGTTCTTTTTATGAATTTATTTCAAGAGAAAAAAGAGAGGAGTATGATGAAAGTGTGAAAATTGGGATGATCAAAACCCCAAAGCCTCCAAGAAAGTTCATTGAAGGTAGAGTTATTACACAAATGAAGGAAAAGTAAAAAGAGATAACACCCATAGAGGGTAGGAAACTTGTCAGAGAAAGTGGAGCGCTCCTCTTACCTAACTGGGCTATGATATTTTCCATAGCCTTTGACATTGTGAGGAGACATGATATTCCTATTTTTGCAAATAAGGAGGAAGTGACATGTACTTTGCAAGGGTTAAAATTCAGTCCACAATTGGACACATTGGCCATTTGGGCATTAGCCCCAAACAAAGGTAAACCTAAAGTTGAAAAGCCACCAACTAATATAAGAGGAGGGATAATTATAAAGAGAGTATTTGATAGTCCAGTAGTAGAGGCAGCCACATTGGCTCTGAATGTAGCCCAATTTTATAAAGCTATTGTTGAATCCTTACAGTAGGAATGTGATGCAAAGCATAATGAATATAATGATTGTGTGATTATGTATAACAAGGATAGGAAACAAAATTTAGAGTTATAGTTGGAAGTTGAAATGTTGAAAGAGTAGTTACAAGCACAGTAGCCCATAGCTCTAGCATAGGTCAATGTTCCTCCTTCTCCTCCATCTCCTCCAACTCAATCACCACCTACACCTTGCATGGAGATTTTTGCATATGATGAGAACAAAACATTATCTAATCTTTCCCCAAGTACATCTACTCCCCTTGGACTCAACAACCAAGGTAGAGGAATGGTAGAGGATAATTGATCCAATGGCTCAATGTTTATGAGGAATTGCTCCAACATGTTGATAAAACACAAATTGTGAATATGTCAAGGAAATGTTGAAGTTTGGAATGGAGGATTATAAATCAATATGTACTTCCATGGTCATTGGTTGTATGTTTAGACAAACTGATAATCTCCTAAGAAATATCAAAGAAATTATAGATCAATGATTGGTGGATTGCTATATCTTACTACTACTAGACTAGATATCATGCATGAAGTTTGTCTTGTTGCAATATTTCAAGAAGATCCCAAAGAATCAAATGTTGTTGTTGTTAAAATATTAATATACTTGAAGGGTACTCCAGATTTTGGTCTATGGTATCCTATGGATACTAATTTCTCTTTGAGTGCTTATATAGATGCAAATTGGGTAGGTTGTGTAGATGAAAGAAGTACAAGTCAAGGTGATTTATTTCTTGGAAGTAGGTTGGTTTCTTAGTTGAATAACAATTAGGATTCAATTTAATTATGTACTATAGAGGTGGAATATATTGTATGACCATCATGTTGTACATAGGTGTTATGGATGATCAAGCAGGCATTAAAGGATACCAGAGTGTCATATGATGAACCTATTTCTATCTTATGTGATAATACAAGTGCTATCAATATTTCAAAAAATCGGTAATGTATTCAATGACAAAGCATATCTTTATCTAGTATCACTTTCTAAGAGAGAAAGTTGTAGAGAATGAGGTGAGGCTAGATTATATGCCTATTAAGGATCAACTTACAGATATTTTCACAAAGGCTCTTACAAAAGATATATTTGATTATATATCAGATAGAAGTTAGGGTTTATTACCCCTCTCAATTAAATGCATAAAGGTGTGCATCTATCGAAGAGAGTATTTCAAGAAACATTCTTGGTCTTGGATTGATGAAGGCTACCTCTCAAGGCGGGTAGGTAGTGGTTTGTTTTAGTTGGTATAATTAAGGGGAGCATATCTTATAACCCTAAGAAGGACTTAGTGGAGAGAGATAGTAGTAGACAGAAAGTAGTGTGTTGGTGTGACCTAAAGTGAAGCTTTCAGGTGATGTCAAAGAGAGAGATTGTTTCCCTTTGCCATTGATGTCAAATGGGGAGAGAGATTGAAGGCCTCAAAAATTTCTCAAGAAAGGGGGAGAAAAATTAAGGAAATCGAAAGAGAGAGTAAAGTTTGAGAATGTGGTAGAAGTGTAAGGGATGTCCTAGTTAGGGGGAGAACTATCTAAGTGTTGGAGTTACAGATTTTCTTTTGTTGTTGATGGTTTTTCAAAGTTGGTGTTTCCATAAATGAAAAAGGGGGAGATTGTTGGAGATTTTTGGTGTTGTCATTAGTGTTGCGATTGATGTCAACCTCCAATATGGTTAGGGATATTGTTGCACTATGTTGTCATTAGTATTATGATTTGATGTCAACCTCTAGTGTGGTCATGTTGAGAAATGTTTGTGCTATTGAGAAAGGGTTGTAGATGTTGTATATATGTTGAGTAGATGTTTTTAGTGTTGATAATACATTTGGTTCACTTGGTTCCCAAGTTCTTTTGAGAAAATTTAAATAAAAGAGTATGTAGTGTGATAGAGATGTGTTCAATATTGTGCTCCACATTTATTCATGGTTGAAGATATGATTGTATGGTTTGGATGTATTTACTAGAGGTGTTCAGAGGTGCTATATCCAAAGCTTCAGGTTCTAGATCATGTGGTAGAGGAAGATGCATTTGATAGTGTCTTTTCCTATGTAGAAGGTTAATTGGGAGATGGAATTGTTGCACATTTATCTGTGTTCTGGTTTCCTTTCTTGTGGACTTTGGAATGTGCAAATATTATCTATTTCTACCTCTCCCTGGAGTATGTAGTGTTCATATACTCCACAAGCTTGGATTCATAAGGGATGTTTTGTGGCAGTATGATTGATTGCACAAAATGAATGTGTTCTTCAGTTTTAGGTGGTTGTGTCAGTGCTATTGGATATTTTGATGAAGTTGAATATTCCTATATGTTTTTAAATGTTTCTATGTGGTTTAGGTAGGTTTTCTAGACCTAGAAAGGCATGTATGTGATTGCTTATTGGTGATAGTGTAGGTTTGGTTGACTTGGCATGCTAGTGCTAATTATTGAGGTTGTTTTTTTTTGTGGAAGCAAGGACAAGCATGTCAATGTAGATTTGGGTCCTATTTAGCCCTTAGTGTGGTCTGCATTCACTTATTTCCACCACATAAGTGTTTGTTGTTGACCTATTTATTGGTTACACATTTGAGGTGTATACATTTCATTGAGTCCAACATGAAGAAATTTTTTTTAGGTTGTGGAGGATATATAAGAAAAGGTTAAATATTAAAGAAGTGTGTGATGTGTGGTATGGTGTGAAATGATGTGAATTTGATCAAGTGTGTTGATCTAAGTGTGAGCTTAATGCTTGAGGCTACCACATGCAGTGAGTAGAAGGTTTCTACATTTTTAGTGTGCCTCAAGTTGGAGGTAGTGAACCGAATGTTTTAGATGGTGTAGAGTTGTAGTAGTGTATTTTTCCTATTGCTCTAAGTTAATGAATCTCTCTATAATAGTCTTCTTGTATTCTTCTTTCTTTCAGATAGTGATTCCTTTGGGTAGTGAGCCCTTGGTAGTGAGTCATTCTTCTCTTTTGGGTATTGATCCCTTCTAGAAGTGAGCCTATCATGTTTGATGTTTCTATTCATATACATGTGAGTTGATCCTCACCATGGTTTTTCCTTGATTAGGGTTTTCTTTTTAAATCTAGTGTTCTCTTGTGTATGGTGTTGAATGTGTTTATGTTCCATATTTTGTTGATGATTAATAAGGTTTTTATGGTTAATTAGGGACTAAGGTTTTAATGCACAACTAATTCACCCCCCTCTTAGTAGTCCTATGTTTCTAACACTATCCTCAACTTTTTCCTCGCTTGAAGCTACATTTATGCATTCTCTTTCCTTTTTTTTTTCCCTACTTTCTTGGTAGTTTATCCTTTCTAATTTTGAGCCTCCTTGGTAGGTGTTAGTATTTTCTTCATGGGGAAGGGTCTCTTCAACCATTAAAGAGAACAAGTTATCACCTCTCATGCTAGGATCTTGATATCATCATTTTTCAACACTAAGAAATCTATATAGAAAATGGGTTGATTATAAACATTTTGACCCTAATAGGAAGGGTCAAGAACCTTTCCATCATCCTTTTTCTCCTTATAAACCTGAGCTTCTATAAAATTTGTCATCAAATGCATGGTCAACCAATAGTAATCCTCCATTCTAACCTCAAACTCTTCCTTGCAATTGTCCTAGTGATCCTCAAACTTTGGCTCATGGATGAAATAGGAACCCATCACATTGTTGATCTTGCCAAAAGGATCAAACCTACTCCTAGCATCATTATATAGTGCAAGATTATATATGGCCATTCCCACATCTATGCCTTTTGAATTTTGCATGTTAGTATAGGAGTATACCCCTTATTTTAAAATGGAAATTGTATCCAGGTTTATGCTTCTTGAAAATGAGATGATGTACTTCAATTATTTTCTTGAACTTCTAGCATACTCATTTTATCTAAAGGGTACTTGGGGAGTTTATAAGGCATCTAATGAAAGTATGCCACTCTAATATAGGAAAATTTCTTATACTGGTATACCATTTTACAATGCTCTTTATGCTCTCCATAGTCTCATTTAAAATTCTCTTGGAGAAATCTCCCTCCACTCCTCTAATAATTGAATAGATGAAATAATCATTAACAACATAGAAATTATGATAACTTTCCTCTAGTTCTAGTTGGGGATAGTGATGAAAGATTATAACTTCCCCAAGCTCAAAAGAAAAAACTCTATTAAGTCTCGAGAAGGAAGATTATGAAGATAGTAGATAAACCAAGTAGGATGTCATGTAAAACTTGGAGGTTGTGAGGAGATTGCTTAATTTCTCATGAATGGTATCACTTATGTGATTAGCCTAATAAATTTTCTTCTTGTTAGCAGTATTTATGGTTTTGTAAAACTTTATCATCGATGGGTAGAAGTCTCGAGCATGCTAATATCCAAATACCCTACTCAATAACACAGTCACATCTTTGACATATTCCTTAAATCCACATATATGCTAAACCTTGGCTATTTTGGAAGCTATCTTGCTAGGATGGACTAGTAGACTGTTGTTTATATAATTTAGGCTCTCTATTACATGGTCATCAAAATGCTTGATGACCGTCTTCATTTCCACAACCCCATATTCAAGATGGGAAGGGATCCTAAAAATCTTCTTGATCATTTTTGTAGTTACATCTAAAACCACTTCTCTTGATGTTCCCAATGCCTTTCTAGTTTTATGGTTTTAGTAATGGGAACAAGTGAGAACTAACTCTAAATATTTAATTGTTACTCGAAAGGTAGCCTCTTCTACCAATCTTGAATTTTCTAGAGCTCTAGCCATTAGAGTCCTAGTTTCATCATCACTAATTTTTCACTTGAACTCATCCATGTTTATGTTGGTGTAATTATTATTTAATTACACTAGAATAAGTTTACTTAGGCATAATATTTAATTAATTCCTAGGTTTCATTTACTAGGCATTAGCCAATAATGGGGTCATCTCCCTTTCCATGTATTTAGGAGATAAGATTCCTTCTAGAATATCATCTAGAAATTATCTCAATCAATTCTACATTCCCCAGGTAGTTAGTTAGGGTTTACATGTTGGCACATGTTGTTTGACCAAGACACATAGCAACATCATAATGCATTCTAAATTTCACTCTTTACTATATATTCAGGGTATTTGTACATTGCAATATCATCTCATAATTGAATCTCAATTTGCATGCCTAAGTTGCAACACTTTCTTTGTGGGTGAATTTCTTCATGGAAAAGGTCCTCTTGAAGGCTACAACTTCATAGGGACATTATGCTTCCATAATTTCTATATGGTATTAGAATTTTAATTGAAGTTCATCTTAGGATCAAGGAAGTTGGGCTAGGGAGATTTATTGCAGGCTTGAAGGTTTTCTTTGCTGCTAGTTGGCTCCACTTAGGGACCAAGCTAATTTCTGAAGTTGATTGAGTCCAATATGAGGTCGCCATTGTCTTCAGAAGGCCTCAAAACCCTAGGATTTCCTATTCATTCATCAAAATTAGAGAAATCAATTCAGAGCCATCAGAGGTTTTTTTGGGGGGGTTTGCTAATTGTACCATTTGTCAAGTATGATCTACAATAGAATAAAATCAATTTCCATGTAGCTTTCCCTTGTGGATTTTTTTTTTTATATTAGCAAGCATTTTATTTCAGAAATCAAGAATTTTTATATAGTTTTGGCAAGAAAAATAAAATATTTTGGGTGCCTACAATTAAAATCTTCATTGGCATAAAGGGTTTGATTTATAAATTCAGCGACATATACTTTAATCTCCCACCAACATTTTTATTTAGGTTTTTTTTTCTACATATATATAATTGACATTTAAAAAAAATAAAATTGAATTTCCCTATTGGAAATTTATTTATTTTTGGCTTCTTCATTCAATTCAATTGTAGAAAATTTATTGTTGACGCCTTGATTGTTTGCAGAGGGAGTACTATCCTATCAGCTCAGTTAGTGTCATCCATTCTTTTTTAATCCCACCTTTATGCTACCAGTCCTTCCCTTCACGGGCATTGGAAATCTCCAAGTGTCCGACCACTGATCACTATTCAAGCCCCTATTCGTTGAAGGATTGGTCTCATCCATGACCAAGGAGACCACTAAAATCAAGTGGAGCCACCCTTCATTCCTAGTCGCACCACCTCTCAGCCGCTCGAACTTCACTCCCTAGTGGGGTATATTTTTTCCACTCTATAGCCCACTATCATATCTATGATCTAGGGCCAATTTTTTTTAAGCTCCTAGTGTTAATTTTTTGCACCTGATTAGCCTACCAGGCCCCAAAAGGGCAGTGATCTTTTGAGGGCCATATCTTTTGACCATGATCTTGAGACGTAGAAAACAAGATATCATTGGAAAGGTGTTGCAGTGTATTTTCTAGTGGTTTGCACTATTTTTTAGAATTATACTACTACAAAAAGTTATATTCAATTGAAGTGAAAACCCTAATTTGGAGTCAAAAGGAAATATCTTTGTTAGAACTGTAAAAATCTGATGTTTTTACATGTTGATTTTACTCATAAAATTCCTGATTGGTCTTGCCGTGTGCATATTCACCTATATTTTTCCCATATGGTCCCATTGTTTCCATCGAGTCTTGCATAATCCACATCTGGGTTCATATCGGCATGATGAAACCAGGGTCTCCCGATCCATTATGTGTTTTATACTGGTAAATGTATGTGTTTCCTATCGGCAAGACATTTCTATTGTAACAGCGATCATGATCCATCTCCAGGCATCTATCGGCGTGATATTCACATTGTTTCAGCGACAGAAAAGGATCATATCGGCATAAGTTATACCGTCGGTATGATTTCTTAGCGAACTTATTATGTCTCACTGACTGGCTTGAATGAGGATATATCGGCATGAGTTGCGGCGTCGATATAATATCATGGTGAACTCTTGTGGTCTCACCGAACAACATGCGAGGGATTCATTTTGGCCATACTTGTGTTCGGTGTGATGTCATAGTGAAGTCTTTTTGTCTTACCAACCAACAACATAAAGGTATTCATCTCGGTAAGAGTAAGCGATATCGGCGTGAGGTCTCGGTGAGTGACCTCCACTCTCGCTAATGGAATACAAAGGGGACCTTGTCAGCATAGGATTTGACTTGTCTTAGCGACACACAAAAAAGTGGGTGACTTTCAGTATAACAAAGTATTATCTATGTGATGTCTCCCCGAGAGCGATAAGTTACGATGACAAGCTTGATCATGGGAGCTCTCAACATAACAAAGTCTTGTCTACAAGAGGTCTTCTCGACATCACAGGTTCACGATGAAGCACAGTGAACACGGGGCGACTGATAGCAATTTAATTGCCTTCGACATAACTATATGGGTGTCTCAGCGAACAATTAATAAAAACTTAGTCACTGTGGCCAACATATGAATTTCTAAAATACAGCTGCTGGCCGACATGAAATTTTCCCAAATACTACAGTTGGCTGACATGAATTTGAAGCGATATGTTTCCTAATGCTGGTGTATAAATATGTACTCCCGATTGTAATAAGAAGAGATTTTAGATTATATACAGTAGGTAGAGATGGATACAATAGAATAAATTTCTCAGATTAGAGGCTATGATGCATGTTTTCAAATGGTGATTTCAATAAAATTAGTTAGTGTGGCAAGTTATTTCTGGTGTCAATTGTATGTTGATTTTATTGAAAATTATTGCTAAGCTGTCTCCATGGTTGATTCTTTCTGGCTGTTTAAATTGATATAACAAGTTTATTTTCAGTTTATCAGTACACATTTTTTGTATATGTGTGGTTAATTAACTGGTTCTCTCAAGAAGAGATTAAATCCTTTTTGTTGATCATAGTAATCAGGGAGATTCATCTGGATTATTAAAGTAGAGCTTAGTAGTCATAATCTTGCATGTTTATACAAGTTATAAAAAATATATATGCCAGCAATTTGAGTTTCTGCCAGAATAAGTTGCCCACTTCTGTTTCATTTGACTTCGCATACCCAATAAGGCACTGGTCTCTACATTTCATTATTTGATTCATTTAGTTTCTTTACATCTGTTAATTGAGCATTTTAGGATTTAGATTTAGAAGATTGCTTTTGCTATTGCTATCAAGTTTGGTTTCATTTGTTCACTTCCATCTGCCATTGTGGACAAATCACTGCAAGAAGAGAAGATCAAAATTCAAGTCTACCCAATTCATCTAGGTACACCCACCTAGGTCTAGCAGCACCTAAAGAGTAGAAGGTTTAAGTCATTTAACCTTGTCTGTTACCCTAAAACATATCAAGAGATTGGCAGCCTCTTGAGGTACCTTTACTTGCATTTTTGAGAGCTAACAATCTTCCCATCAGATTATTGAAAATTAGTCAATCTAGTGGCATCATCAAGGTATTACAATTTACTTTTCATTAGTCCTTTTCTTTCATTCAGTTTCAACTCCAAGTGATTTACATTTTTTTATTTCCATTTTTATCATTTTCATTATTATGTGGATATCCTGAATATTGGAGGAAGGTTTCTTGCATTGAGGGACATAATTCCAGTTGCAATCTATTATATCAGAGGCTTCACAAAAATTTCCTTTAGATTTTTGATCCTGTACTTGGTTTCTTGCTCTAATGGCTAACACAAGTTTTGAAATCTTGACACCCCACAATTATCATATGTGGAAAGTGAGCATACAATGACTCCTCTGGTCAAAGGGTTTATGGTCAACTCTGAATGAACAACAACCCCACTTGAATCAAGAATATGAGAAGTTTCAACATGGGATCAAGTGTGATGAAGCTATGGGATTGATTTCTCTCCATGTTTCCAACTCCTTGTTCTTCCACATTGAGGGGTGTTCAACTCCAAAAGAGGTATGGGATAAGTTAAAAGAATTTTTTGGTTCAGTAAGTGATGTTCATACATTTCAATTAGATTTAGAACTAGCATCTCTCTCAATTGAAATTTTTCCTTCCATTAAATATTATTTAATCAAATTCAAATCTTTGAGGACACAACTGTTAGGATGTGGGAAGGAAAAAACATATAAGGAATGTATTTTTCATGATCTTGTATAAATTGAAAGCTCATATTCCTATTTTTCTACATAAATTTATTCTACTATGGATGGACTAGGGAGTAGTTTTTTTATGTCCTCTTTTGAGACTTTTTGTGAAAGGTTGAAAAGGGAACAACCCAAGGTCAACAATGTTGATTCTTCCTCAAAGTCTCATTCTCTATTAGCAACTCCATATAAAGGTAGAAGAAAGAATAAAGGGAAATCAAAGATAGGATCTAGTGAAGAATCACATCAAAAGGAAGACAAGACTAAGAAGAAGAGGCCCAAATGCACTTTTTGCAATGGACTTGGACATCATGAGGAGGTATGCTTCAAGAAGGAGATCCATGAATTGAGAAAAATTCTTCAAGATCATAATATCAATCTTCTTTCTTCTTCCACCAAATCATGCCACTCTTCTTCACATGAGGATTCATCTACACATATAACAGGTATTGCCACAATTGGCATTCAGGGCAAAGAACATGCTTTAATCACTACCCTTGTTGATAGATGGGAGGACTGGTTCATTAACTGAGGAGCTTCTCGACATGTCACTAGTTCTCGTGATCATATCCTTTGGGAGATAATGAGACCACCAGAGTTTGATAGGATGTTCACTACCAATGCTAACATTGTTCATGTAGCTAGTATTTGTGATGTCACTTTGGATGGGGGGCATGTACATGATGTAGCTTATATTATGAAAATGGCCCATAATCTACTTTTTTTTTATCAGCTTCCTCAAGAGGGTCTTCACATTGAATTTACATCAAAATTAGCACTCATTTGGGATGAGTTTGATACATGAATTGCCTATGGTGTGGCTGGTCATCAGTCATAGGTGTACAAACTCTCTCAATTTTGGGATAATGCAAATCAATAGGTTCCTAATTCTCTAGACTCTAGGGTAGTGTTGGAGCCTAAAATCTAATTAAAATTTTGGAAAAATTTAAGGCTCTCATAATGATAGTTGATTTAAGCACTCAAATGTTCAGTTGAAAAATTTGCTCAAATGGCCCACTTTGAAAAATCACAAAATGAAGCTAGTGCAATTTCACAAAAATTCACCTTGCAAGCATGTTTATCTGACATATGTGAATGTGCATGCCATATTTAAGCTTTGTACAATCAATTTTGACAAGATTCCAAAATACCAAGTTGAAGGGTTTTGTGAAGGTTTGTTGTTTACACAGTGTTAAAACTGCCAAAAGGGTCAACTTTGGAGGACAATATTAAGCAACTGAAAGAGTGTCATGAAAAAATGATTGGTGTCTCAGATTCTTCCCACCTTAATGTGATTTCATGTCAATTTTGAAGGTCCCAACATCTCATTTGGTATTTTTTCAAAATCAAAACCAAATGGATTTTACCTAGTTTAAAGACTGCATTTCTAGGACAACTACAAAAAGGTCAACTTTGATGCTTGATATTTGGTGAAGAGAATAAAATGATGGAAAATCCTCTTGCACACATGTTCATTTGACCTAAATGAACTAGTATCTAGGATGACAGCTTCTCAAAATCAAATTTGGTATCTTTTCCAAAAGGGAAAGGGGTGGGTTTTAGTTGAGTTTAACAAGTTCAGTTTTTCAAAAAATGCTAAATGAGCAACTTTGAACAATCTTAATGGCTTCATACAAATCCACTTGGCAACCCCATTCCCATGTAATTAATCTAAATTCCAGTACATTTTCATGGCTTTAGGAGAATGATTGATCAATTCCCCAAGGATATTCCAAAGGTTACTTGATTCATTTTGGTCACAATTTAAAATGTTAGAAGCATATTTTCTTTACTGTTCAAAACTAGAGGATCTTATCAAGGAAGAAGAGAAAAACTTCCAAGAGATTTTGTGGACAATTATCACTTCTACTCTTTATTTATGTTGGTTATTTGAGACATTCAAAACTAGCCCACTTCATGTGGCAATGCACAAGTTACTCCTGCTATACTTAAAATTGTTGCTCAAGTCAAAGGATCCCCATTTCCCCCAACAAGAAAAGCATCCTAGTCATATAGCATGAAGCCTTAGCTATAATGATTTCTTTAACCAAGGTGATCCAAAACAATCAAAGAAGCCTAGAGAGGATTCCTCATTGAGGAAGATTATGAATGATATTAACTTGAAAATATATAGCAAAAAATAAACAAGGACCACATATGTGTAATTACAATATTTGTCTCAATAATCTAGGTGTTCCCTCAGACTTCTAGGTGTAAAGGCCATGGATACAAGTCACGAACCATGTTTATTTAAATGATTAGGGGTTGATTGGAGTCCTGCCACCAAGAGGAGACCATCTTACCATGTACAAATTTTCAAAAGTGCTAGAAAGATTACTAGAAAAATCTGATGGGAAGCTAGAAGTCATAATCTAAAACAAAGTTGGCATAGTTGCACTCATACAAGCAGCACTATGGAACATAAACATATAGTGGAAGGGAAACTCTAGGCACCTCTTGAGTTGGGCCTATACTTTGGAATGTTGAGGATCCCCTCTATAGATTGGGGTTTTAGTATGTGGTTCCTCATTCATTGCGAATATTAGTTCCCCTCAATATATATCAGATCAAGGCATTCTTGACATTTCATCCTTAGCAAGAGCTTTGAACAAGAGGTCTCACTTTGTTCTCACAAAGAATGGCATAAACCTGTAGTTTGGAAGTTCGATGGCACATCAAGAAGTATCTTCTATAGGTATGGAATGGGACTTCAAATTTGAGAGAAGTCATGCATGGATGTATTAGTGTAGTGGGAATTCCAAAATATGTAATAATTACTTTAAATGGCATCTAGGAGAGGCCCAGATTGCATACAATAATTATTTGCATTTGGAGATGAATGCATCAAAATCATTTCCCTTTGGATGAGCGGTCTTTATCAAATAGCTTAGAACCACATGAAACTCCTATCAAGAATATGAAACATGTAGAGAGGCAGAGAAAATGTATCATTATTGCTTGAGGAAATTTTATTTTGGCACTGATATTCCTAGGTGATGGCCCACTCCAAGATGAAAATGCCTCTAGAAAGCATGATTAAAATGAACCCAACCTGTCTACAAGAATACCTAAGAAGCATGTTCTTGAAGGTGAATGCGATGAAAAAGATGGAGAAGTCGAGGGCATGAGTGACAATGACTGTGCAAAAGAAGAAGACCCTTCACTTCTTCTTGAAAATAAGTGAAAGAGAAACCACTGAATTAGAGGGTCATGTTGAAAGAGCTACAAAGTACTCTAAATTAAATGATGCAAAAAATCTTGAGATATTAGTAAATATGTTGTAGATGTCATTGAATTTTTAATGTTGATATAGGACAAGTAAAAATGGACTAATCAGTTGGATCTTAGCATAGACTCTGGGAAATTTTTTGGTTGATCTAGATAGTGATGGCTCATGGCATTTCAATAGGCTTGTCTAGAATAGAGATTAACCCTAAGTGTTTCTTGCATTCCTACAAATTCATTAAACAAAAACTCCTACATTAGAGAGACCAATCGTATCACTGGGAGTCACTTCAAACTTCAAAGTCTCACCGATAGCTCAACATCGCTTAGTTCATCGGTGAGAGACATGGATATTGATAGAAATTGCTCAAAGTCTCCTCGATGCTTTGAGTTACCCCAATACATGAATACATATGGTCAAAGTGCAAACAAAAGATTGAATAAAGTGTGATTACAGTGAAAAAGAATATTACTTTGAGAAGATATAAACTTCACATTTTTACCAAGGGGATTATAAGGTGGATGATTATTTTACCCATGAAAAGCATAAAGGGTAAAAGTTATAAAATATTTTCACGTGGAGGTGGAATATTTTTCACCTAAGGAGCTACGAGAGTGGGTAATTATTGTAATGTGAAATACATATTTATCGAGTGAAAATACAAGTGTTAGGATAACAAATCAAAATTAAAATTCACAAAGAGGAAAAAGAAAATGGAGCATAAAGACTATGAAGTGGGTAATTATTTTACCTAGAGGACATCTCAGGTAAAATATAAAGTGAGAAATTGTTGGCAAAGGAATTAAAGTTAAAGTATTGCGAAATGATTTTCATGGGAAACGAAGATTATGAAGATTAAATTATTTTAATTTGCTGAGGGAAATTAAGTAAAATAAAGTGAAGCACTGCAATGGAAGACCAAATAAAGGGTCATAACCCCAGAAGATAAAATGTATATATGCCAGATGAAATCAAATGAAGAAATATTAGCATAAGAATTAGTAGTTAGGTAGTAGGTAGGAAATCATCAGTAGTTGGATAGGTTGATCAGTTGCCTCAACAAAACATTATACTGTGTATTGAAAAATATTTTGAAATCATATTATGGAGAAGAATGCATAAATTGGTGGTCCAATGTTGGTGTCAATTATTTGTTGTTAATATCCAATTATTTGGTTGTCTCCAGATTGGTGCTTTCATATTATTTAAATTGGAGTGTCAGAACTCAATTTATCAAAACACATTTGTTGTTCTTGTGTGGTTTCATAAATTGGTTTTTCTTAGAGAATTAAATATACTTTTAATAGATCACAATAATTAGGAGTATCACTTGGATTAATAAAGCAGAGCCCTATAATCGATAAAATTATCATATTGTCTCCAACTTGATTCTATCTTTCTATTCAAATCTACATTTGTTGCTTTTGTGTGATTGAGTTAACTGATTCCTTCAAAAAGATTAAAATTCCCTATTATTTAATCACAGTAATATGGTAAGAATCATTTAGATCAATAAACAAGATTTTGATAGTTACATTCTTGCATGTTTATATAAGGTATAAACAATCACAAGTGCCAAGCAATTCGAATTGTAGCCAGCAAGCAAGTCACATATAATTTTCCTCTTGACTCCATTAGCCCAACAGGAGTAGGCACTGGTCATCCCCATTCCATTTTAGAATTTTGAAAAATATTATCCATACATTCACATTTCAAAACTTAGTAGGAGTAGTTAGTAAGCCTTCATCTATTCCACTTTATGTCATTGTGGATAGATCCATAAATTCAACTAAGTCATCCAACTCTAAATCTTCTTCAGCTATCAATGTCCACCCACCTAGGTTTAGCAGAGCTTGAAGTGTAGGGAGTCATCAACCATATAGGTTAACTCTATTTTTTAGTTCAAAAATGTTGCAAGTTTGATCATAGAGCCTGGCATCCTCTTAGGATTTGTAACTTGCATTTTTGAGACCTAACAAGTAGGAATCAATTATCTTCCTCCTCTCCAAGGTTGTGGTGGCTCAATTAAGTTGGCTCTTCTTATGGCACCATCTTCATCGTCTCCTTCCTCTCAATATTTGGTTGAGTAGAGAAAGATGTATTCTCATCTTCAAATTTGTGGCATCCAGATGGGTTCATAATAAGTCTTTCCAACTTGGCTCAGCATTTCTCCATAGGTCTTGAATATGTTCTTGAGGGGACCACTCTCCTTCATGGGGGGGATATGTAATCTCCAATTTTTTTCATATTTTTTCTTTTTTGATGGTTGTACTTCTTGGGGGGGTACTAATGTTGAGACCTCCAAACATCACTCTTCCATCACTTTTTTGCATTTCATCTCCTTTTTGGAGAGGGGTTTTTATTCCCACTTGCTTTTCCCCTTTTCTTTGTTTGTGCAAGATTAGTTTCATTTCTTTCTCATTTGTAAATGGGTACCTAAAATGGCTATCATGTATTTAGTACCCATCATCATTGCATAATCATTCCATTTTTCATTTCCTCCCTAAGTTGCACCTATGGGGGGGTGTTGGTCTAATTATTATTCAATTACAATAGCATACTTGTTTACTTAGGAAAAGTATTTAATTAATTCCTAGGTTGGATTTACTAGGCATTAGTTAATAATGGGGTCATCCTCCTTTCCATGTATTTAGGAGATAATATTCCTTCTAGAATATTATCTAGAACATATCTCAATCAGTTCTTCATTCCTTTGGTAGTTAGTTAGGGTTTACATGTTGCCTGATCAAGGCACATGGCAACATCATAATGCATTATACATTTCACTCTTGCCTATATATTTAGGGAATTTTTACATTGTAATATCATCTCCTAATGGAATCTCAATTTGTATGCCTAAGTTGCAACACTTTCTTTGTGGGTGAATTTCTTCTTCGCAAAAGTCCTTTGGAAGGCTATAGCTTCATAGGGACATTATGCATCCATAATTTCTATAGTTTACATGGCCCAAGTCAGTATCCCCAATGTATGCATAAGGGGTGAGCATATTCAATGATGGATGAAGCCCTTGAACTGGTACTTCATCTCTTCTAGATCCTTCGATGACATTTCTCATGTATGCACAAACATTAAATATCAACATCTACATATTTTAGGACACAACCCTACAAAGCAAGCTATGTTAATCATCACATATTTCTCATTAAAAAAACACAACCTACTTTAGAGAAGTTATATAAACTTTCATGGATCAACCCTCATGTTTACAACTTACCATATACTAGAAATGCTTACACTTGTAGAGTTCAATTATCTCAACTTTGACCCATCGGGGATCAAATGTCGAACCTAACCCTTTTCTCTTTCTTATTTGACCTAGCATTGCTCATTCAATCCAAGTTATTGTTTTAGTTGTTTGGGGATCAAATTTTGGATATCCAATTTTTTCTTGTATTAACACATACTTCCTTATATAAAATTTCCAATTAGTGATGTCTAAAGCATGCTTTAGTGGTTGGGAGTCAAGTTTTCATGCTACTTTCTACCTTGATAAGGTAATTGATATAGGATATGCTTGACACTTGATAGATGAAAGGGATTCCTTCAAAAAAACTTTTCACTAAGTGAATTAATGAGGATCAAGGATTGTTGACACTACTTATCCTTTCACCTCTATAAGGTAGATGATAAGAGGTATCCCTAAAGGTTAAAAAATAAAAATGTTTTAAGTATCTCTCTAAGTGTTTACATTAATTATTAGGGATCTAAGATCAGTGATAACCTTTATGCTTTCACGTATATAAGAAAATTGGTAAATGGTACTCCCAAAGGCCAACGCCAGAAAAGTGTTTTTCAAAGATTTTACTAAGTCTTAAGTTTTATATTTTGGAAGTTAGGGTTTGGTCTTATTTACTCCTTTCAAACACCCAAAAAAGGCATTACTATTGTGGTAAAGGGGTTGGAGATTATAGGTTGTGGTTACCTATTACCATGTGGTGAATTCTTTGTTTAATTAGTAAGGGAAATGTCCAACTCCCAATAATGATAGGTACATTTTTTTGAAAATGCTAAGGTAGGGTAAAAAGGAAAACCTTGGATGCCCAAGGCTTGAGGCTTGATTTATGACATCATAAATTCCCTCAATCAACGCACTAACAAATATGTTGATCTAACTAGGCAAAACCAAAAAATAAAAATCACAAGGAAAAAATGGCAACACAAACATGCCCAAAGCCAGATAGATGAAAAAAAATACCCAAAGGAAAAGAACCACACTTAAACCAAGAAAGGAATGATTTCAAATCACAATGGGAGTGAGAAATCAAAACTAACCTAGAATTTAAGTGTGAGGAAATGAAAAATAATAGTGAGCACAACCACATGAATGCACAACAACACCATGCCACATGAACAAACACAACAACCATGGACACACAACCATGCAACCAAATGAAATAGCCTAGAAATAAATCACACAACAATGATAATGGAAGATTCAATTAGTAGTGAAAATGCTTATGAATACTTCTAGAGCTCTCGAATCATGAATAGTGAAGGAGTAATTACAAAATGAACTTAAATACACATAATAAACCCTCAATAATCCAACATTAATGGTGCATTAAAACTTTGTATCAACGTATTAACTCTCCATGTTAGTGCATTCAATTTGAAACAATCAACATGATGTGCATGAGAAACAAGGTGCCACCATCGGGCCTCATGTATCACGTATGTGAAAACACAAAACCACAATCCATGAAGTCTGATGGAGGATCCAAAATGAAGAAATAACCAACACAAAAAATAAGGTTGAGGATTGGGATAGACAAGGAATGGATACACAACATAATGAACCTAATATCCGAAACTCCAAAAAAGGGAGAAAGAATATAGAGGAAAGAAAGGAAGTGTAGTTTAGGAAAAAGTATCCCTTTTCACACTTAAATTGGGAATTAATATTAAAATGAACTTATTTTTTCCTTAATTTATTGTTGTAA
Source organism: Sequoia sempervirens (assembly GCA_007258455.2). Classification (NCBI taxonomy): domain Eukaryota; kingdom Viridiplantae; phylum Streptophyta; class Pinopsida; order Cupressales; family Cupressaceae; genus Sequoia; species Sequoia sempervirens. The sequence continues at coordinate 374,272,893 of VDFB02058242.1, read as the reverse complement.
TATGTATTTTCCATATTCACATTGAGTTTAGGGCCCTATTAATTAAAATACCCTTAATTGTGCCTTATTTTAGTTTTGTAGAGTGTACCTCTTTACTCTTTCACACTTATCTAGAGCTTTATTAATTAATTGAGGTTAATTTTCCTTAATTGGCTCCTTTAATTCAAATCCAAGCCTAATTAATTGTAATTTTTTGAAGAGGAAACCCGACATTCATTAATGCTATAACATAACACTTATCATTGAGCAATGTGTGTCCTAGGTAAATGACCTAGGACCCATTCATCCAAGGGTGAATGAGTCCTCACTTAAGCCTAGGACCTAAATTTAAATTATGTTTTTGGTGGTATTTTAATGATTTCAAATCTATATGTTGGCTATTTTTATTTGAATTTCGGGAAATTAATGTTACATACCTATAAATATAAGGTCATTTCACTAAGTTTCATCTAATCAATCTAAGTTCTCAAGAGTTCAATTGCAAGAGCTAAAGTGAGATTATCAAGAGCATTTCAAGGAATTCAAGAGTATATTTAGTGAAGAATTATTGCAGCAATCAAGATCCAATTGTCATATCAAGGTCTTCTTGCATCATGCATGTTATTTGAGCTAATATGTTGATGTAGTGTTCAAGATCCATTCAAGCATTCAAGGCATTGTTTCAAATCAAGTTTCAAGATCAAGATCCACATCCATTGAAGCCATTTCATGCTAGTTGTAGATATACATTACAAGGTTCATTCAAGGGTTTGGCGAGTTGTAACATTGCTTTTTTCATTCATCATTCCTTCATGTTTCATTGTTTCATTACAATGTTTAATTACTAAAACGAGGTTTGAACAAAGAAAACTCCCATTCACTAACAAAAAAAACATTTTCCCTCTTGATTTGTGTTTGCAGATTTATGTGGAAGATATCTTGAAGATCTCTTGGAGAGAAAAATTGAACTTGTCAAAGTTGTAAAAGTTGTCAAGGAAGTTTTCATATCACGGAAACTCAATTACAATATATTTTTTCAGCACTCTAAACTTGAAACCTAGGAAAAAAATGAGATTCATATTTGTTGCATAGGCTCCTAGTAGTTGAAATCAAACCCTAAAATGAGAACCCATTCACCTCTAGGCAAATTATTCCTAATCCAGCTTCAATAGAGCACTTTTGGTGACTAGTACATACCTTCTTACCTCTCTCGGATTTGAAATTTTATTTCTAATTCCATCATTATTGAGCTTATTTTTCAAGATCCAAGCTATAGATTCCATTTTGGAGTTGGTTTGTTATTTTTAATCTTTCTCTCCAAAGCATTGTTTAATCAGGATGTGCCTATCCTTATAAAAAAGGAAATCAATAGATTCACATTTTGACTTGACTCACCTCAAGGTTGATAGTCCTTTCATGGTGTGGATCTCATTTCCTAATGAATTGAGGAAGAATAGGTCCCTAATTAGTTAATGAACCCCATTTTGGTGAACTTTCCTATTTCTCTTCTTTTGAGGAAGAAAAAGAAGGAAAAGAGAAAGAAAGAAAAAAGGAAAACAAAGTCATGCAAGATGAAAAGGGGGGGGGGTCCCCATTTTATCGAATGAAAAATGGGTTTGTGAGTGTGAAGGCACAATATGTCTCATGGGTATTGAAGCTTTTCAAGTATAACTTGGCCCACAAAATTTAACCCTATCCATTAGATTATAAATCTACAATGACCCAAATACAATTTCATGCTCCTTAGGAATAGGAGCTTTATGGGTAGATTTTAACCCATAGAATACAATCCTAACCATTAGATTATAAGTCAAACCAATGGTGATGATTAAAACTTAGTGAGTATGACCCTAATGGAGCCAACAATTATATAATATTATTGGTGAACTAATTTCATTTTATATTAGAATGTATAAAATTTAGGTGAATTTGATATAATTAGGTATCAAATATTGTGGAAAAATTTTATTTTTAATTTTTAATAAAATAAATACTTCAGTAGTTTTACTAGGACTGAAATAAAATTTTATAAATTTTTTGAGATCCAAGTAACCTTAGAGCTTGTACTATTAGCCAAATGGTGAATATTTCCATTAAAAATAATGTTTTCCAATAGATGTTAGCACCAATGGTTGTACCAATCAATCTTATGATATGATGATTGTTATCATCCCAAATGGATTTGTTTCAAGGTGTATCTAGCTTATGGATGATTCCATAAAGATGATGAGAACTATTCAACAACCTATAATGTGTTAGGATTCCTTTTTTCCAAGACTCATAATTGTCCTTAGTTAGAATCATTATGGAATTATGAGTTTCATAACCCATGGTTATTATAATGAAAAAATTTTCAAATGATAAAATCAATGATCAATACATATTAAGTAGTTTAAATGAAGTGATATGATTCAAAAATAACCTTATCAAGTGTGAGCATGTCCAAGTAATCATCTAGAATGAAAATATAGAAAATAAATAAATAGAATGTACTTGGGGTTGAGTTTGAAAATAGTGCATGGATGAATTGATAGAGATCTTCAATACCTTTCAAATGACACAATTATTACAGAAAATGAATATATGGGAAAACAATATGAACTTTGGAGTGAAAATAGAGATTTGAATTCAATAAAAAATTGAATGCACCTACAAAAAATATTAGGAAAATGACCTCCACCATTTCAAATTTCTTTAAACCATCTTCTTTTTATATCTTGGTCAAGTAAAACTTGGACAATTTGGTAGAAATTTAAATGTTGATTTAAAAAATTACCTAATTAGGTCTTGAGTTGCAAAAATTGGACCCCTAGGTTCTTAGCACATGAACCTCCATATGAACTTCAATTATTCTTAAGGTAACTTTTAAAAATTCACTACTATTTCTTGAGTGGTGGGCTAGTGTGTAGAGACGTAATGTCGAGCAAGGGAGCAACAATGGTAACCATGCAACTTGCTATTGTTTAAGCCCTAATAGGTAGGCCAAAATTGACTTCTATATCGCAGCTGGGACCAAGGGCTATTTTTTAAATAATTAAAAATTATTTCAAATACCTAAAATTTAAATATTTCATACCTAATTTGATAGGCACTTACATAGGAAATTATTTAGGACTATATGCTTTGTAGAATGATTTCACAAAATATTTCAAATTTTTCCTACATAGGAATGATAAACTATTGAATCCTACAAATGTATGACCACATATAGATCTAGCTAAGTATATATCGATTCTATACAACTATTTAATTATTTTTTCCAAATATTCCCTCAAACCCTAAATAATACCTAAAAATTTTGTGTCTCTAAATATATAGTGTCATATATGAAAATAAAGGTTTTTGGGTCTTTTAGACTCAATAGTGAGATTATTTGTGTCACAAATTTCTCCTAGAAAGAGATCCTACCTTATTATATCTAGATTTGAGAAGGGGCTTGCAATTATGAATCTTTGATACCATGTTAGAGTCACCAATGGAATCAAGCTCCCAAAATTAAATGCAAAACTAAAAGATCATGTCTTCCACAAGAGAGAAATAAGAGCAAAATATTCCTTATTATGGGCACAATGGATTGGTTCAAGATATATACGTGAAAATGTACATATTATACCTTTCTTATATATGAAAGGTTGAGAGATAAGGAAAGATAAGATCACATGAGACATAAATATTTATCAAAATATTCCTCTCCCTAAGTAAAATTAGCATGTGAATATGTGCGAAAAGGTCCCAACTAGGAAAAAGTTAGATAATGTGCCTTGTTCACACTACAAAGGTAGATACTACAGAGGAAAAACACTATTCACACCAACATTAATGAGACAAGATATAGAAGGGGGTGATTTGAAAATATATGACTACTAGAATAAACAAAGTGTATTTCTTAGATGAGTAATAAAATGATTAAGGGGTGTAGGATGAATAAGGTAGAGGAAATAATTAAAAATAGAGAATAACATTAACAAAAGAAAGAAAAGAGAATCAATGGGGAACTTTGAATAAATGATGGGATATCATTATTTATGAGAAAAATTAAGGTCATATTATAAGGGCTATTAGGTGAAGAGATATCTAGCCAACATTAAGATATTTGACAATAAACAAAAGTAGAAGTTAGAAAAAGAGTGAGACCCTTTGAATTGATGGATAAGTAGAAAATTATGGGAAAAAAATAAGGAGGGTCAACAAATTATATATTGCATACATTAATTAATGAGATGGATAGTAGGAAGATAAAGATAATTTCAAAAGAAGAAGATAATAGAAAGAAGGTTATAGCTTCTAAGTAGAAAAGGATGGTGTAGAATAATATGGTTCATAAGATATTAAAGAAAAATAAGAAATCCCAAAGAACATGACCCACAAAATCAAGAAACACAATGAGAGGATGACCCCTTGACTAAAGTTCATCTCGTACGTACTACAAGCATAGAATAAGATAAATAAGAGGATATTGATAAATGAAATTGAGAGGGTAATTTATAAAGATAAGAAAAAAGGGAGGAAGATAAATTAATATGACAAGTAATAGTTGGTATCAAAGCCACATATGAGAGAGACTAGAAAATAATTATGATAAAAATTAAATTATTTGTATGGTGTAATAGTCAGAACTCTCCCATGTACTCTAAAATCAAATATGTTGAAAAGTATTCAGAGAAGATGAAGAAGATAGTTTCCTATGAGGAGATCAAGATGGTAGCTCTAGAAATAATTTTAAAAATAATGACACAAGATGGTGGAATATGCATAAGAAAATCATCCTCATATGGATACATATAGAGATTATAATTAAATATATATATTTTTGAAGATGGAATATCTCATATGTAGGTGCCCATTTATAAAGTAACTTATAATCCAAGGATTAACATATAGAATATTGTGAATATTTATTTCCTAAAAAGGGATTAATGAGCAAACTAGTATAGGTCAACTTTTGTTATTGGACCTTATAATCACTACCCCAAGGTTAGTATATAAATACCAAGAAAAAAATGAAGAAAAAAAGGACTAGGAGTCTTAGATAAAAATATTTTTTGTAGATTCATTAAATTTTATGATCAAGGTGAGAGGATACACTAAGTTTGAAAATGGATTGAATTTCCTATATGATTTTGGAATGAAAAGGTATGAAGGTGATTTCTAAGGAATAATGTAACAATGGTATCACATGAGGTTATAAATGATTAGGAAGCCATCTAATTAATGGAACAAGGAATGGTAGCAATATTTCTCAGAGCTATATATCCTCTACACATTAAAAAAATATGTAAAAGGAATAAAAGTGAAGCGAAGACCATAAAAGTGGGAAAGAAAGATAAATAAATTGTTATGATCGCTAAAGATAAAAAATCATTGAAGGATACTTATGATCATATTGACTAAGGTTTAATAAGGAAATGAAAGTAAAAGAGAATATGCCTAAAGGGATGAGATCAAACTAACTAAGGTTTATTGAAGAAATATATGTTGATGGTCGAAATGGCACATCAACAGTTAAACATAATACTGCTATTTTGTTTCTCCTAAAAGAGAAAGATAACACATGGATATCTTAGCTCCCAAGGTCTTTGTAGTTGGTTCTCAACTATACTAATGTCCCTCAGTGGTCAATGTAATAGTAATGTTCAAGGGGCCTGCTGGTGTGAGCTTCTAGATTGTTCTTAAGATCAAGCATGAATTTAAACCTACTCTAACTAGGGTTTTTAAAGAAACATAAAAAGATAGATCAGGGCTTTGGAATAGAAAAGAATGATAATTCACCTATCTTAACCAAATTTGTTACATTTCAAGGATTTCCTAAACTAAAACTATAGAACGAAATTAAATTGTGATTGACACACAATTTCATTTGTTTACAGTGTTGATTTCAATAAAAGATTGCAAGTTATCATTTAAACAAAACATTAAAGTAAGACCTCAATCCTTGAAAAATTCTCAAATCAAATGATTAACTCAAGAAAAACACCATTCTAAAACACAATCTGAAGTAGATTTTAACCTAGCTGCTTCTACTGCTAGTGAAACAAATAAGCAACACTTACAAAGCTAACATAGTCACTAGTGTACAGGAAATCGATGAATCAGAATGGTTTCCATCTATATTAAGAAAAATTAAAAGATACATCATTGGTTTCTAATGAATCTAACTGCTAACCAAGAAGACAAAAGAGGCTCCTATTACAGAGAATCAGGATGCAACCTTGTCTCCTCTACTATTGCTAACTTCTAACTAACTAATTTCTAACTTCCAGTTCCTCTTGCTTTAGAAAATTCCTACTCTATTGCTGCTCTTAACTTCTAACCTTTTTTTAGTTCTAACGTTAACTGTCTAACCTTACAAAGAGGCTAGAATGCCATATATATAGAATGTACAAAAAAAGAAACACGTTGGCTACTGTTTTAGGGGTTTTACAAAATATCTCCTGACTGCAGGAGGGTCAGCCCTCAGATCTTTTGAAGGAGATTCAATACTGCATTCAATGAGAAGCCCTGTTGTCCATGTCGGTGATGGCTTGACCTTAGGGGAAGCCTTTAGATCTTTTTTGTAGCAGCAGCATTTACTCTCCTGTCTTCGTGTCCATCTTTGAACTCTGTTGGGGCCTTTGAATGTTCCAAAGTATCACCATTAATACTGATCTACTTCTGTCAGTGGTCACTATAGATGTCCATGTGAGTCATAATTTCTTCCTTCCTTCGGCTTCCTTCATGTTCCAGACCTTCACCATTTCTGAGCTGAGCCATCGCTTTGATCTCATAAGGAGTCCATCCCACTTGCATTCTACAGATTTCATTCACAGGGATAGTCAATTGGTCAAACTGTTACTAGTCTGCCCCCTGAGCTTCCTCTGATTGGTTAGACATATGCCACGCCAGATTCTCGGGCATTCAAAAGTGGTCCATATTGAATCGCATGTCCAGTGAGACACTAATTGTGTCTCCCCGGTGTGATTTCATCCTTCAGCAGTTATCGACATGGCATGGGTCAATCGGTGAGGTGTTTCGACGAGCTATAGAAGTCATATTGAGCTCACCAAGACCATCAGCAAGATAGTCGCTAGTCGGCAAGACCACATGGTCAAGTCCTTCTTCCCTCGGCGAATACACCTAGGTTGAGGAGACCTCCTCATATTGTGGGGATATTACCCTAAGTTCATGCCCTGCCACTGAGACTCCTATGTTTCGCTGAGACCTTTCATCGAAGCCCCTTTGTCTCAGCGAGACCATCGCACTCGAGGAGACATCTCCCTGAGTCCATCCTTGCTTCCCCATACCTGAGTCCTTCTACTTTGGTGTGACTTTATTTCTTTGCCAAGACCTTATGGCAAAGGCATGATCCTTTATCGAGCTCCATTTCTTTCAGTGGGGTCCCCTTTCTATTGGCAAGATATCACATGGTCGGGGAGACATCTTGCCAAGAATAAACCTTTCCTGGCAAGCTCCCCTGGTAGCATTTTCCTATCACTGAGACATTATCGGGTCGACAAGACACCTTACCGAACCCATTCCATTCGTTCATTGTCTCCCAGAGTTCTTTCTATTTACCCGAGCTCAATATGTTTCAGTGAGACATCTCCTAATCACCGAGACCTCTTGGCGATGAAATCTTGTTTTTTTGATGTCGTTTCATTCCATTGAGGCTCTAATGGATCGGCAAGACTTACGCCGATATTAGTTCATGTTGTCAAGACCTTTCCTTGTCACTGAGACTTCACGATGAGCACATCTTTCTTCGGGCTCCTCCTACCTTTTCGGCGAGACATACGCTAATCGGCTAGACCACCTGCCAAAGGAAAAACTATCGCCGAACTCAAACCTCTGGTGGGGCCTTCTTCGGTGTGACTCCCCTCTTTCGGCCAGTCATTATGCCAAAATTAGAACCTTTTGCTGATCTTTTATTTCAAAGAGACCTCTCTGTAGTCATACCAACATGCATTCTTTTGTGCCTTGTCGGCGAGACCAAATGCATTCGCCAAGACATCTCTCCACCATGAAAGTTTCTCATCGAAAGGCATATCTTTATTAGTGGCCGGTGAGACATGAAGCTTTCGGCAAGATCACATGCTAAAAATATAACTCATGCCGAAAGTGCTAGCTCGGTCCGCAGTAGTCAGTGAGACTCAAAGAAGTTGCCGAGATTTCACTCTGAAGTCAAAATATCCCGCCGATATGCATACCCTTCTATTGCCAATTGGTGAGACATAAAGATCTCATCGAGACCTTTCTCTGAAGGAGACCTTCACGCCGATGGGAAACTCCTGGTTGCTGGGACAATGATTGATGTCTTTCTGATAGATGCCTATAGGTGAATTCCACTCGCTGTGACATCTCTGGGATCTTGTCGATAGGCAACATAGATTCCCATTAACCAAATGCAATGGTAGTCGGCAAGACATCAACAAGGTCTTGCCAACTGTCTTCTTAGAGGAAAATTGTGACGAACTGGACTGAGGAAAGGATTCCAACTGAGCTCCCTTGGAAAATATCATTATGTGTGCGATTTAATCCTGCAAAAGAAAGGCCTGCATTAGCACTCAGGGGAAAATAAAACACATTATAATAAAATACACCATATTTTATAATCACTTCCCTCAATACTTAGCAAGAAGAAAACCAACTCAAGTTGAAACAGGACCAAAATTTAATAGAACCAGAAGACAAACCTAGGCAGAAAACAAAAGAGCTCCCCGGAGGAAAGCAAGTAACCAAAAAAAATAAAAACAAATAAAAGAAGGGGGGACCCATTTTGTTCCAGAATAAAATGGGGTGGTTATGCAAGGCATAAAAATATATTTGTAGTTGGTGATTGTACCCCATAGCTTCCAAAAATCACATATAAGAAATTATCCTATCACAAAAAGAGATCAAGCAAGATGAATTTACACTACAACTTGAGAATTCTATTGATGCAATAACCTAAATGAATATATTAAAATGAAGGTGGATCCTTATGAAAAATAAAAATAAAGCCCTAAATGAAGATTTGATTAGACTATGACAAGTGTCAAAATCTTATGTAATGAGACAACATGACCTATAATTATCCCAATATAATAATAAAAATATAATTCCTAAGTTTAGCTCAAGTAATTAAAGTAAAAGGGGCCTAATAATTAACTAATGATTAGTTAATTGTTAGGTGATTACCTATTTACTCGAACACCCACCCTTAAGATCAACTTAGGGAGAAGCTAAAAACCTAATGAAGAATGAAATGATGGATGCAAATGTGTCCTAGCTACAAGGCCTAATGAGGTACCCAAGGACAAATAACATAAATATCTCACAATTGTAGAAAAGGTGAAAACCTCATAGGAAAATTATTCTCTCCAAAAGAGAAAAAAAAGAAATGAAAGCATGCATGGGATACAAATGTAGGACTCAACATGTATCCCCAACTGTTGCCTTAGTCACATAATTACAATCAATATCCCCCCATAGGAGAGAAAAGAAGAGACAATGAATATCCCCCATAAGGAAGTAGGTCCTCTACCAAAAGTGAATTCTCAAAGAATAATGATGAAGATGATCCAAAGTCAATAAAAATTGTTCCTCCCCTTAGGAAGAAACACATCCAATTGTGAATGTAGAAGAAACTCCCTCAAGAGAAGAGGTCTCAATATGGATGTCTAAAAAAATTTCTCAAGGTTCCACATTTCTAAATCAAAAGAAGATAAATCAGATGAAGAAAATCTAAACTATGACTTGATACTTGTAGAACAACCTCCAAAGGAAATGATAAAGTGATGACAGGTGGGATATAGCTATCATCAAAGAGGAAGTGAATACCCTGAAGCATGTCCTCAATTTTTGCAATGTGTGACTCAAAAAATAATGTTGCAATATCTTGCAAGTAGTCATCACTCAAAGACGAAAATGAAAGACTAGAAACACCCTGGTGAAGTGAGTTGATCTCAAAAGGTGCAAGAGGTGGAGTTGAAATCTCAACACAAGTCTCATGAACCAAGGTGGATTATGGGAGTACAAATAGGTTCAAGTAACGAAATTGATCCTTAGATATTTGATCCACTCTATATGTATGAGAGTGTAAAGTAGTCAATGGTACAACAAGATCATCTAGATAGAAATAAGAGAAGGCATAGAATTAAGAGGCATGATCAAATGTCCCAACTACAATAATCTCTACTATGTAAGTCTCTTATAAGCATAAATCAGGTGTGAACTCTATTGTCTTATTTGTGGACCATTATGTGCAATCCAATAGATGGAAATAATATTGTAGGATAGTGAAGGAACACAAAGTATACCATGAAATGTACCGTGATTAATTTATATAGATCATTTCCCTCTAATACTCATGTAAGTGCTAGTCCCCTTTAGAATGTGTGGTGATGTGGAAGGCTCAAATGAAAAGAACATACTTGGAGATGAATTCATGTGATGTGAAGCTCTTGAATCAAGAAGTCATTGACTAGACTAAGGACTAGTGGATGTAAAGTTTGCATGAAATTTCATATTGTCTACTCCATATTGCACCCTAATTGTGAAAGTGTTGAAATGGAAGAAGAGGATGTATCATAAGACATATATGAGGACAACTAAATATGATTCTTCTATAGAATGTGTTTCACCTCATTGGTCTATTTGCATAATAGTGATTCTCATCATGTCCTAACTATTTTTCATATGCAAATTTTGGTTTATCCTTCTTAGATGATTCCCCCTTAGAAGAGGAAGAAGAGAACTCAAAGGTATCATGTGAATGTGATTCCTTTTCTTCCTCATTTTTCTTGGAATCCTTGTGTTTTTATTTCTTTCCTTTGTCATTTGAAGCCTTTTTTCTTTTCCTTGTGTTGCAATAAGAGCTTGTGATTTGGAAGACTTCAATGAGCCAATCTAGATCAACTTCCCATTCTCCCTAGTGAGTGATGTAGCAAAAAATCAAGTGAAGGCATAGTGAATTTAGTACCAAGTGCATCTCTAGTGGTATAAATGATTGAAACAAAAGATAAATAATCAAGACAAAGCTTGGAAAGGATGGAGAGAATCAACCATGAGTCTCAGTTGTCAATACCACACTATTTCAGTTGCAATCTAAGAGACTTCAGTTCAGTGAATAGTTCTTCTATGATATTAAAATAAATAGAATTCAAATTGATAATATTATTCTCCAACCGAAATACCCTCAAGCTATCCCACTTCCCAAATAGGACTCCAATTGAGTCCATATTTGATTAGGTATAGAGAAGATTCAACATGATCCAAAAGCCTTGTCATGCTTGTTAAACCATTTTCTCTTTTCTACAACTTCTATCTAGGTTCAACTTCTATACCCACAGTCTTTTTGTATAACCCTTGTTTCTTCAAGTGTATCTCCTTAGATGTATCTCCATTTTCTTTTTCCACCCATAGTAGTTGTATGGAGTGATTGGAATGATATGGGTTGGATCCATGAGTTTTGATTTATAAAATATGAAAATTTGAAGACAAGTAGCATTATAGACCCTCACAATGCAAGAAAATTCCCCTTTGTTTAGAAAAAAATGATCTTGTTTACATGTATTTCAAAAAAGAATAAAAAATGAAAACCTAATATTTAATTAAAATAACAAGTACTTGCTAAAATTTCTAGAAAATAGGTTGAACATCTATGTAGAGGACTAGATCGAGTTTTTTGATGCTATAAGAATCATGAAAATCCAAGATCTAAGTCAAAAGTTATGACCATCTAAATGAAACAAATTCATCTGACTTTAGAGGCCTACAAAATTTACCAGGAGCAAAATTTAGAAAGATTAGTCACACTGGTGAATTGAGCTTGGAACCAACTTTTAGATGGTATATGAATTGTCAAAAATGAAGATTAGATTCCCAAGTTGTACATGATTTCATAAAACTTTTCTAATATGGCTTAGAAGCCAAACAAGGGGATGAAAAAAAATTAGTTTCTAAACCTATATAGGGTTGGTTACTTAGTGCTAGGTCAGGGCAACTAGCCCTTTGATGCCAATAGGACCTCATCCAACACCTAGGGTGGCACATCACTACTAGGAGTAGAGTGGTGGCTGAGTCCAAGTAGCGGATGGGGAGTATGATCAATGTAGAGGTTTTAGGTGGTATCAATCGAGTGGGGCATTAGTGGTGATGGAGTGGTTGTTAGCTTTCAAAGAATAAGAATATTCTTCATGAATATTCCAATCAAGAAAAGTGCATCAAAACATTGAAAAGTGATGTTGCCACCATAAAGTTTACATCGTCACTGAAGCATTTAATAACCCGCTACATTTTTTGTATTTTTTGTATGATCACCAACTTTCTATGTAGTCTTACCAATATTTTATATTAACAAATTCAATCCATTCATTGTCTATTTTCTTTTCTAACAAATATTTTTATATGTAAACTTTGAATATATAATTTAAAATCATTAATACTCTAATCCAAAATACACAACAAAATTGGAATTGCCACTATAATTTAATGGGAAGAATACCATAACAATCATGATTTGAAATGAAATGAAATGAAAAATTTTAATGACGTCCATGAGGCCAAAGAAGCCTATGGGACCCAAGAGTAGCAGAAGAGCCTCCCACAAAAAGGCCCTAAACAAATTGCAAACTCCGATCGAGATCAGCCCTTCTGTAGTGAATTTTGATGATGAAATTTGCAGTTTTGTCTAACCTTGATTCTTCAAATAGGGTATTTAAATTATTGACCTGCACGGTGTCCCCATAACTTGCTAGGATGTCTTTATACGCTGAGCACTCCATGGTGAAATGCCATTTCGTCTCCACCACACCCATGTTACAAAATCGGCATTTTCTATTTTCCGACTCCTCTTTAGGAACTAGCCACCTGCCCATTTCACACCTTTATATCCTTAGAATTCACCTTTATACCTATTCATCCTCTCTACAACCAAACAAAGAAAGAGGGAAGAAAATTGGAAAAAAAATAAGGTGCCTACTAATCCATTTATCCTCCCCTGCCCTCTAAAGGCCCCGCTCCCAACCCCACTCCAAAGGGGCCCCCATCCATTGCACAGCCGAAAGCAAAGGTCTACTTCAAGTCTGCGTCATCACGACTATGAGGTAATACTCACAGTTAACCAAACCCCTGAAACACGCTGTGAGATGAGATAGTGTTACTATCAAACCCCTGAGAGACGCAATCAATTTTGACTGTTTCGTTATGGTCTTCATCTCTCCGAAATTTACGACAATGTTATTATCAAGCCTATGAGAGACGCAATCAATTTTGACTGTTCCGATATGTTCATCTATCTCTCAGAAATTTACGATAATGTTATTACCTATTCATCCTTATAATTCACCTTTATATCTATTCATCCTCTCTACAACCAAACGAAGAAAGAGGGAAGAAAACAGAAAAAGAATAAGGTGCCTACTAATCCATTTATCCTCCCGTGCCATCTAAAGGCCCCGCTCCCACCCAACTCTAAAGGGGCCCCCATCCATTGCACAGCCGAAAGCAAAGGTCTACTTCAAGTCTGCTTCATGACGACTATGAGGTAATACTCACAGTTAACCAAACCCCTGAAACACGCTGTGAGATGAGATAATGTTACTATCAAACCCCTGAGAGACGCAATCAATTTTGACTGTTCCGTTATGGTCTTCATCTCTCCGAAATTTACGACAATGTTATTATCAAGCCTATGAGAGACGCAATCAATTTTGACTGTTCGGATATGTTCTTCTAGCTCTCAGAAATTTACGATAATGTTATTACGCAATAAATTTTGACTCTTCTGAAGGTCTTTTATCTCTCAGAAATTTACGACAATGTTATTATCAAGCCCCTGAGAAACGGAATCAATTTTGACTGTTCCGTCATGGTCTTCATCTCTCAGAAATTTACGACGGGCCAAGTTTTTGACAGCCTGATTTAAAAAAAATGGTTTTTGACAGCCTGCATGCACTAGCCGACCTCACGGACAGGATCACATGTATGACTTAGGCTAAGAGGGCAAAGGATGTAGACTAGGCCGTTTAAAACACGCTGGATGCTTAATCCTTTTTGGAGGTCTCTGATTTTTTCAAGACCGCTTCCTTGTGACTATGACTCACGACTTCGTGTTACTCATAGTCTACCAATACCTGAAACGCGCAATCAATTTTGACTCTTCCGCCTGATATTATGTCGAAAGACTCCATCATGGTCCACGTTTAGAAATTTATGGTGGAAGTCACTTTTGAAACTACCCTATCCTACTTACTTCATTGCAACACTAAATGAGGATGGAGACGCTTGCCGTGTCCAGTGCAAATTCTTATTAGAAGACCAGACCACTAAATGAGAATGGAGATGCAAATTCTTCTGTATAGATTGGAAACAATGGAGACGTATGCGTGTCATGTGCAAATTTTGTCTCGACGGTCAAATTATTCTTTCCATTCACTGTTTGCAATAGTCATTCCACACACGTCGGCTAAATTTGATGGCCCTACGACCGTATATATCGAAGAGGAGATTTTGAGGGAGACCCTAATTTTTTAATTTTGAATTATGTGAAAATTACGATCGATAAGTAGTTACAAAGTTGCAAATAATATAAGCATATTTAACATAAAATCAATATAAAAGTTCAAAATATATATTGAAACAAGTGTTAAAAGGATTATAGTTATATGAAAATTTGTCTGAGCAAAAGAAAACATTATTGTTTTTATCTGCTGTTTGTAATAGGTTAGAAAAAACAGAGAACAATATTTGACAATAATGAAAGAGATGACTATCTGCTTTAATAGTGAAAGTCTTACCTCCATAAAGAAATTTTACAAATTGGTGGCGAGTACTTGGAATAGGCCCCATGCCATCAGTCTATGGTTTACCTAAAAGAAGATCATAAGAAATGTTCCCTACCATAAAATGGACAAATGTGACATGAGATGATGGGATGGGTAAAGAAATAGTATTTAAATGATCTCATATAATATTATTGAAATCTTTAATAGAAAATATAGTAGAATTGATAATAGAAGTATTAATATGGATGTATTTTAGAAAGATTACAAACATAAAGATTGGAGCCTTTATCTATTTGTTAGGACTTAAAATTTCTTACAATTTTTGAAAAAATTTGAAGTTCCCATGATGAGAAAATTGATTGCAGCGTTCAGAAATACAGTTGTGAAATCTGTTCCACTAGCCTACTTTGAAAATTTACAACTTGAAAACCTATTCAATTTCATGTCAAATCACATTGCAAGCATGTTCATCTACCATATGTTAGTGTGTATGTTCAATTTCAGCTTCCTATGGTTTGATTTGATGAAGTTTTGAAGTGCCAAGTTGAAGGATTCTGGGAGAATTTTGATGTTTGCACACTATGAAATCTATGAAAAAGGTCAACTTTGGAGGACAATATCTATTAGCTAGGTGAATTTCTTGATGAACTGATTGGAATTTCAAATTCTCCTCATATTAATGTGCTCCCATGTCCATTTTCAAAACCCGAGCATCTCGTTTGGTATTTTTTCAAAGTAAAAAGCAAATGGGTTTTACACAATTTTAACATTTGCATTCCCAAAAGGTTTCAGAGAGGTCAAATTTGACTTTTAATACTTCATGAATAAAGTGAATTGATGAAGAACCCTTCTACATACATGTTCATGGGACCTAAATAAACTAATTCCCCAAGTTATAGCTTCCCAAGAAGATATCTGATAATTTCTCAAAGTGGCAAGTTGATGGCTTCCAGGTGGTTTTTGATCAATGTAGTTTCAGAAAGAACTGGATGAGCCACTTTGAGCATTGATATTTTGCAATCTTGACTACTTCATGCAAATCTGTTTGGCAACCATATTCCCATGTCGTTCCTCTACATGTCATTGCATTCTCATGGTTCTAGAAGAATGTTTGACCAACTTTCCAACGTGATTTTGGAGGCCACTTGACTTATTTTGGTTACAGTGCAAAATGTCATAAACCAAATCTTGATGAGTATCCACTTTATTTTGGGATGCATTTTAAATTTTGATGGTTGTTTTGCATTTTCCTTGCTCCTCTGCTCTTATACGAGTGGCATTCATCAATATTAGTGTTGGTTATTTTTTTGTGAACCAAACTTAATCTTATCCCTCATCTATGAATTTTTCAGAACTCAATTATTAACAAGGGTAAGGATTGGCCAACACACAAGTGAGGCTCTAAAAGGTCCCACTTCTTCACTTTAGGCTCTGTGAAACCTAGGAGGGTAATCCCCTTTATGCTCATAAGATATTTACTTAATCAAAAGCATTTCCATACACAAATGTATTCCTTAGAAAATGCAAAGAAGCTAAAGTTATCAAAGGCTTGGCAAACCTTTTAACAAGTTACTACCTATTGCAAGGAATACAGTACTACTTCAATAACTAATTTTTTTTGCTTATGAATTCATTCTTATTTCAAGTATCTAGCTAGGTTCACCAATAGCTCAATTAGTTAAAATATGAACTAACGAAAGGAGCAGTACCTTGTCCAATGGAATAATGGAATTAATCAATAATACAACTACAATCTAACTCAGTAATTAGAGGACTATTGGCATGCTACTTTGTGGCATCCAACTCACTATGTTTAAAATATTACTACTTACCGAACCCCATATCCTTTTCCCACAAACCCATGACCTTATTTTAGCATTTAATTAGCTCATTAAATTAAAGCACAAATAAACCCATTCATTCAGTGCAAGTGACAGAAGATAAATGAAATTATTATTAACAATCTCATTCATAGTTTGCAAGGAAAATAGATAGGAGAACACATATTTTAAAACTAGTATATAATTTTCTTTCATTACTAATATTACTTTGTAAAGCCATTTTAAGATCAAAATACATTATGAATCATACCCTAAACTTGCTTCTGATATATTCATCAACTTATCTATTTACATTATATTGCTCTATGATCTTAGCTTTTTCCTAGAACCTTCTAAGACTCAAGATTTTTCCAAATTGCGTATTCAACCATGAAATCCTCTTTATAAATAGGGGAGCAAAAAGCATCCACTTGAATTATGATTACATTTCAAACTTCATTTCAAAACCTAATTTCAACTGATTTTGAGAAACTCCCCAGGAAGTTACATGTAATCATTTTGGAGCAGGGGATATTGAAAGATAAAATTCAACCACAGGGTACCATTAGTTGTTTCCGCAACATCCACGTCAAGCAAAATATTCCTTATCAAACCAATTGGAGGACTTCCACATTAGCATGGAAGAGTAAAAGACCAACACCACAAACACGTTGAAAAAGGAAATCTCTGATGCAAAAACTGTGGTGTCATCAAAAACAAAAACAAGGAGGCGTTACTTTAAGTCATCAATATTAGAGGATGCTCAAAAAATCCTTGTATGTGACACAATTGGAGGAACCATCACCACATCATCGTCAAAGTCATTATACAACACCAGGGAGAGAAGGTAATGACTGTATCCCAAGTCACTGTCACCTTCACCATCTAAAGGGCTATTAGAGAGCACAATGAGAGAGTTATGTTTTCCTAGGTAGGCCTTATGACACTCATTCCATTTCTTGGCCTTCTTCACAGGCTCAGTCTGCTCCTTTCCCTTAAACTTGACCAATTATTTTGAAATGGTCCTATTTCTTAAGTTGTAGGTACTCTGGACAATGGTTTTCTTCTTTTTACCACATGCCTTCCCTTTACCCTTTGAAACCAAAGAAGTAGGGACTTCTTGCTCAGAAATATCCTCATGACACTCAAACACACTAAGTCATCCAAACCTCTTAGTTGGCTAAATTGACACACCAAATTTTCCCCATTTGCAGGAAATGGGGTGAAAGCTAGCAAACTCAAGATGAAAACAACACCTCTACAATTGAAAGCTTAACACTCACACATTCCTTTTATGATCTACACTTCATAATTTTAGAGAAATGAAAATTGTGAGATCAATGGACAAGTGTTTTGCATTAAATAGACCATTTGGAGCATGCTACAATTAATAATTGAAGAGATCATCATGCGAGTGATTTGATAACTTAGCAGCTTAGTTTTAAATCTAAATCATTGATCTTTGAGGATTTAAAACTTCATCAATGGCAACCTTAGGCATCGTTTCTATCTTTTACAATGTGTTCCTAGAAAACAGTGATGCCACCTTAGAAAGTTGCCACGTCTACCCTTAATCCTCATTAGTCACATGTGATCTAACAATAATCATGCATCGCCAACTCAATCCATGCTCCAAGTCATTAATATTGGTGAAGTACACAAAGCCAACATTTGGAGAGAATGATCCTTCATACATTCCACCACTCATCGCAGGCTTTCCCCATCTTTCCAGGGTTCAATTAGCGATGATAGTATTGACATGATGAACTTTAGCTCATTGATTTGTTCTACTTTAAAACCATATCAATGGTTCTCCATTCGCCTCACTACTTTCTTCCTTTCCTTATATGATGTCCTCAAGTTCTGCCACATTTCCTTTTCATTTAGTCATTGTCACCTATCGTTGACACATTTCATCCTTCATTAGTTCTATCAGCGATGCAAGCATCCATGCGATGAAATCTTAGCCCTTGAAAATATGGTCCATCTTGGATCATGCTCATTTTCCCATTGCACATAGCTGATTTAACTTCAAAAGTTGGATGTCATCAATGATGAGAGATAAAGTGATGAAGTAAGATTAAAACATGTGCACCTACATGAAAATCAATGATATGAAAGACATCGCTCATAGGATTAATTCAAATTAGAGAAAGAAAGATGAACAAATGACTCCATCGCTCATTGCTATTTTTAAACTTAAGTTTTTGAGAGGATCCGAAATGAGCAATAGGAGAAAAATACAAAGGTTTCAAGGCTATTGCTTATCACTAATTCTCCTCATAAAGTTTGCAAGCAATTAGCAATGATAAATCCCAACAATTTTCTTTTTGTATCGCTAATACAAAACTTGACATTCAAAACCAATTTGTGATACATGAAACACAAGAGATGCCTCATACCACTCATCGTTATTTGAAAATTACAATCACAACCATCTATGATGAATGATGAAGAGAAGAACAAAAGTCCAGAAGTCATTGCTAATCACTAATTCAATACTCAAGGTTCAAGAGTCTTTAGCGATAAACAACAAATCAATGATATAAAGAGAGGCATGATCATTGCCCATCACTGATTCATGTCAAGAGCTCCAAATGCTATCCGCGATGAGTGAAACCAAAGAAATACCGCTCATTGCTTGTCACCAATCTAAACATACCTTTCAGAAACTATCTGCGATGAGTGACAAAGAGAGATGGTCGAAGGAACTTAAGAGAAAAAATTTAAGAACATGCCCATAAGTTTTTCTAATGAAGGGGACCATCCTAGGACAACATAGGAAAAGGTCTTCACAATATTTTTAGTCACAAAATGCAAAGGATGTAAAGGCCAAAAAGGCTTTTAATTCAACATTATAAAAAGGAAGAAACTCCAACCTAGGCATGAGGGACCAGTTACTCCATGATCATCAATGACATAAAATGTTTTAATATGACCAACAATGGGCAATAGAAGGTCAATGAAAAATTAGAATGCTACAAGGGTTTAGACTTTAGGGTTTCCTGGGTGAAATTGACAAGAAAATAACAACACTACAAAAACCAAAAATCCAAAGATGAGAGGCATGTTTAAAAATGTAGGATTCTCCAAAATGGAACCAAATTTTTTGAGGGTTCCATCAATTAATTCTCAAGGTCTCGGTTGCTATTATGGAAATGGAGGAAAAATCCATGGGCAAGCATCTTGTAGTGTTATGAATAACCTTTCTTTACTGTGAAAATTAGAGGAGAGGAATCAATAGGAGTAAACCTCAAAAAAGGCTTAGAGACATTTATTGAGGAATGAGATGATAAAATACATGGATTCATTTGGTGATATCCTTAGATGCATAAGAAAATAAGAACACACCTCTAGGTGATATTCATTATCTAACTATTATAATCTACCTACAAAGATCTTAGAAACTCCCTACAATATGGGACATGGGTGTACATGTAAGAAAACACACTATTTATATAGTTGAATAAATACACAAGTGGACATAACTTTAACAAGATTGCACCACTATATTCACATGCAGCCCTAATCCTGCTACCTAGGTTGTCGATTTAGTAAAATTACAAGGAGAAGATCACCCTTTAATATGAAATGCCATGCTCTCCAATTGTACAGGTGTTAATAGCATGTCATCTGACACTAAAGGAGAGGTGTCTCTTGCTTAGAGAGATTTCATTCATGGAGTTGATCCAAACATCATTATTAGGCACAACATGTGCAAGTTTGATTTACCTTATCTCATATAACGGGCAGAAATGCTGAACATTGTAGAATTCCTTATCTTGGGTCATATTCAAAAAAGTCTTGTTTGGGAACTAAGGGCATAGTATTTTCATTGAGGCAACATGGTATTCAAGAAACACACTTTCTTGAGATGACTTGTGCTACTAGTGTTCTTTTAGCATTTCTTCTTTTTCAAGGTACAAAGCATCAACGTCTTGTATTAAATATTAATGAAATCAAAGAAAAGTAATCTTGTGAATCCAACTATCAAAAGATGAGGGTCTGGTTAGGAAACTAGTGTCTCAAACATTACTTAGTTTTTTTGATGATTCCCAAGAGGATAGTAAAGTATGATCTATCAAAATATTCATACACTAATTGTGAGGATAGGGTATTCTAGGCATAACCTTTTGCACAAATAGTGAACCTTTCAAGAAGGAAATGCAAAGATTCACATATTTAATAGTAAGTATGATAAGAGAAATGAATCAAAAATACAAAAGGTGGAGGATCAATTCAGGCCAATAAATGATCTATCACAAATGTTGAGGGTTTTTAGCTCCACCCAGATTTGCTAACCTCTAAGCATGGGAAACTAAGCATACTATAAATAAGGAATAGGCCGATGCAAGTGTCTTAGATATCAAAGAAGACAATATCAAAGAGAAACTAAAAATTTATACCTCTTTTGATGAAGATGCAACACATGAATCTTACCCAAGAACAATCTAAAGGTATTGATATGAGCAATAAATTCACAAGCCATTCATAGGACTCAAAGCAAAACAATGTAGATGAAGATTACATACAATCATATTATGCTTAGTTTACCAAGCATACTATAAGTAAGGAATAGGCTGATGCAAGTGTCTTAGATATCAAAGAAGACAATATCAGAGAGAAACTTAAAATTTATACCTCTTTTGATGAAGATGCAACACATGAATCTTACCCAAGAACAATCTAAAGGTATTGATATGAGCAATAAATTCTCAAGCCATTCATAGGACTCGAAGCAAAACAATGTAGATGAATATTACATACAATCATATTATGCTTAGTTTACCAAGACTACTTATACCGAGGATCACACTGGGCATATTTTTGGACATAAGGAAAAACAAGAGCAGTACAATGATAGGGAATAAAGCAAAGATATAAATGGATGATAAAGTTGAAAATGCTATTATAAGTATGTGTGGACAATGAATTCTAATCCCAAACCCTTTGAGAATTGATTCAGGAGGTGGAAAAATGGTGTGAGACACTTATGGCATTGGGACTTAGCTGATAAATAACATTTAATGGATTACTAAGTTCATATGGTAAATTTTGCTTATATGATAAAACAACAACTGTGATAAACGAAATATAGGAACTTCATTTCCCATAATATAATTATTAGAGTTTTGGAGGCGGTTCGAGTTTAAGTTCTACTATTGGCACATTTGTGGAGGTGGATGGGTCTAATGAAGACAAGAATGTGGATGGAGATGTGGCAGTTTTCTTGCTCGAGGCATCAATGCCTTCTTTTCCAATCACTATTGTTGAGGACATGGGTGCAGTGTTGGCCTACTGTGAGAATTTCTCTTGTAGTTCCATTTTCTACTCAGGTCTTCCTTTGTTGGTACTCCTCCTTTTGGGCTTTATTTTTATTTTTCTTTGGCTCTAGGCTTTCTGGTGGCTTCCTTGGTGCTAGGTGTGGTTTGTGGGTGGATTGTGATGGGGCTATCTGTGGTAGGAGTTTGCATTATTTCAGCCCTTGACTGACATGTTGAGTCAAACAGAGTTCTTCATGGTTTTTCACTCCTTTCTTTCTCTTCATTTGCTAGTATCCCTCACCTTGCTCTACTCTTTGGGTTCCCTTGTGGCTTGTAGCCTTTGATTTCTTTTGTGGGCTCTCTTGTTTCGAGGCTTCTTTCTTCTTGTAGGGTTGGTATTGTTGGGGCTTCTGTGGAGGCTTCCATTTTGAACATTTTTTGGCTAGACATTGGGTCCTCTGTTGGTGCTAGCTTTGTGCACTTTCAGTTGTCTAGGTTGCTTCTAATGATTTTATTGAAAACCCAATTTTTTTTGTTCTTCTTTTGGCTTGGGAAGAACCTTTCATGGCTCATTAAAGAGGATTTTCTCTATTTGGTGTTGTGCCCCTATTGGGTTATACCATTTTTTGTTGGTTTTATAGGGGTTGAAGTTTTATGGCTTGTGTTGACCCTTTGTGGGGTTTCTTCTGTCGCTCCTCTTTTCTCGAAGGATGTTGTGTTTAAGCTTTTTCCATGGTTTCCCTTCTAGAGTATGATGACGTTGAGATCTATTAGGGAAATTTTTTTTTTTTGGTTATGGATGATGCCTTTGGAGTTGGTTATTTTGATGGCTTTGGAGTGTGTGCTCTCTATGTTGTTGGATGACTTAATCTTTAAGTCTAGTTTCTTGATTCCATCTCTTATGATGCCTAAGGTTCCTATGAGTGCTTGTCCTACTAGAGCTGTTTCTTTTAGTTAGACTCTATAGATGGTTTCTTCTCTAGAGGTGAAGTTTGCTCTTGTTGAGGTAGATCACACTCCTATTGAGGTGGATTTGTTTGCTATAGGTCCAGTGCAAATTCCTCTTTTCCTTTTCTCGTTCTTGTTGAGGTGGAGCCAGTATGAGTAGGATTTGGGTTGCTTTAGAACTCTAGCATCTTCCTCTCCTATAGAGGGGTCCCCTATCCTATGGAGGTGGAGAGTGGGATGGTTTTTTAGAATGAATGGAGCTACAAGAATGCTACTACTTTTCAGTCACTTGTGTTTTTGGGTTTAAGGTCCCAGCCAAAACCTGATGATGAATCTCTTTTGGATTCAAGGTCCTTGAAAAATCTTGGTTGAGGGTTTAAGGTCCCTTCAAAATATTTTAGTTTAAGGTCTCAAGTAAAACTTGTTTGTATTTGGTTAAGGGCTTTTGGCCCCTGCTTTTCCTTTATGCAACATGTGTTGTCCTACTATATTCTTAGTGTTCTTGTTGATTGGTTGTTGATGGTATATGTATACATCTAAAAATGATCATAGTTAATCAAGCTTGTTAATTAATTAAATATGAATTATTTAATTAATATTCTAAAGTCATCTACATATAAATAAATTTAATTATTTATTTATATCATTCACTTTTATAATTCTTCTACCTTACTTAAATAAATAAGTTTATTTAATTATTACCATCTTCCATCTTCCTCTTAATTAAATTAAATAAATTTTATAATTTATTTATATTAATTATCATATTATTCTAAATTTGAATATATGAATTCAAATAATGGAATATTCCTCCAAAAACTTTCTTCATCTCACAGTTAAATTAAATATTACAAATATTTAATTTAACACCTTTTTCTCATTTCATGCATAATTAAATATTTTAAATATTTAAGTACCTTCCATTTTCATCTCTCACACATAATTAAATATTAAATATTTAATTATGGAAACTTCTAAATCCATTGTCACATGTAATTATTTAATTATGGGATTTATCTTCAACTACAAAACCAACTCATAACTAAAGATGACAAATGGCAAGTTGCCTCTATTTTTGAGTGAAAAGTTTTGTGGGAAGGAAACATCTTCCATTATTATCTCAACCTTCCATAATATCTCACCATTCATCTCGACAAGCTTGATTTCAACCATTGATCACATCAGCCAATCAAAATCTTTTGAAAACTCTATAAATACCTCTGTGAATCCAAGCATTGGTTACACACGCACATACACATGCATTCAAGATAGGCAATTTGCATTTTAGCATTATTATTATCAGCTATAGTATTCATAATTTCATAGTTTTACATTCTAGTAATCATGTTTAGTTTAAGCATGTTAATCCTATCTTAGAATAGTATGCATTCATCTTTAATCTCATTCTCTAGGAAGACTATTTGTTGAGCCTAGCACACGATCTGAGAGCAAGCTGGAATCGACAAAAACACTGGAGATAGAGGACGATAGGACAACATCAAGGATAGAAGACTAAGTTTGCACTCCTTTTATTTGATTTTCTGTTTTGATATAATGTTTTATTGGTGTGTGTTTTTTTTTTTAATCTACATTTGATATGCTTAATTTCAATCACACATTTTCTAGTGCTCACTGTGTGGCCTTTGCCCCGGTTTTGACATATACTTACATGTTTTTTAATAGGATTTCGCATTCTAGAGTTCGGATTTCTAGAAAATTTTGCATTTTAGCACATCTGTGGGTTATTTTAGCACATCCAGGACTTCTTTTAGTGCTTCTGCAGGTCTTTTGGTGCATTCAGGAACTGTTTCAGCACATCTGACAATTTCTTTAGTGCATCTAGGGAACAAAATAGCGCATCCATTTAGCTCACTTCATTTAAAACTATCTAATTTTTTTTGTATTCTTAGATTAGCACATTTAAAGTTTTCCACAACACTTATGAGGTTTGTTTTAGGGCATTGACTATTTGTTTTAGCGCATATGTGTGATCTTTTAGTGCATGCAAGTGTAACTAAACAAAGTTCGGATTCTGACACCTTCCATAGACATAGTTTTTTTTTAGTTAAAAAGAAGCAACCCTAGGGTAGACACATCAATGTAAAATGAACCAATCCTAGGATAGACATGGAATTTAAAAAGAAGCAATCCTACGGTTGTCACCACACATCAATGTTTTGGTTCAAATGAATCCAATGTTTGTTGCGAAGCAACATCTTCACATAGATTAAATCATTATCATTTGGGCTCTAAAAAGAACACTATCTTCTTTGTCTATGGCAATAGGTCTATGCTCTCCCCTTAACTGGGTGATCAAAATACCAGACTTGCCTTTTCAATTTCTATAATTTTAATTTTTTTATTACATCCTTTAGAGGGCCTGCTCTTGTGGAAAAAAGTACTCACCCAAGAGGAACAACCAAAGTGGGTTCAAACCAAAGCCAAGTTATTCCACCCCACTATAAAATTTAAAGAAAATCTAGGGAAACCCACTTTTTTCGGTAGTGTGCAAGATAACCATCCTCAAAGCCTTTGTTATAAAGGTTGGGAGGTCTCCTAAGGGATTCTATTATTGTCGCACCGAATGTAAATCCTTACAGAGAACATAGTGTAGTAGCCAACCTTGTTAGTTTCCAAACATCCTAATAATCACAGTGCCTTGAGGGGAGGGAAGAATCTACCCCAAAGACACTCACCATATAACTACCAAGGACCGTTTGCTCAGGGGATCCAGTATCCACTTCCGTCACTCTGAGTACATTCTTGAAAAGGACAAAAACATGGGCACCCCTTCAGGGGTGACACAGCTCTGTGAGTCAACACAGTTCTAAGATGTGGGTTGTGGTTATTGTTATGCCTTGCATAACCACCCCATTTTATTCTGGAACAAAATGGGTCCCCCTTTCTCTTTCTGGTTTCTTTTGCTTTTGGTTACTTTCTTTCCTCTTTGAGGGTGCTTCTATTTTCTGCCTGGGTTTGTCTGTTGTTTTGCTTGATTTAAATCTTGGTTTTGTCTCAACTTGAATTGGTTTCCTTCTTGCTAAGTATTCAATGAAATAATCACAAGTAACAGAATAGTTTATTTTAATATGTCTCATATGCTTCGAGACTGATGCAGGCCTTTCCTTTTGTAGGATTAAATCACACATAGGATGATATTTGTCAAGGGAACTCATTTGGAAAGCATTCTTCAGTCCAGTTGGTCACATTTTTCATCTAAGAAGAAAGTCAGCAAGACCTTGCTGATGTCTTGCCGACTACCAGTGCATTCTGTTGATAGGCATCTGTGTTTCATATCGGCAAGACCCTGAAGATGTTACGACGATTGAAATTCATATGTAGTTTCCTATCGGCAACACATCAGTCATTGTCTCGGCGACTGGGAGTCTCCTATAGGCATAAGGATTTGACCTCACCATAGGGTCTCAGCGAGATCCTTATGTTTCACCGACCAACGCCAAGGGGTATACCTTTTCAGTGAGAAGCTTTTGCTATGTGGAGATGTCTTGGTGAATGCAAAGGGTCTCGCCAACAAAGCACAAGGGGAGATTTCGCCATAAGTCTTTCTGACAAGGGCATCCCCTCCAGGAAAAGGAAGATGCACGCCAAGAGGTCTGGCCAAATTTTGAAGGTCATACTGAAGCAAAAGCAGCCCTAGGAGAACAAGAGGAAATCATGGAGACTCCAAATGAATGAGGAGCATTCGCTATGACTTATTTCCGACCTAGCGAAGTCTTGCCGATAAGAATAAGCTTGGGGAGAATGAAAGGGGGCTTCGCCATGAGATCACAGTGATAAAAGTGGCATCAGCATAGTGATTCAGGATTGCTATGAGGTCTCGACAACTGAGCAATGTCTTCTCAAAACAATAGGGGATCGCCAAAAGGTAACGCTCTCAGTGAGAAGTCTCGCCAACATGAGGAGGTCACGCCGAAAAGGCCAAGCTCGGGGAAACTGAAGGAACTCAGGGAGACCCTAAGAAAATGGAACGGGTTTGGTATGATGTCTTTCTGACCCGATGATGTCTCCCCGACATAAAGAAATGGGCTCGCCGACAGAACGAGGACTTTGCCATGTGGTCTTGTCGATACGTTGAGGTCTTCCCGATAGCGGTGGGTTCACAAATGAAAAAGAGATATCAGTATAACCAAGGGGAGCTCGCCATGACCTTGTGCCAATTAAAAAGTCTTCCCAAAAGGAAAGCGAACTCTAAGACAAAGGGAGGGATATCATCGCTATGATGTCCTACCGACGAGCAGCTATCTTGCCGATGTTCTTTTGAGCTCGATATGACTCCCACAACTCGCCAAAATGTCTCACCAACTTCCCCATGCTACCCCAATGACTACTGAAGGATGGGATTGCATATCTAGGAGACATCGATGGTGTCTCACCAACATGTGATACCGCTCAGACCACTTTTGACCGCCCAGGAAGCTCGCATGGCATATGCCCGACCAATCAGAGGAATCCCAAAAGAGTAATTCATTGGTCCATTTGACTGATTGATTGTTCCTGGGTAAGAAGACCAATAGAATGAAAACCATATGAACTCATTCTAAGAGCAGAAAGTGATGGATCGGCTCAGGTGAAAAGTTTAGATCTACAAGGAGGCCTGATGGTGCTTCCAGAAGTGGTCAACAGATAGAAAGGTCCAGAACATAAAGGAGGCCAAGAAGAATGAAGAAACCATGACTCATAGGGACAGCTGTAGTGACTATAGTGGAAGGGGGTAGATCAGTATTAATGGAGATATTCTAAGCATTCAAGGTGACCCCAACAAGATTCAAAGATAGACACAGAGACAGAAGAGTCAATGCTACAGCTGTAGAAGATCTACAAATCACTCCCAAAACAAGCGTCATCAACATGGATAGCAGGGTTTCACATTGAATGCAGTATTGAATCTCCTCAAAAGATCTGAGAGCTGAATCTGCAGGAAGCAAATATTTTGTAAACCCTAATACAGGGGGACAACACATTCTTTTGGATGCATTATGTATGTATATAAGGCATTCTTGCCTCTTTGTAAAAAGTTAGAACCTACGGAGAATAGACAGTTAAGGTTAGAACTTCTAAAGTTAGAAAGTAGGAGTAGAACTAGTAGTTAGGAGTTAGATTAAGTAGAAAACTAATGTATCTTTCAGTTTTCTCTGTAGATGGAAACAATTTGGAGCCACAAATTTTTTGTACAATGGTGATTGTGCCAGTTTGTAAATGTTGCTTATCTGTTTTATGGGTAGTAGAAGCAACCAAATCTTAATCTACTTCATGTTGTGTTCCAGAATGGTGTTTGTCTTGAATTAATCATTTGATTTGAGAATCTTTCAAGGATTGGGGTCTTATTTTATGTTTTGTTTAAATAGATGAATTGCAATCTACTGTTGAAATCAGCATTGTGAATGAATGAAACTGTGTGTTAGTCATAAGTTATGTTTTTTTTGCAGTTTTAGTTAGGAATTCCTTGGGAGGTGACAGGTCTGGTTAATTCGAATGAAGTATCATTCTTTTATGTTCCAAAGCCCT
Organism: Sequoia sempervirens; assembly: GCA_007258455.2. NCBI lineage: Eukaryota > Viridiplantae > Streptophyta > Pinopsida > Cupressales > Cupressaceae > Sequoia > Sequoia sempervirens. The sequence goes on along the minus strand of VDFB02058242.1, from coordinate 374,244,615 downwards.
GATCTGTCTTTTTATGTTTCTTTAAGAACCTTGGTTAGAATATATTTAAATTTGTGTTTAACTCTAGAACAGTCCAAAAGCTCAACACCAACAGGCCCCTTGAACATTACTGTTACATTGACCACTGAGGGACATCAGCATAGTTGAGAACCAACTACAAGGACCTTGGGAGCTAAGATATCCATGTGATCATCTTTCTCTTTCAAGAGAAATAGAGTAGCAATATTCTATTTGCATGTTGTTGTGCCAAAAGGGACATCAACATAGACTAGCACTAGAACGAGGGCCTATGAGTAATTTTGGATCATTGTGAGTTGGATTGGGTTAGGTCTTGGAAAACCCAGCTCTAATGGGTAGCCCTTTGTATACACCAGGATTTGGCCATGGAATCCGTGATCATCTCTATGATAGGCTTCCTGCATTGGTAACTAGAAATCTCCAGAATCAGGTGGTGTCCTTTCATTATCCTCTATGTTTTAATAATTTTTAGTTTGATTATGACATTAGGGATAGTAAAACATGTTTGAGGATAAATCATGACAAAACTAAGAATCCACAGTTGATAATATTTCAAACTTTATGCCCTCAGAATGAACTTATTGCTCATAAACTTTACATTTTTGAGTATAAAGATAAATTTGCTAGGTTTAGAACTGTGCCTAGTAGGTTAATATTGTTGCACATAATGAAAAATTAGTCAAGTCAATGTACAAATTTTTATAGTTTTGTGTTTGTAAAGCTTAGCTTTTGAGTTAGTTTAGGATTAGGATAGGTTAGTGTTAGTTTTTTTTATTTAGTTAGTTTTCCTTTGTTTTGTCTTTTTCCTTTTCCTGTTCCTTTTTTTTTGTCTGTAAATAGTTTGTCTTTCTATTTGTAAATATTCTGTTTGTTTGTAAATAATTTTTTGTTTGTTTGTTTGTCCTTTGTTTTCTGTCTTTCTGTTTCCTTGGTTCTTTTGCTTTTTGTTTTGTTTTTTTCTTTGGGGTTTGCCTGTTTCTTTCCATCTTAAAATGGTGGTTGTTATCTAAGGCATACTTTGGTCATTAGGAGAAGAATGATTTAAATATTTTCAGATCTGTTGATTGGGTGATTCTATCCTAAACATTTTCCTTATGCCCATTGTCAATAAGAGTTGTGGAAGGTTTTGAAAAACAAGGTGCAAAGTAAGTAGCCTTCATCAGCTCCCCTGAATCTGTCACAAATCAATAAGATCATCTCCTCTTGTAATGGTATATTTGTCCTAGGATGACAGTGTTGTAATATTTGAGTGAAAAATCTGATTTTGAAGTGTTGTTATGAGGTCCATGGTAGTTTTCAACCCAGATCAGATGTTAACCATTTGACATATTGAAAAAAGAGAATTAAATGAAATAACTGAAACTTCTAGGGAAAACAAAAAAGATTTTTTTTTTTTAAAAAAGAAGATTTAATATGAATGGGTGATTCCAGTATCTCTACCAGGGCTATGGACGTCTGGCTAGCAGTAGAGAAATGCTCTAAGAAAGCTAAAGGTATCTCCATCAGGGCTATGGACGCCTGACTAGTAGCAGAGCAATGCCCGGGATATCATTACATGACAGCTAAATGAAATCAACTCATGTAGCTCAAATCTTGCACATTATTATTCAAAAGATGAGGAAAACTTTATGAAAGGATGATGCACTATCAAGCACACACATGGATTCAGGGGTAGCCAGTGTTGGCTTACATTTGAGATTCTAGCTCAACCTTGCTTACTAAAATTGACCCAACTGGAGTTGTGATGTTCATGAACCAAGAGTTTGAAGGAGCACAAAGATCTCTGCAAGATAAAACACTTGTTACAGGGAGAAGCAAAGAGAAACAACACAGCCAAAAATGCTCAAAAATCTAGAGCTCAATATTTCCAATGTAAAAGGATTAATTTACAAAAGAAAATATTGCAACCTCATATAGGTAAAAAACCTAAAAAGGAAAAATCTAGGCTTGCACATTAATAATTAATAAAATAATTAATTATTATGCACCTAAAGTTAGCTTAAGTGTAAAAGAGATAAAAGGGAACTTAATTAATTAACCAAATATTGTTTAATTAATCAAGTAAATAACCAATTACTCTAACACCCCCCTTTAAGCTAGACTTAGGGAGAAGCTAAAGCCTAGAAGAAGCTACTAAAAGCAAAGAACAATGGGTCCCGAAAACAAGGCCAGATCAGGTACCCAAGTACAAGGAAATCTCTATGAAATGGAGAAAAAGGAGAAAACTTAGTGGGAAAAAAACTCCTATCCAAAAAGAGATAGAAGAACATGCTAAAAGAAACATGAAGGAAGGAAGGCCTCATAAAGACCCCCCAAGGACAACTTCCTTCACCCCAAGCATAGAACGCAACTGAAGATACCACGGTGAGGAAAAAGGCTTTGTGAAGATGCCAGCAACCTGGTCGACAATGGGAATATACTCCAAGATGAGAGAACCATCCTGAATCAACTATCTAATGAAATGCATATGAAGCTCAATGTGCTTCATCCTCTGATTCTCCACTAGGTTGCGAGAAATGTGTATAGCACTCTAATTATCACACCAAAGAATAGTGGGACTATCAAGAGGAAAACCAAACTCAGTCATCAACTGTCGAAGCCATAAAATCTCCTGACTAGTGAGCACAGCAGCTCGGTACTCAGCCTCTGTAGATGATAATGTATGAGCAGTCTGCTTCTTGCAAGACCATGTGATAGGACCAAAGCCAAGACAAAAAAAATTCCAGAAGTAGACTTTCGATCATTGACATCACTAGCCCAATCTGAGTCAGTGTAGCCAACAATGTGAGGATCCCCTAATGTGTAGTGAATGCCATAAGAAAGGGTGCCCTAAATGTACCTCAAAATACATTTGGTAGCTTTCCAGTGACTCTCATGAGGATCATGGGAGAATCGAGAGACAAGGCCAACTGCAAAGGAAATATTAGGATGACTGTGAGTCTGGTACAAAAAATTGCCAACCAACTTCCTATAAAGTGTAGAATCTATAGAAGGAGTGGGGCAAGTAGTAGTCAAAACAACCCCTAAATGAAAAGGTGTGGGGGCAGGCTTGCAATCAAGCATTCCAAAGCACTGAAGCATATCAAGAGCATACTTCTGCTGGTGAATGGATATCCCATTAGAAGACTGAATCACCTGAAGACTAAGAAAATAGTGCAAAAGACTGAGATCTGTCATCTCAAACTGCTCCATCAAATCTTGCTGAGCATGTTGAATCATAGACGATGAGCTACCTGTGAGGAGGATATCATGAATATATAGCACAAGAATTAGGATCTCACCCTCAAGTTTCTGAATATAGACTGTGGGATCAGAATGACAGCGTGTGAAACTAGTGGAGAGCAAAAAAGAGTCCATCTTCTCATACCAAGCCCGAGGGGCCTGTTTGAGACCATATAATGAATGTTGAAGTCTGTAAACCAAAGAAGCATCCTAAAAAAATCCCTGAGGCTGCTCCATATAGATCACCATGGAAGAACGCACTCTTCACATCCATTTGATAAATGGACCAGACCCTAGAAGCTGCAAGAGATAGTACAAAGCGAATAGAATTCATCTTGGTGACAGGGGAAAATGTCTTAGAGTAATCAATACCCTCAACCTATGAGAAACTCTTCACAACAAGACGTGCTTTGTACTTATCAATAGAATAATCAATAGCATACTTGGTGCGATACAACCATCTGCACCGAACCATTTTTCTGCCCTTAGGAAGAGGACAAAGATCCCAAGTACTATTCCTCATCAAAGAAGAATACTCGTCCTCCATAGCAATATCCCACTCAAGGTGACCTATCGCCTTTGAAAACTTTTGAGGGTCCTCTGAAAGAGGATGACTCAAAAGACTAGAACCTGCAGTATGAGAATAGGTGCGACAAGTGTTTGAAGGATCATCTGCCATAGATCCTACTGCCTCAACAATAAAGCGAGCCCATTTGGGCATTTGAGGTGGAGCAAGTGGAGGTGGAGATGGGGGATCATCAGCATCCTCATCAGAATCATCCTTAATTAAAATCCTGAAGAGCTGTAGTGTGAGGAGTAGGTAGTGAAGTAGACACTGGAGACAGGGTATCCACTGTGGGAAGGCACTCATCAAACTGGACATCCCATCGAAATAGGACCTCTTTGGAATCAGGATCAAACAACCTGTATTCCTTAACATCTTCACAGTAGCCAACAAAAATGAGGGGTCAACTCTTCCGCTCCCTGGCTCTCCTCTAAGCATCAGGAATAAATGTCCATGCTTCACTACCAAATACTCGAAATGATGAAAAATCAAGCTTGTCATGAGACCAAACCTCCTCAGGAGTCATATGTTGAATCACCTTGTGAGGCATCTGATTCTAAATATAGTTGGCACAATTTACTGCCTCAACCCAAAAAGATAGATCCATGGACCTGGACTGAATCATACAATTCACCATCTCCCATAAAGTCCTGTTATTTCTCTTAGCAACACCATTCTGCTGAGGGGTGTAGGGAACAGTAAATTGATGTTGCAAACCATGCTCAATGCAAAAATATCTGAAAGCCTGATTCACATACTCCCCCCCATTATCTGTACATATCCGCTGAATAGAAAGGTTAGACTGCTTCTCTACAAATGTCTTGAAGATTTGAAAGGAATCAAAGACATCAGACTTGTAATTAAGAAAGTACACCCATGTGCGTCTGGAGAAGTCATCAATGAAAGTGAGTACATACTTGGCCCCAGAAAAATAAGGAGTGGGAAATGACATGAGGTCACTATGAATCAACTCCAAGGGTGCTAAAGCACGAGTGGCTCGTCCCTTTGGAAAGGGATCCCTGTGATGCTTGCCAAGCACACAACCATGACAAATACCATCAAGGTAGGAAATCTGTGGAAGACCAAGAACAAGTGCCTGTGTACTCATTTGTTGAAGATATCTATAATTGACATGGCCCAAACGCTCATGCCAAAGCTTACTCACTAAATCTACATGTGTTATGAGAGATGAACCTATACCTTCAAAAGGATCAAATCCATGAAATCTATAAAGATGAGATGCAATATCAAAATACCCAGTAGCCACAACCAAATCAAAGTCATGGAGGTCCTGAATAACCACATCATGTGGTGATAACTCAACTGTCTTACTAGAGCCAGAATGGAAAATCTGATAAATGGATAGGAGGTTTGTTGAGATGTTAGGAACAACTAGAACATCCTATAGAGTACCCCCATCCAAAGAGATAGAACCTGAACCCAAGACTAAAAGTTGTGTAGAGTCACCCACTGCAATATGTGAAATCCCACAAAAGGAAAGAGAAGTGACCAACTGCGAAGTGTGAGTCATATGGTGAGAAGCACTAGAATCTAAAATCCAAGTGGACCCATAGGTCGATGTTCGAGTAGTGAGAGCATGACCTTTCCCTGTGGAAGGAGAAGACAACTGAGGTGAGGAGATGTGATGTTGCTGCAGGGCTTCCTCTAAAGCCTCTAATCATTTCCAACACTTGGAAACTAGATGTCCTTCCTTGCCATAGAATCTGCAAGTGTCTCCTGATTTCTTCTTAGTATTGGAGGAAGACTCACCAGACTTCAAAGATTTCCCCTGTTTCGGATTAAGTGGTGGTTTGGAATCAGATTTAGGAGGTGGTTTGGAGGAATGCTCACTACCTACAAAATCTTTCTCGGGCTTTGGTTTCTGCTTCTATTTTTCCTTAGATGAATGAGAAACCATTACTTTGTTCTTTGATCCTGAGAGCATATCAATTTGAGAAAGGTGTGACTGCTCACGAGACAAACACTCACAAAACACATCAAAGGTAGGCATGGTAAAATGAGCACCTAGTCCATCCATGGTGGAATAGAATAAAGAAGAAAATATCTGAAATGGACCATGAAGCTTCGAAAGGATCAAGTAAATGCACTCTGTGTCTGACTTATTCTTGCCACAACCCTGTAAAATAGTGTGGATATTTTTGAACTTGGTCAAAAAATCCTCAATAGTGGGAAATGATTCAGGTAACAGTGAAGTCAGCTCTGCCTTAATCTGTAATGCTCAGAACTCATTAATGGTTCCAAAAAGTGTCTCAAACTTCAACCAAATGGATCGAGGAGTGAGCAAAGCATCAAGGTGAAATAGAAGGTTGTCTAAAACGTGCAGGGATAACAAACCCATAGCTTCATCCATCTTGTTCCTATGCTGAAGAATCTCAAAAAGATGCTGCAATTGAGGCTGAACCTCATCTAGATAAGACCACAACCCTCATGACCTGAGAAGCATCGTCATGCAAGACTTCTAGGTGTGATAGTTGTATGATGTGAGTAACTCAACTGAGGAGTCTTCCATGAAACCCTGCACCTGTACCTATACCTGTACATGTACCTGTACTTGCTAGTGTTTTTTACTATTATGAGATCTTTCAGAATAGACAAAAAATGCAGAAGGTTTTGATTGTTTTGAGAGTTTTGGTGTTCTTATTTTCTAAAATAAATGACCAGAAAGCGAGAAAAAAAAACCCCCCACAAGAGATAAACCCAAACCCTAGTACAAACTGAGAAAGAGGAAGCAATGCATAAGCAAAAAATATTCAAAAAAAATTCTTGTGTACCTGAAGAAAACTCTAAGAAAAAGGATCACATATCTTAATAGAGCAGGCTAAGAGCTTTCCAATGCCTATTCGTTTTTGAAAAACGGAGTCCGTATGCCGATTTTATGGCCTCAGAAGTGCAGAAAGAAGACCCCACTTTGACTGGAAAAAAAATAGTCAAAAATAAAATTTGGAAAAAAATACCAGTACCATGACGTTCGTCACAGAAGTAGCTTTCCAATGGTATCTCGTTTGAAAAAAACGGAGACCGTATGCTAATTATAGACCCGATTTCATGAAGCCTCCTAAATAAGCACAATTTTGCCTCCTTAAGCCTTGGGGGCTAAAAGAAATAAGCCCCTGGTCTATTGAGTGACTAGGGGGCTAGTGGAAGGTGGAGGGTTGAATCCCTTGGTCACCAATGTGACTGGCACGCTGGGAGCGCAGGCTGGCAGGGAGCTCAGTGAGCTGGGCGACGACAGGAGCTTGAGCGGCGGCAGGGAAAAAAAAGTAGCGATGAGTGGTGGCAACGAATGGCTGAAGAAACCCATCAGTGGCAGGGGCAATGCCAAAGGTTACGGTGGTGGGAGCTTGACAGAGAAGGCCCAACAAGGGTAGCACCTGAAAGAGTTGCGACCACAGAGACGGAAGGAGTTGGAACTCGGCGGTGGCGGTCAGCCAAAACACAGCCGAGGCTAGTGATAGGAGCTCGAAGAGTTCAAGGAGATAGAAACGGGAGTCAAAGTAGTAGCAGAGCGACAATGGAAGAGTAAAACTAGGTAGCAGAGGGCACCGAAAAAAAACCAGTGGCAGTGAACGGATCCTGGGGGGAACCGTGGATGGTGCTGGTGGTCGACGGAGGTCGGCAGGGAACTGCCGACAGCAGTACCTGCAGGGCCCGCAGTACCCTGCGTACCATGGGCATAACTCCACAAAGAAAAATGCCTGCAGTACCTACAGGGCCGGCTGTACTAAGCATATTGTGGGTGCAAACCCACAAAATTAAAAAAAAATCAATTTTTTTTTAAGAATCCTTTGTATTTTTATTCGCCTAGTTTTTTTTTAAGAACCCCAGCTTCTAATGCATAATCTCAAAACAAGAACAGGGAGTTGTAGACCTCAAAGCTTTGATACCATGAAGGAGTAAAAGATCTCTGCAAGCTAAAACACCTGTTACAGGGAGAAGCAAAGAGAAACAACACAGCCAAAAATGCTCAAAAATCTGGAGCTCAATATTGCCAATGTAAAAGGTTTAATTTACAAAAGAAAAGATTACAACCTCATTTAGGTAAAAAACCTAAAAAGGAAAACCCTAGGCTTGCACATTAATAATGAATAAAATAATTAATTATTATACACCTAAAGTTATCTTAAGTGTAAAAGAGATAAAAGGGAACTTAATTAATTAACCAAATATTGTTTAATTAATCAAGTAAATAACCAATTACTCTAACAGAGTTCTGGGTAGCTGAATCCTTCAAAATCTTGAAAATGGTTAAACCATTTTCCCAGCCGATTCGCCATTTGTTATGCCTTGCATAACCACCCCATTTTATTCTGGAACAAAATGGGTCCCCCTTTCTCTTTCTGGTTTCTTTTGCTTTTGGTTACTTGCTTTCCTCTTTGGGGGTGCTTCTGTTTTCTACCTGGGCTTGTCTACTATTCTGCTTGATTTAAATCTTGGTTCTATCTCAACTTGAATTGGTTTCCTTCTTGCTAAGTATTCAATGAAATAATCACAAGTAACAGAATAGTTTATTTTAATATGTCTCATATGCTTCGAGACTGATGTAGGCCTTCCTTTTACAAGATTAAATCACACACAGGATGATATTTGTGAAGGGAACTCATTTGGAAAGCATTCTTTAGTCTAGTTGATCACATTTTTCATCTAAGAAGAAATTCGGCAAGACCTTGCTAATGTCTTGTCGACTACCAATGCATTCTATCGATAGGCGTTTGTGTTTCATATCGGCAAGACCCTAAAGATGTTACGGCAATTGAAATTCATATGCAGTTGCCTATCGGCAACACATCAGTCATTGTCCTAGTGACTGGGAGTCTCCTATCGGTATAAGGAATTGACCTCACCATAGGGTCTCATCGAGATCCTTATGTTTCACCAACCGGCGTTGAGGGGTATAGCTTTTCAGGGAGAAGCTTTCGCTGCGAATAGATGTCTTGGCGAGTGCATAGGGTCTCGCCGATAAAGCACAAGGGGAGATTTTTCCATAAGTCTTTCTGACAAGGGCATCCCCTCCGAGAAAAGGAAGATGCGTGCCAATAGGTTTGGCCAAAGTTCAAAGGTCACGCCGAAGCAAAAGGAGCTCGAGGGGAACAAGAGGAAATCAGGGAGACTCCAAACAAATGAGGAACCTTCGTTATGACTTCTTGCCGACCCAGCACAGTCTTGCCGATAAGAATAAGCTCGAGGAGAATGAAAGGGGGATTCGCCATGAGATCACAGTGATAAAAGCGGCACCGGCATAGTGATCTGGGATCGCTATGAGGTCTCGGCAACTAAGCGATGTCTTCCCGAAACAATAGATCGCCAAAAGGTAACGCTCTCGACGAGAAGTCTCACCAACATGAGGAATTCATGCCAAAAAGGCCGAGCTCAGGGAAACTGAAGGAACTCGGGGAGACCTTGAGTGAATGGAATGGGTTCGGTAAGATGTCTTGTTGACCTAATGATGTCTCCCCAACATAAAGAAATGGGCTCATGGATAGAACGAGGACTTTGCCATGTGGTCTTTTCCATATGTTGAGGTCTTGCTGATAGCGGTGGGTTCACAAATGAAAAAAAGATATCGGTATAACCAAGGGGAGCTCGCCATGACCTTGTGCCGATTAAAAATTCTTGCTGAAAGGAAAGCAAACTCCAAGCCAGAGGGAGGGATATCATCACTATGATGTCCTACCAACGAGCGGCTATCTTGTCGATGTTCTTTTGAGCTCGATATGACTCCCACGGCTTGCCAAAATGTCGCACTGACTACCCCATGCTACCCCGATGACTACTGAAGGATGGGATCACATATTGGGGAGACACCGGTGGTGTCTCACCGACATACGATACCACTAGGACCACTTTTGACTGCCTAGGAAGCTCACATGGCATATGCCCGACCAATGAGAGGAAGCCCAAAAGAGTGATTCATTGGTCCCTTTGACCGATTGACTGTTCCTGGGTAAGAAGACCAACATAATGCAAACTAGATGGATTCATTATGAGAGCAGAAAGTGATGGATCAACTCAGGTGAAAAGTTTAGATCTACAAGGAGGCCCGATGGTGCTTCCAGAAGTGGTCAATGGATAGAAAGTTCCAGAACATAAAGGAGGCCAAGAAGAATGAAGAAACCATGACTCATAGGGACAGCTGTAGTGACTACAGCGCAAGGGGGTAGATCAGTATTAATAGAGATATTCTGAGCATTCAAGGTGACCCCAACAGGATTCAAAGATAGACACAGAGACATAAGAGTTAATGTTGCAGCTATAGAAGATCTACAAATCACTCCCAGAACAAGTCGTCATCAACATGGATAGTAGGGTTTCACATTGAATGCAATATTGACTCTCCTTAAAAGATCTGAGAGTTGACTCTGAAGGAAGCAGGTATTTTGGAAACCCTAATACAAGGGGATAGCGCATTCTTTTGGATGCATTCTGTATGTATATAAGGCATTCTTGCCTCTTTGTAAAAAGTTAGAACCTACGAAGAATGGATAGTTAAGGTTAGAAATTCTAAAGTTAGAAAGTAGGAGTAGAACTGGTAGTTAGGAGTTAGATTAAGTAGAAGACTAATGTATCTTTCAGTTTTCTCGGTAGATGGAAACAATTTGGAGCTACATATTTTTTGTACAATGGTGATTGTGCCAGTTTGTAAATGGTTCTTATCTGTTTTATGGGCAATAGAAGCAACTAGATCTTAATCTACTTCATGTTGTGTTCTGGAATGGTGTTTGTCTTGAATTAATCATTTGATTTGAAAAGCTTTCAAGGATTGGGGTCTTATTTTATGTTTTGTTTAAATAGATGAATTGCAATTTGTTGTTGAAATTAGCACTGTGAATGAATGAAACTGTGTTAGTCACAAGTTAAGTTTGTTTTGTAGTTTTAGTTAGGAATTCCTTGGGAGGTGACAGGTCTAGTTAATTTGGATGAAGTATCATTCTTTTATGTTCCAAATCCCTAATCTGTCTTTTTATGTTTCTTTAAGAACCCTGGTTCGAATAGATTTAAATTCGTGTTTAACTCCAGAACAGTCCAAAAGCTCAACACCAGCAGGCCCCTTGAACATTACTGTTACATTGACCACTGAGGGACATCAACACAGTTGAGAACCAACTACAAGGACCTTGGGAGCTAAGATATCCATGTGATCATCTTTCTCTTTCATGAGAAATAGAGTAGCGATATTCTGTTTGCATGTTGTTGTGCTAAAAAGGACATCAACAGTTATTAGGATGACCTACTTGAGTACTAAGAGTGATTTTTCCTGAATTGTCTATTATGTGTAAAACCTATGAAAACACTTTTTGAAAAACATTTTAAACATACACTTGATGTTTAGTATAGTGCTTAAAAACAAATGTTTTCAGAGTGTTTGTTGTGTTTTCAATCACATTAATTCAGATAAAAGATCATCCAAAATGAACATGCAAAATTTCAACAGAATCTACTAAAAAATGTTCAAAAAATTGCTTTGGAAAACGGTTTTAGCACATCTAGGGTATATCTTAGTGCATATGAGGTTTGTTCTAGTGCATTCACTGGTTAGTTTAGTCCATTTAGATCCTGTTTTCACACATTGAGTGTTTCAACGTATAGGCTAAATATTCTATAAATAATTTTTGGTCACTGTCAAAACATTTTTCTGTAGTGCATCTGAGACATTGTAGTGCATTTGAGGTCTGCTATAGCATATTTGACTATTTTTCTACCGCATATGCCTATTTTTGTAGCACATACATGGCACAAAATAGTGCATCTGTCACTTTCCAAAAATTTTACTTTTGACAGATCTGAGTTTGTAACATCTTCTGTCCAATAGCATCTTAACATTTCTCCCATGCTTAGAGAGTGGAAATCAACCAAATTTGTTAGGAAATTGGTTGCCAATAGGATCAAGAAACCCAAGAAACATTTAGGTTACAAGAAAACCTTGAAATGAGGGGATTTTTAGTATAAAATTCAAAACATCTTGCTCCATTACCGTGAGTTTCTCCATAGGTACCAATAATTTGTTAGGGGATTTACTAACGAGTATGTTGTAGAGCCTCTATATTCATGAGCCTATTTCCAAAGAAGAGCTCTATCACAATGACACAATCATAATCAACCTATCAACTTTGATTATCTACCACAACCTTCCATTGAATATCCAACACATCCCAGCCAAATCCTTCAATGATCTTAACTAGGTTATTTGATTTACTTAATCATTCTTCAAAAACAAGGATCAAATCTTAAAAGTGCACCTTTCAAGAAAATTTATGACTATTGATTCAACTTCCCCAATAGGATTATAATATCCTCCATCATTAGAAGCCACAATCAATAATTAGGAACGTCTTTGATCATATCATAAGATTTGCATCTTCTTGGATCAAAATATCATTATTTTTGCACTTATCAAACTGTGATCTAAGTTTAGGGGAAAATTTCGAAATCATATGCCTATTTTTACAAGATCTCAATACAATAAGCTGAAAGGGGACATTCAACAAGAAGATTATACTCAAAGAACTCAAGAAGTAGGTGAGAGTAGTAATCGCCTTTATAGTGTGATTCGTAATCCCCTTTTCAACAACAACATGGATAAAAGAGAAAAAAATCCATTCCCCTTCAACAAATACATGAGAAAAACTTTTGTAGATAGTGATGATGAATGATATGAAGAACATCACCTTAGAGAGGCTAAGAAAGATCTAAAATTTCACAAGGCCTTAGAGAAGATTTTAGAGCACAACAAAGAGAAATATTTCATGTATTTGGTTGACAAAGGAGCTAAATTGCCTCATGATTTTGATACAGAGACCTTAAAGAGAAGTCTTGATGAAACACCCTTGTTTGATCTCAATGCCTTGTCTAAACAAATTAAGGAACTTCAAGGAAAAATTAAAGACATACAAGGGGGAACCACAATGAAGACATATGCTCTTGATGACATTTGTCCTTATCCTTTTGACTGGTGTCTCAACATGATCCCATTTCTCAAACATTATGAAATCCAAAAGTTTGATCGTTATAATGGGAAATCAAATCTAATTGATCATATTAGAGACTTCTAAATATGACTTTAGAGTTTTCCCATTAGGATACATACTTGATGTGTTTGTTTCCTAGGAGTCTTGGAGGCCAATCTATGGAATGTCTTTCAAAAATCACACTGCCTGCCAAGACATTTGAGGAATTGATTAAAAAACTCATATCACAATATTCCTACAACATCCAACATCAAATAACCATGATTGATCTCTGCAAGGCTAAATAGAAACCTAGTGAACCATTCATTACATTTCTTTAGAGATGGAGAAGATTGTTTGCTAGAGACCCATGTCATGTTCCTGAAAAGGAAAAGATAACCACTTCCATAAACAACTTAGATCAAGAGATGAGCTATCATCTTAATCTTCATTATCCTCCCTCTTTTCAAAAATTTATTAAAAATTCCATCACCATTGAAGGTGCCTTAATCCAGAGAGAGATAATAAAACTTGATAAGGACAATCCTAGCTCTTCAAATCACCACAATGACAAGTTTAAGTTTTTGACTCACAACAAAAACATGGTGAATGATGGTGTTGTAGATGCAAATCATGTCTCAACTAAGCCATTTTTTTTTAGTAGTCCAAGTGCTCCTCACAAGAATAACTATAACAACGTCAACTCAGTCACAAATCAAGTAAACAATCCTCCTCCCTTGAGGAATAACATGAATCAAAATTTTACCCCAATCAAGGGAATTCCAATAGTCAAGGTTACTATGGAAACAATAACAACAACAATACCTTAGGAAATACCCCGAACGCAAGTCCACAACAATCTTCATTCTTCTCTAGTAGAAGAAATTTTACTCCACTAGGCCAATATTTGGAATCTGCATTCAAAGAGTTGATGGCTAAAAATGTCCTTACTTTTCCACCTCAATGTAACTTCAAACCCAATGTGAAGCCTCCATCATGGAATGATGCATCCTATTGTGACTATCATTGATGCAAGGGCCATCACACAAATAATTTTCAAGCCTTGAAACATGTCATCCAACACTTAATCAAAAATGGCACCATCAGAATAGAAGGACACCAACAATCAAATGAAGACCACCAAGCATTTTGCAACCCTTTGCCCAACTATCAAAATGGTGAGTCTTCTAGAAAAAGTGTGAATCATATCAACGATCATATAATCAATCATATCTACACTGACAAAAAAAGGGTAAATTTTATAAAAGTTAAGGAGAAGATGGAATATAGACAAGTCAACACGACAACAAGGGCACAAGCTAAAGTTGTCTTAAAGGGCACTTCTTCAAAATCCACTATGACCCCACCTCAATATCAATATGACTTAGTCAATCAACTTAGAAAAATACCTGCTTAGCTTTCTATGTGAGAACTCCTAAAAATTTCCCCAACACACAAGGAAATTATAGAAAAGGCCCTCTTTGAAACAATTGTATCCACTTATCTAGATGTGGACTAATTTCAAGCCATGGTGGGACACTTGGCCTCACCCACATGCCTCTCATTCTCCAAAAAAGATGACGTTTCCACGACTCATCCCCATAATTCATCATTATACTTAGAAGTCATGATCCACAAGTTTTGTGTTAGACGCGTCCTAATAGATGGAGGTGATGGTTTGAACATATGTACACCATGAAGTTAGTTTAGGCTTTAGGATTTTCTGAGGACTCCATTGATCCTAGAAGAAAGATTACTATTAAAGCCTATGGTGATGAGGAAAGAGAATCCAAGGGTTTAATCATGTTGAAGATCAGAGCGAGACCTGTTATCAAGAATACCTTTTGTCAAGTATTAGACTGTGATTTTGCATACAACATCTTGTTGGTTCATCCATGGATCCACGAAATGCAAGTTGTCCCGTCCACATATCATCAATGTCTTAGGTTTCCTTATGACAGAAAAGAGATCACAATACCAACTGCTAATTCAAATAGTCAAACTTGTGCCAACATAAAATCTTGTCAAGATACTTTGGTTCCCAATAATCGAGAAGCTCTTACTAGTACTTCTCCCAAGGTTGATACTAGTTATTTAACCAAAAGCTTTGAAAATAAATTAGGGTTGAAGGAAAATGGAGTAGGGGAGTAATCTCTCTATCTTTCTAATCTACCTACATCACCTCGGTCACATGGACAACCTTCTATCACACAATAACATATATCAGTAGCGTCAGCATCAATGCAACCACCAACAAAGCAAAGTATAAAGTTTAATGGATGATTTATCAAAGAAAAATTCCCCATGGAAGATCCTGAGGATAGAGAAGTTCTAAATTGTCTCTATAAAGATGAAGATGAAATATTCCTTAATGTCAAAATACCAACTAACCAATATGGTAAAGGGTATTCAATCATGTAGAAGATGGGCTATGATGGTAATGGTCCTATCGGAAAGAGAAAAGGAGTAGTTGAGCCTATTCACCTTCCAGGACTTGCTGCAAAAGATAAAACAAGACTAGGCTATGATACTAACTCAAAAGAAAGAACATCCAAATAGTTGCATGATACTATCCTCACATTGCAAGAAGGTTCTGATACAAGAGAAGCATGTTTGACAGCAATTCAAAATGTTGTGGATAATAACTCTAACACAGACTCTGGTGAATATGAGTGGGACACCATCTACAATGATGAGTTCTAGAGGGAAAAAAAGGTTGATGTGATACACAACTATACCCCAACTCTAATCGAAGGTAAAGGGTCAGGGTCCCAACTGCGAGGATCTGAACTACAAGGTGACTATGATTCTAGTGATACTGAGTCAGATTTAAAAGAACAAGACTATCGTGAGAATAGTATCATCATTTATCTGCCTCATACCTCAAATCCTATAGACAAATCCATTATGACCATACCCATAGCTGATTTCATGCAGGATAATGACCCCCTACCTCTAATCCATCCTGATCTCATTGACTGGGATTTATCTGAATCTATCGATATACCTATGTTTCGAAGTGACAAATCTATCATGAAATTCCTTTCCTTAGATGACACAAATGATTGTTCAACTAGAGATTTTTAACATAGATTCTTTAATCATGAGAGTGTCAAGTCTTCTAGCTGCAAAAATAAAAATAAAAAATAAATATTTAATGGTGAAAACCAGAATATGGTAGTGTTAGATCAAACAAAAGATAAAACAAAGAGCATATCAGATGGTGAAAACCTTTTGAAGGCACCGGATGATGGGATGCTTGACGCTCTCCCAGAGCACTATCATGAGTGATCACCTATCTTGATATAGCCTACAAAAGAGCTTAATCTTGAAACTACGAAAAAACCAAGGATTCTACAGTTAGTTGTGTCAATGACAGATAAAGAAGTGCCAGAGTTCATGAAGTTCCTAAGAGAAAATCAAGTCAACTTTTCCTGGTCTTATGCAAACATGTCTGATCTTGATCCCAATCTCATAATGCATCCCTTATCCATCAAACCATGAGTTAATCATGTGAAACAAAAACTCAGAAAGATGCATCCTCATGTTGCACTACTGGTTAAGGAAGAGCTTAGAAAAATCCTTGATGTGGGATTTATAAGATCAATCGACTATGCAGAATGGATCTCCAACATTTTTCTTGTATCCAAGCCAGATGGAAGTATTAGAGTGTGCACATATTTTAGAGATCTTAATAAATCATGTCCTAAATATGACTTCTCACTTCCAAACATCGATACCATAGTTGATCTGACAGCTGGCCATGCCATGTATTCACTCATGGATGGTTTTTCTGGTTACAACATGTGTGAACCCCAATCCTAATACCTACAAAACAAAGAGAATAAACACATTAGTTAATCAATTACAAGCATGAACAAGGATTCCCCATGAAATCCATTTACAAAACTCAAATTTGGAAAGAAAATAATGAAGAACACAATAAAACATGAAAATATAGATTCAATCCTAATTAGAATAGCAAATACATGATCCCATGGGGGAATTGGTGCCAATTTGATGTGAAAATTGGCCCTTTCCCAATTCCTACGATGTAAGCTTGATATGTTGATGATGACTGATCCACTTTGTTGGTGAAGGATGAGAGATCCAAGCCAAAATCTGCAAAAACCTAACTAAGAACACAATGGTGATGGATGAAAATGGCTAAATATTTTAGCATAATAAATTTGCATAATTTGTGGATGATCAAATGAGGATATGGACTCTTTATTTATAGAATGAAAATATGGATGAATGTCCAAATTTGAGCAATGTGGGGCTAACATTCATCCAATGGCATGATGCCACTTGTCAATCTATGAGTGGATGAAGGATGTGCAAGATTTGGGGATTATGCCAATAAATGCTTATTTTTGAATTTCAAATTTGTTGAAATGACTTGTAAGAGGGAAGGGAAAATGCAATAAATGCCACTTGGCTCAGGCCAAAAGACATGTAAGATGTAGTTATTTCCTTGTTGGATGTACATGTTGACTTGGAATTTTTGAATTCAAATTCAGAGAATATTCCAAAATATGCCTTGTGAGGAAAATAGAGATTTAATAAATGAATTAAATCTATTTTCATGTTCAACTTGCAAAATCTAGAGGATCGGACATGATTTAAAATTAAATTAATCAAGGGATAATTAATTTAATAGGAGAAGTTAGATGATGTGACCTATTTGACTCAAATTTATAGATTTATTTAAATCAAATAAGAGAGGAATATGATAAGAGATTAATTACATAAAAAATTTTGATTTATTTAATTGAAAGAGATGGTGTTAGATTAAATAAAATAAGGTTTTAATTTATTTAATTTAATGGATAGACTTTAGAGATTTAATCAAATAAAATTAATTATTTAATTAAATAGGGATAATTAGATCAGATGGATTGATTTAATTAACAAAAGAGATTGACTTAATTAGATAAAATGATTTATTCAATTAAAAGAGGAATATTGATGAATTTAATCAGATAAGGAGATTTGATTAAATGGTTAGACCGAGAGATGATTCAGGATGAAATGATGTTAGTAGTTGGGATCAGATGCACAATGTCAATCGGTATATTTTACGTGTCTACATTTTTCCCCTCTTTGAAGCAATGCACTTGTTGCATTGGTTCAAAGAATAAACGCTCTCGATCAAAGCCAAATTTTTTTTATATTTAAAAACTTTCCCCACTGCTGCCTAGCAAGAGAAAACATGCCATTATATTTCCCCCTTGAGAGATTGGAATTTTTTTTAATTTTTGGGTGATCTCGCGAAAAAAGAGGAAAAAGTACCTGAAAGGTCCGAAAAGGCTCCGGAAGGCTAAAAACATTTCTAAACACAATAAAATGATGAAAAAAAAGCTTCAACTTGGACAAAAACAGGTTCAGGGGTCCAAAACCCTAGCAGGATAGCCAATTAGGGTGAAAAAACCCTAATTTTTAGGCTTAAAAGGGGCGAGCATGTGCAGGATCATGGTATGCCAAAAAGTGGCAATGGAGAAAAAAATACGTGTTTCTATGACTCAAAAATGCGAAAATGCCAAGTTGACTTTATGGGGCTCGGGTGACTACCGAGGCAAAGCAAAAACCTAGATTTGAAAATCGGATATCCGATTTTGTAAACATATATATATATATTATTTCGGGCCGAATGAAACTGACCAAAACTCATTTTCATTCGGCTTAACCGTGGCGGGCGCACAGTGGAAAGCGCAAATCAGATATTCGATTTCAAATCCATCTGTAACAGGTTAGATTCTTGATTTTTTATTTGCTCTAATCAAATTTTCAATTAGATTTGTTTAATTTTAGTTGATTTTTTTCAAAATAGGGTTTTTTGATAGATATTTTATGAAAAATTTGAGATTAGCATGGATTTTGATGAAAATTGAATGTTTGCAATGGATTTTGATGAAAATTGAATGTTTGCAATGGATTTTTACTTAAAAATAGTGTTTTTTATGTATTTGGATTAAAAATTAGAGAATTTTATAGATTTTTGTTAAAAACTAGGTTTTTGTTGGATTTTTTTAAAAAACTAGGGTATTTTTATACTATTTTCATTTATATTGTCTGATTTTAATTAGATTGATTTGTTTTTATATTTAATCAGGCATTATGGCTGCATGTATATAAAATTAAAATTTTGTGCATTTCTAAAAGTATTCCTATTGGCAGACCTAAACATCTTCAATTAGGATCCTCAAATACTATATCTCATTTTTAGATTTTAAATTTAACAAAAATCAACCTCATCAGTCTAGGGTGCCAATTCCCTGTCCAATCAGTTTTGACAAAGATTTGGATCATAGTTCTATCTCTATGATTCTTATGTTGTTTTGGGTTTTGTGTGTGCAAATTATTTTAGTTTTTGTGACTATTTTGTGTTTTCCCTTCATTGTATGAGCATTAAATTGTTTTGAATCTTGTAGAAAATTTATGAGCTTCATGACCTTGTGTCACTTCACTAATACCCACGTGAGATGTAGTTGTAGACTTATGGCTTCCTATGTTGCAATCATAGCCAATGTTGAGCTTGATTCTTATAACTCTTTCACTCAACGTATTATGTCTACCCAATCCATCTTATATTCCCTCCCTAGTCCTACATTACCCATGTCTTTTTTGTAACCTAACATTTATGTGGACTTGGCATATGTTATTTCTAAGGTCCCCAATGATAATCTAGAATAATTGGATAAAGACCTACAATGAATTCAACAATTCTTAAGCATTGAACCTTTGGATGGAGAAGCAATCCCTCTTTTGGATAGCATTGGGAAGTTGGTAAATGATTAGGAAGGGATAGAAGTGTTACGTAGCCTAGCTAATATAGTAGATTATAATATTCCTTTAGTAGCTAGTTTCACTAAATTTTTGACTAATGCTCAAAATCCTTTTGGAAAATAAGTTTCCTCTCCCACAATAATGCCTTCTATTCCCAACTTTACACCTCCAGTCATAGCATCAATGATGGAATATAACAATGTTTTAAACTCAAGCTTAGGAATTTCTAGTGGAAATTATAATAGTTTTGTCCCTTCACCTATAACACCTCCATATTCATCACCCCTCCTAAACATGAAATATAATATCCCACCATTCCTCCATACTAGTTCACCATACTTGAAAAACTCTCACAACATGTGGCCCAATGATTTTGTGATAAATCAACTTTTTTATTTAAAGCATGAAATTATTACAACAAATTTCAAACTTAAACCAAAATCAAACCAATAGTAAACATCCAAAATACCTTACACATAGTTCATTAATGTTGACTATTTTAAATACACCTATACTACAAAACATTGGAATACCTCGCTTTGGAAAGTACAATGGTAAAAAATATCCTAATAACCATTTGTTAGTTTTTACTACCATGTGTAGAGACTTTATTTTTGAAGATTCACTCATAGTGAAACTCTTTTCTAGATCATTGAAAGATATGGCCTTGGATTGGTTTTGTTCATTGTCAAACAATCAATTACCTCCTTTACACAACTCATTAGTGATTTCCTCCAATACTTTCAAGTGAACATCAGTCCTCAAGTTACATTAACAAATTTAGTTCATTGTAATCAAGGACCTAAAGAGAAAATAAAAACTTTATGAAATGATACTAATCCCTTTATTTGAAATTCTCCTATAGTCTTCAAGATGTTGACATTCAAAGGGTGTTTATAGGTAACTTACAACCTAATATTCAAGATAAGAAATTGCTAATGAAATATCCATCCTTAACACGTTTTTGTATAACCCTTCATGATTATTGAATATCGATTAGTTGGTATGAAGGTACCCCTTCATAGGCTCCTATTGGTCAATCATATAAGTCATGCCTCAAAACAACTATCAATCATTTAAAAAGAAAAACAAAAAATTCATTACTTGATAAACATTCATGTCAAACTGCTCATAATATTGAGACAGAAGTAACTACTGTAAACATAACTCTAGATATAAATTTAGGCCACGAGATAGGAAATTTTCATAGTTGTTTGATTCTCTCCATGTGATCATGTTGCAATTGTTAAACAAGAATATGATTCAACTTCCTCCAATTAGTCATATTCAAACAATTAAACCTTTACCACCAAACTTTAATGCAAAAACATTTTTTTTTCAATATCATCGTACACCTTGACATGATATGGAAAGATGTAAGCATATTTATAACCAAGTGCAAGACCTCATTCTAATCAAATCTAGTTGGATGACCTATTAATGACAAAGGAAATAAATTGGTTTTTTCACCTAATTAATACTTACAAATATTTACAAGCCCATTGCCAATTCATTCACAAACTTTGTTCAATACAATGATAATGATTTTTCTATCTTTATAAACATTATTAATATTCAAAATCATAAAGGAAAAACCAATATTTTGTTTGACATTTCTTTTACATATATTGATTCTTCTATAACTACACTCGATGGTCTTCTTTATATCAAGTTTGAAACCGAAAAGGGGAATACTCATTGATCCCATGTACATAGTGAATATGATCAAAAAAGAGTTATTGTATGTACATGAACTTTATGCAAATGATTATGAACAATCAAAAGCATGATTAAAAGCTCATGATGGTTATGGCTTCCCTATAATTGGTTTGATAACTCTCCCAGTAAAGGTTGGACCTAAATAGTTGGGTGGTTTTGATAGATTTTTATAGAAAAATTTGAGTTTATGGATTTTTGATGAAATTTGAATGTTTGCAATGGATTTTTGACTTAAAAATAGTGTTTTTTATGTATTTGGATTAAAAATTAGAAAATTTTATAGATTTTTGTTAAAAACTAGGGTTTTTGTTGGATTTAAAAAAAAAAACTAGGGTATTTTTATAATATTTTCATTTATATTGCCTAATTTTAATTAGATTGATTTGTGTTTATATTGAATCAGGCATTATGGCTGTTGACAATGAAAATGCACCAATTCCACCACCTCCACCACCTCCACCTCCTCCACCTCCTCCACCTCCACCTCCACCACCTCCACCACCACCACGTCCACGTCCACCACCTCCACCACCACCACCTCCACCACCTCCACAGCCATCAATTCAAGAATTAATTTCTGAAAAATTGCAACAATTAAGGGGCATTTCTAAAGTTTATATGAGAGTCCCTCGATTATCTTCGATGTCAAACACAATGAAAGAAATAATTAAAAATATAGAAACCCTCTCCTCACAACATAATGCCTTTCATTCGTGGCGAGAAGACATGAGAGAATATTATGCATGTGGATTGTCCTATGATGATGTGAAAGATCTTGGAATAACCAAAGTCCAAATAGCCTCTTTATTTGTTAACCCCCGCACTGGTTTGCCAGTTAATGTTAATAAAACAAAACTTTCTATAAAATGGTGCACTCATAGAGACATTGTAGAAAAATTTTGGGATCGTTGGTGTATGGTTTTTTTGAAACCACCGAACAACAATTTGGATGTACCATTTTACTTTATAAAAAAATTATATGCTAAGTTTGTGTTAGGGCATCATGTCAATTACTTTGACATTAAACCCTTCTAGGGCATTGGTGGAGGTATGCCCTAGGATAGACCAGAGGCAGTTAGAGAAATACCCCACCCAT